>JARPMR010000026.1:7446152-8046152 GCA_029955525.1 Oeneis ivallda
GAAAACTTAGATTCACTTAGCGAAGTATTAGATACAATACGATCATTAACGTTCATTTTATTAGTAACCGGTCCTATGAATGATCGCTTGTCCGGTTCGCCATTGTATATTTCCAACACTTGTTCACTTTTCTGGTCTGTATCGACATCTTCAGCTCTCATGTTTCTTGCTTTCACATTTCCATGTTTCGTCGCAAGTTTCACGGACAAGGGATCGACTGAAACAAAATATCATCATCATCATCATCAGCAACTCATCAACGGCTCACTACTGAACGCAGGTCTCCTCTCAGTAAAGGGTTATAGGTTCACCTAGGTCATAGCCCTCCACGCTGGCCCAATGCGAATTCGCAGACTTCACACACCTGGAGAACATTACGGAGAACTCTCAGGTGTGCAGGTCTCCTCACGATATTTTCCTACACCGTTGAAGCATGTATTATTTAACTGCTTGAACACATAGCTCCGGGATCAAACCCGTAATCTCCTGAATAGGAGACCACAGTCCTAACCACTGGGCTATCAGTGCTACTGAACCAAAGTATATTTCTAATGTAAATATTGACTGCCGGTGCCGGTATATCCAAGTGCTGAAGTGCTTGTACGAAAACGCCACTATGTCAGTACGTATACAGGACCAGACTACGAGACCAATCCAATTGCAGCGTGGAGTGCGACAGGGAGACGTAATCTCCCCGGAGCTATTTACCGCTGCGTTGGAGGACGTCTTTAAGCTTCTGGATGATGATATGGCCTAAGGTGGAATGCGTTTGCCTAGAAGATGCCTATTCACCCTTGCTTTAAAGATACTCAAATTGTACGTGTTAGGAAACACAGATCTCGGAAGAGCGTTCCAGACCCTAGCCGTGCGAATCAGAAATGAAGACTTGAACCGCTTCGTGCGCGTGGATGGTATATCAACGATATAGGGATGGAAGCCCTGCCGAAGTCTTTAGGTTAAAATCCTTTTACATCCTTGGTAAGCCGCGGGGTACCATGATTATTGTGGCCCATTGGTCGCGCGTTTGCACGTTTGTTTAATCCTTCTGGGGAAATTGTGCATAACATATGTGATGCGGGTTGTGACGTTCCCTCAAATATGATTGAGCGAAGCAATGGCTGGATCATGCGTCATGCTCATGAACGGGTACCACCGGCGGGAATGGGGCTGCTTTCTGTCTGCCCGTCTTAACGTGTTGAATTATAATTAGGTAAATATGCGTTTGTGGAACTCATTGTGGAAACACTGCATACATAGCATAGTATCTATTGAATTGTAGACTTGTTTTGAAAAGAGCAACCGCCGAGTTTCTGGTTGGTTCTTCTCGGCAGGAAGGGCATTCCGAACCAGTGGTAGACTCATCGACGATTCAAAAGCACTTGTAAAGAAGTTTATTTGAATAAAAAACATTTCTATTCTATTCTCTTCCTAAACTTTGAATTCTCCCGGCACGTGGCTGCTGTTGTAACTTCGACTACTACTACTAAGTGTTTCTAGTTCCAACTTTGTGAAGTGCCCGTCAAGTGCTATTGCCAGCAAGACGAGACGTTGGGAGGCGACCACAGTGCACCATCACTGTCGTGGTATGGTTCGATTTAACCCACACACCTTCACAAATCCTTACTAATATTATAAATGCGAAAGTGTTTTTTGTTGGTTTGTCCTTCAATCACGCCGCAACAGAGCAACGGGTTGACTTGATTTTTTACATGGGTATAGTTGAGGACCTGGAGAGTGGCATAGGTTTCTTTTTATCCCGGAAAATCAAAGATTTCTCGAAGGAATTTAAAAACTAAATCTGGTTGAGCAGGTGTGTTCATAAGAAAGTCTTGACTATAAGACAACCTTTCTTTCTTCATCATTCCTTTATTTTGGATATGTATAAAATATAATGTATGTGGACTGCAGTATATTTGACACGATGCATAGATCGCAGTCGTGTGTGGCCCAGGCGCGCGCTCACCCGCGCCGGTAAACCGGTTGGAGGCGCAGATGCGAAGTCTCCAACAAAATCCACGCAGACGAAGTCGTGGGCATCTGCTAGTCTCATAATATACACCCTTTCATACACACACGTCATATCTGGGCCGAACCGCCTAACCCACAGTTTTTCGGATTCTACGCCGGAGCACCGCGTGGCGTGGTAACAAAGTCTATCCTTATTCTAAGGGTAGGTTGCCCACGGGTGCACAACTGTTGGTTAACGGCTGCCGCCTCACGGCTCCCAGCACCACCAGCGTGTCAGCGGACCGCCCCTGGCCTCTGATGGGCCCGGGCCATAGGGTGGGCAGTTCTCCTAATTGTTGGCTAAAACGTCCGACGAAAAAAAAAAATTTTTTTTTGAGTTATTGGTTTTTTAAGTATGCCTTGACAGAGAGGTGCCTTCATTTATCACAGTGATGAGGAAGGCCTCCACCAGAACCTAGTTTTCTTGGAGAAATAGCGTATTTGGTAATTATGGTGTCCATGGTAAGGATAAATTGTGACATGGTAATGAGGTCCGGAATATGGTGATTAGAATATGCTATATGGTAATTTGTTAAAATTTTGTGAATGAGAAACAAAAATAAAACATAAGTGTTTTTGTTAATAAAATCTATTTAATCTGTAAATGTGGAAAAATACAGTAATAAAATTGAAAGAAATATCGTAGTATTTCTTTAAATATAAAAAAAAATCTGTTTAGGTAAGTAGGTACCTACTTATTAATAGTCGTCAAAATTGATAAATCAAATGTATCAATCACGATTTACAAAATAGATAAAAATGTCACTCATAAATTTTCTTGATTCAATTCCGATTATTTATTGATTAATTATTATAGTTAATTAGTTACCTAGAAGAAACGTCTAAGTAAATCTCGTAAAAACGGCATGCCAATCATAATCGTACAAAGATTCATAACAAAAGTCTGCCTTGCTGACGAGATCAATAAATTCAGTTATTTTCCTATCAGACCTACCTAGGCTTACCTACAAAAAGCGTCTAATTATATTATGAGTTTAACATAAGATAGCTCTATGTACACGAAATATTCTTCAAATAACATGCCAAACATAATTAATAATTATTATGATACAGAATTGTGAGTGTCGTTGTTGAGATCTATATATTCGGTAATGTTCTAATCAAATAAGGGTCTAGGGCCTTTGGAGGAAATAGTGACTTACCTGCGACCGCACCTGTTAGGTCTTGACACTAAGCTAGGCTATCCACGCAACGCATTTGTTCGCTATAGACCCAAGCAACAAGGACTGTGTTATCATGGAGCTTGACATACATAACGATTTCAATACACTGGAAAAGGACATTCTACTGAGCGAAGCAAAGTTATGATTCCTACTCTGTATCCTTTTCTTCAGCAATTTTAACATGCCCCCTCCAATGTCTTCTATAACCAAACCTCTATCCTTTCGCAGGTTGATGTCCAACAGATCCGCTTAGATCTCTCATCTTCAGCCTCAGCATTCAGAAAGTTCTTCACGACCTCAAATCCCCCCTTAAATCTGGCAACTCGATGATGGTACTATAGGGGGCAAACAATGAAGTTGTGGAACGTGACCTACTGCTTTTAATACATTGCTTGAAGGAGCTGGGGTTGAAGGTGAACATGCCTAAGTGAGAGTTCTTCCCCTGTAATCCAGAGTCCCGTCTTCTGTTCCCTCACTTTGAAGACCTAGTTCGTGGGTTCAAGGAGTTTAACGCTGGCAATTTTTTCCTCTTGGGGTCTCCTATCTTTTCTTCTACTATCTCGGAAGCCATTGAGGCAAGGAGGCCACTCCGCCATTCAAGAGCATTGGAAAGATCTTTCGGCCCATGTTACGCTTACGCTCTTGCAAAATAATTTTGCTGTGCCGAAGATTACATATCTACTGAGGACTTCCCAACATGGTTGCATGCCTGTTTGTGAATTCCATCGATGCATCTGCGGTTACAGTCATTGTGTGGCCAGATTCTCTCGTCACCACTATCTGAACGATATCGTCCGCACAGCCCTCGTCTCGGTCAACGTACCCTGCGTAGCGTGTACTCGAGCCACCCGGTTTGGGTCACATGGATGGCAAGCATCCTGATGGCTTGACACTCGTCCCATGGCAAAATAGCAAATGCATGCTGAGGGACGTGCATGAGTACATTCGCACCATGTCATCGCAGCCGGAAAACACAGGTAGACGCTTCAGCGTCCGTTGCATTAAAAAAAGGAGTAAAGATGCCCCTATTCTGGACAGCTACCTTTTTGTCCCTCTGGCAGTGGAGAAAGGTCGTCAATCGCCATACAACGCTGCAATGCTGCGAGTTTGATTGCGATTGAGCAATAAAAAGAATTAAGATTTATTCTCCATCTTTTTCGGTATAATATAGGATCTTCGCATACCATTCCAGCCTTTTTTGCCCATCTTTTTCGGTTTAGTTAATTTTATTGTTGGTAAATATAACGATGTTGTCATAACCAACACCCAAACAGTATCAAAATACAGCCATAATCATTCAACACAGATTACTTATAACTTTTTATATGTTACTACAAGTTGATCCTTGACTGCGATAATCTGGGGTAAGTGGTGAATGCAGTCTAAGATGGTTTCGAGATTACCTGGTATTAAACTTAAACAACTTACCGGTTTCTACGCTGATACGTACCAGAACGCTAAATCACATGGCGCGGCACGTCTTTGCTGGTAGAGTGTTGAATGGTAACTAGCCTCGGCCAGACCAGACTGGAGACAATTTTACAACATCCAAAATTGCACCAGCCGGGAGTCAAACCCATGAAGATCCAGTTTTTAAGACCAAAGTACTCACCACAGGGCCAGGGAGGTCGTTAAAATCTCGAAGATCCCATACATTCAAGCATTACTCTAATTACCTAGCTAATGCCCAATTACCATAGTACGTAAAATGGCCCTGGTAATAATGGTAATTAGGATCATGGTAATTAGAATTGGTTAGTAATTAAATTTTTACTTGATAAGTAAACATAGTAATTTTTTTTATGTGCTTTGTTAGAAAGTAAAACATATTTGAAATATATAAAAAATACAAACATATAAATGTGATAACTACTTACGGTATGGTGAGAGTCCTATGAATGAGCGATTAAAGTTGCCAAAATGAAATTTCCGTTGGAGAATGCCAAATATTTCAGTAACCCGACGACGTACACACCTCCATTCGACATGAATTGCTCAAGGCAACTGAATTTGTACGTTAGACGCAACGACGATGCGTATTATATGGATATGTGGGTAGTTACGATAGTGTTCGCACAAGAGCACGGTAATGATTAAAAAGTCGTGGGACAGACTTTAAATACTAATAAAAAACTGATTCTAAGACGTAACCTCACGCTACTGTTGTTATTTTAAAGATTAATTATTAATTATTGAAATATATTTTTTTGAGAATTTTTAATCGACTATGTTTTTAAATAAATAAGTTTGTTACATACAACATAAGCAGTGGGACAGTCATGGAGGTTAGAAAATGGAGGTTTAAATTTTTTTTAAGCTGGATCTCACCTCTTTTATCTTCTTTTTCTTGATGGACGATATAGAGGACACTATCTAGTATCTACAAAAAAAGTTACATAAGCCTTTTAACCTACGTTCTCCAGCCTGGGACATGCCTTAGCCAACATTTAGGAGAATTGCCCAGGGTCTCCGGTCTTTAATCGCTGAGCGCTGGCCACAACAACCTCCCCCTCCGCTCCCCTCAGCCTCGAAGGCTCTCTTCATTCAGGACCTCCTGTGCGAGTTTCTGGCTCCGAGCTTTAAAAAAAATTACTCCAGGGGTAGGGCAAACAAAACTGTGTGGAGTCGGGGCGTTTGCATTTCGTTTTAAGGAAACAACCGTGTGATTACCATTCGGTTTATTCATTTATTTTTAAGTTACAAGTATAATATTATTATTTAATTATATTTAATAATAATATTTAACTAAAGAATATTTTCCCGCACTTCTATAGTTATGCTTACATGATTATGAGTTTTCGCCAGTGTGAGTTGTCATGTGACGCATTAATTTAGATTTTTTGATACATCTATACCTGCATAACTTACATGAATAATCACCAGTATGTGTTCGTATGTGTCTCACAAAATTAGATTTAATCGCACTTCTATAGTCGCATAAATTACATGAATAAAATTTTTCGCCAGTGTGTGTTCGCATGTGCCTCACTAGATCATATTCAATCGTACATGTATAGTCGCAAAACTTACATTTTTTACGTAAATCACAAGTGAACAAATTTTTCTGAGAAAATAAACTAGTGTCCATATTATTATTGGAAAACTTAGATTCACTTTGTGAAGTTTTAGATACAATACGATCATTAACGTTTATTTTATTAGAAACCGGTCCTATGTCTACTCTCTGACTTGGTACGTGACCATTTAAATCCATGTAGACAGCAGTAGCAGCTCTTTGGGCGATTACACGCGATTCATGTTGTAGCGGTACAAACTTCTTAGGAGTTTTGAAAACATCATATGATTTGAGTACGCAATTCGCTAAACTATTAATGTTTGTCACACCGCTGGTATCGAATGATCGCTTTTCCGGTTCGCCATTGTATATTTCCAACACTTGTTCACTTTTCTGGTCTGTATCGACATCTACAGCTCGCACTACATTTCCATGTTTCGTCGCAAGTTTCACGGACAAGGAAGCGACTGAAAAAAAATATCATCATCATCATGATCAGCTCATCAAAGGCTCACTACTGAACGCAGGTCTCCTCTCAGTAAAGGGTTATACCAAGGCTTATAGCTAGCTAGATCGTTTTAAATTATGTAGAAAACGGTAATGAAGCTTATATCCGCAATAACAAGGTAGTAATAAAACAAAAAGAGAATGAGAAGAGAAAGAAACATTTCAACATCTCCAGGAACAAGTCTACCACAAGAAAGCGGGAAACCAGCTCCAGCAAAACTACACAGAACCGATCCCTTTGCATATATGAGATCTAGATCCAACTCGACAAATCTTCAATAAAGGCATAGGTATTAATGGGCACCGGCAATCAGAGAAAAACCACAGCTAATATAACACAACATAGTATCAAAAAGAAACATAATAATATTATCCCCAACCCGGCTGGTCCCCGAGGGGAGCTAGACCAATACCCCCCAGATATGTTTTTGAAAAGCCTGCTTCCTTTACAAAATACACTAAAATCGCATAAAATACACATAGCGGCGCTCAACACACGAACACTACGGACACAGGAATCACTCCTGGAGTTAGAACATGCCCTGGAAAATATAAAATGGGATATTTTAGGCATATGTGAAACCCGCAGGGCGGAAGAAAAAATTGAAGAGTATGAAGATTACATATTATACTTTAAGAACGAAACACCTGGATTATATGGCGTCGGGTTTTTAGTGGAAAAATACCTTAAGGATAAAATTCTAGAGTTCGTTGGAGTTTCGGACAGAATAGTAGTCTGAAATATTAACTTACCTGGATATAGACAACCCATATCAATAGTCCAAGTATATGCACCAACAGAAATTGCAGATGAGGAAATTAAAGATTATTTTTACACCCAACTGAATATAACAATGGCAAACTTTATACAACACAATTATCGTAATGAGTGATTTCAATGGCCAAATTGGTAAAGTGACGAATAATGAAAGAAGATTTTTAGGACCCTACACGACTGGAAAAAGAAATAATAATGGGTAAAGGCTGATAGACTTTGCCCAAGAACACAATTTATGCGTCATGAACACCTTTTGCAAGAAAAAACCAACTTGAAAATGGACGTGGGTGTCTCCAAATGGTAAAATTAAAAATGAGATAGACTTCATCATGACAAACAAACCAAAACTATTTATGGATGTCAGTATCGTAAACCAGCTGAATTTTAATACCGACCATCGAATGTTACGCAGTAGAATTTACGGAATTCAACCTAAACATTCAAGAAGAAACATAAAAAACTTAAATCACCAAGTCTTTCTCCCTATACCTGACTCTATTCTGCATGATTTAGAACATGTTTTACATACCAATGTAACAAAAACAATCAACATACAAGAGAAATATAACATTTTGGAGAAAGTATTAAAAGAAACGGAAAACAAAAATGCACAGAGTAAAGCAAACAAGGATAAAATTGGAAGAGAAGCTAAAGAACTAATATTGATGCGAAAACTATTGAATCAAGAAAAACCTAAAGACAAAAAAGAAATATCGAATCTAAGCAAGAAAATAAATGAAACAATAAGGAAACATAGGCAGAAGATTAGATCTGAAAGAATTTTATTCCATATAGAAACTACAGGAGGTGTAAAAAAAGCTTTTAAAGAACTAGAAGAAAGCACTACTTGGATCCCAAAGATAAAAGATCAAAAACTAAAGAAAAAATACACGAAAAGACTTGAAATACTTAACTCAGCAACGGATTTTTATCGCAACCTTTACGATGACAAAACTTCAGTCCTAGTATCTGATCTAGAATATAAAGAGGGCGAAGAAAAAGTCCCCCCAATAATGGCAAACGAAATAACAAAGGCCATTCATTCACAAAAAAATAGAAAATCACCAGGAGAGGACGGAGTTTCTAATGAAATTTTAAAAGCCACAATAGATATTACACTGAACTATCTAGTATAAATATTCAATGAAATTTTGAGAGAGAAGACATACCGACTCAATGGGCGACATCAATAAAATTATTTTACTACATAAAAAAGGGAATAGAGAAGACATCAGCAATTATAGGCCCATTAGTCTTATGTCTAATCTTTATAAAATCTTTTCAAAGATTATACTCGATATAATTACCAAAGTATTGGACGAAAACCAACCGAAGGAGCAAGCTGGATTTCGGAGTGGATTTTCAACGATAGACCATATACATACGATAAAACAGGTCATAGAGAAATTCAATGAATATAATATGCCCTACTACGGTACTACCTAGCCTTCGTAGATTATAATAAGGCATTTGACTCATTGAAACATGAAAAGATTTCGGAAGCGTTAGACAAACAGGGTGTGCACAATAAATATATTAGATTAATCAGAAACATCTACAAGAGTATGACAGCTAAAGTTAGAACAGAAAGGCTAGGGGAAAAGTTCGAGATCAAAAAAGGTGTCAGGCAAGCGGACCCGTTGTCTCCTAAACTCTTTTCCGCTACGCTCGAACACATATTTAAAAACATAGACTGGACAGAATACGGAGTTAAAATAAATGGAGAAGTACTTACGCATCTTAGATTCGCTGATGACCTCATACTGATTTCTAACAACCCAGATCACCTGCAAAAAATGCTAGAGCAGCTAGTAACGGAAAGTCAAAAAGAAGGGTTACTCATGAATGTTTCAAAAACTAAACTAATGACTAACCGCACTAGAAAGCCTATCCGAGTTAACAACAGCAACATCGAATACGTCAACAAATATGTATACTTAGGTCAAATCATTTCTCCTAACAATCTAACATCAAAGGAAGTGCAGAACAGGATTAATGCAGCATGGAGGAAATATTGGTCACTCAAAGAGATCACGAAAAATCCAGCAGTTCCATTGAAACTAAAAAGTAGAACTTTTAATTCGTGTATTCTTCCGAGTATGACGTATGGTTGCCAAACATGGGCCCTAACAAAAGAGAATTAAAAAAAATTAGAAACATGTCAACACAACATTGAAAAGAGCATGCTTAGCATTAAGAGAAAGGATAAAATAAATCTAAAAATTATAAGAAGCAAAACAAAGGTCACTGATGTAGGTTACACGATTAAGAAACTCAAATGGAAATGGGCAGGTCATCTTACCAGAAACAAAAAAGATAATTGGGCAACATACGTAACAGAGTGGTATCCACGAGAGAACAAGAGGAAAAGGGGGAGGCCTTTTCGAAGGTGGGAAGATGACCTACGGGCCACAGCAGGAGTTTTATGGAAGAGGAAAACATATGAGCGTAAAACATGGAAGTATCTGGGGGAGGCCTATGCTGACGGGCAAAACAATCGAACATTACCGGTGTCTTAAATTTTAGAATATTTTAAATAATTTTGTAAAAATTGTATTAAATGTAAGATTGTTAATAAAGGCTAATAATAATAAAAAATAAAAAAAAAACCATATTTAGTTTGGGCTCGTTTCATTCGTATTGATAAGTAGTCTTTATTGATATCCATGGAATGGCTCTGATGATGGAGCTGAAACTGCAGCCAGGATATGCAACACACTAGTACAGTCCTTAATAATAATCGCAGATATTTCGTGTTTGGATTCGTTTTGATCAATGAATAGAAACAAATCGCTCGTGATCAGAAACTGTGTAGATTTATCCTATGAAGCTACACTAAAAAGCTTAAAATAATATATAAAAACTTGAGAGGTGTCCCGGATGGAACGAAGTTCCTTTCGATTAATTAGTGAAGGAATTGTAATAAAATTTTATTTATTTTAAGTTATAAAAAATTAGGGAAAAATTCCACATGTAGAAATTATTTAAAATAAAATTGAAAATTAAGTCTTTCGAGCTGGGATTCGAACCATCGACCTTTAACTGTTTAGCGACTGTAGAAACCACAAGGCTACGGAGATCTAATATTGTAGTGTGAAAATATTGAACACAATGCCAAATTCACATTCAAAAAAATCGGCCAAGTGCGAGTCGGGCCTCGCTCTTTTAGGGTTCCGTTAAAAAAAATTAAATAAGTAAAAATATTTCCATGTACCCATGGAAATATTTTAATTTTATTTTTTAATTTAATTTAATTTTTATTATTTGTTGTTATAGAGGCAATAGAAATACATAATATTTGAAAATTTCATCTGTCTATCTATTACGGTTTACGAGATACAGCCCGCTGACAGACGGACGGACGGACGGACGGACGGACGGACAGCGTAGGCTTAGTAATAGGGTCCCGTTGGTACCCTTTGGGTACGGAACCCTAAAAAGTGTCGGTTCTTAGTCCCGTCTAGCCCCCTTCCGCACCGCGCGATAAGGAACTACGGTCCAAAAATTCTTTTAAATAAAACCGACTTCAAACGCTACTGAAAAGTATAAAATAATTTCAGTTTGTACACATATGTTGAAGTCGGGCGGGCCTTAGAGCCTGTCCAGATGAGGCGTTTTACGCGCGAGTGAACTCTCGCGTTTCAATTTATATTGCGTCCAGATATCACGTTTTACGCGCGTTCCTACACTGGGAGGGATTCAGTTATAAACATGGACTCGGATACAGTGATTGTGTTGTGGCTTGCATACCGTCGATGGAAACGACGTAAAGGAAGAGTAAGTCGACGATTTAAGGTGCTTCCAATTCTACGTGACAGAATGACGCATAGTATGTTCATATCATTATACCCAAAACTCAGAGAACACAGCGAAAAATTTTTCAACTACTTTCGAATGTCAGTAACATCGTTTGATGATTTACTAGAAATTATTCAAGAAGATTTAACTCCATGTCAAAATATCCATATCCCATATGGCTACCCTTTTTTCAATCTCGTCTATAAAAAGTTCGTTATCGAAGTTATCACACTCCATTTTGTAATACGTCCACTCGCTACGGATTCGCGCGTAGTACTGGACGCAGTATCGGCGCCCGAGTATTTCGACTCGCGCGTAGAACGCGCGAGTCGAGAGTCTCGCGCGTTACCAGCGTCTTACGCGCGAGTGAGGAAACGCGCGTCATTATCTGGACGGAATATATGTAGCTCTAGTATCTCGGGAACGCGCGAGTGTCTACGCGCGAGTCGCCTCGCGCGTAAAACGCCTCATCTGGACAGGCTCTTACGCGCGAGTGAGGAAACGCGCGTCGTTATCTGGACGGAATATATGTAGCTCTAGTATCTCGGGAACGCGCGAGTGTCTACGCGCGAGTCGACTCGCGCGTAAAACGCCTCATCTGGACAGGCTCTTACACCCATATTCTAAGTCGTAACCTCATGATTTCCTTGACTCGACTCTACCTCACTGAGGCGATTTCATATTCTTAGTTGTAATTTTTCACCTCCACTCGAGGAGTTTCCTCACTCGAGGTGAGTATGAGTGGAGTAAGCAACTGTCAAACGTAAGGTTGATCGGCATCTACCTTGAGGATGTTTTGAGTGAATCCTAGCTAAATAACGCGTATTTTATCAGAGTTTTAAAATGTCTTTCGAAGAGTTTATTGAATATATGTGCGATAGTCCTTATGAATACTTATCGCGTCGATATTTACGAGATGCAGAAAATCCGATAGAGCTATATGACGAACATGAATTTAAAATTAGATATCGCTTTACCAAAGATGTTGTGGCACAGTTTTTGTTACCGCTACTAATCCAAAATCCTATGGGTTCTAACAATCGTGGAATGCCAATTCCACCCATGATTCAAGTGCTAGCCGCTTTGCGATTTTACGCAACAGGAAACTTTCAAGTAAGTACATATTAAGTGGTTTACAGTCGTGTAGTACTTAAGTCATCTTATGATTGTAAGAGAAATTCAAGGCATTGATTTCTAGAGTAGATTATAAATGCGAAAGTTAGATGCAATGAGTAGTAATAATATTATATATATGTGCGAAAGCACTTGTTTGGTACCTACACTTTCATGACCCATCTGTTCAACTGAGATTCATGAAATTCAGCCCATTTTTATCCCGGAAAACTAAAGCTCCCGGGCACCACAAAACCAAAATCTACACAGATGTATTATCGTCGTCTTGTACCTATTATTGATAATTAATTAATGGTAACTATTGTTTCCAGATCGTTTGCGGAGATTTGCACAAAATAAGTCAATCAGTTGTATCAAAGATTGTGGCTAATATTTCTAAAGCACTAGCTTTAAAAATAGGACGTTTCATTAAATTTCCAAACGTTCCTGAGCAAGCTAATGTGAAGATACAGTTTCATCGCATTGCCGGATTTCCTGGGGTTATAGGATGCATAGATTGTACACATATACCTATTAAAAATCCTAACCGACAAAACGGCGAAGTATTTCGCAACCGTAAGGGTTGGTTTTCAATAAATGTGCAAATTGTGTGTGGCCCACAAATGGAAATATTTGATATTGTAGCACGCTGGCCTGGATCAGTCCATGACTCAAGAATATTCACAAACAGCAGGTGTCACATGAGATTTGAAGAAGGGGAATTTGCAGGTTTACTGATAGGCGATAGCGGCTATGCACAAACGTCATACATGTACACGCCTGTTCATAATCCACAAACACAACCTGAAATTAAATATAACAGAGCTCATATTAGCACCAGAAATATTATAGAGAGGTTTAATGGTGTATGGAAAAGAAGATTTGCCTGTTTGAATAGAAAATTACAAAATAATTTACCAAATACATGTAATATTATAGTAGCATGTGCTGTACTACATAATATTAGTATCGAGACGAATCAAGAAATTCCTGAACCCATGAACGATCTTGATGTGGTCCCAGTTTCACAGACAATTGATACAGTACGAGGTAGTGTTATTAGAGCTGCATTTATAGTAAGGCATTTTAGTTAGCAATTAAAAATTAATTATTACCTACTATATTATTAAACTAGCTGACCCAGCGAACTTCGTACCGCCACTACTTATTAATGAAAAATTAGTTAAATAAACATTTTCCAGTGGACCAAATTGTGAATCTAAACCATCCTCGAATCCCCTTGAACTCACACAAAAAATTTCATCAAAATCGGTCCAGCCGTCTAGGAGGAGTTCAGTGACATACACACGCACACAAGAAATATATATATTAAGATGTAAACAGGAATAGTTTTAAGCTTAAGATTTTAAATTGACTTATTTCTTTCATTAAATTATATGATTATTGTTGTATTTTTTTATATTATGTATGGTGTTAAAATAAATGAAGACTAATTTAATTTTGTAAGTTTTTATTTTTTAAACATAGTAAACTTAATTCAGCCTCTTCTCTCTTGGCTCTATTACATCGAACAAGTTCCTCTGCCGCTTCTCTTTCAGCCCTAACTTTCAGGAAATTTTCCTCTGCTGCCCTAATCATCCACTCCTTTTCTGCTACTTTTAACTTGTGCAGCTCCTCTTCCCTTTTTTGGGATCTTTCATAAGTTTTTTGACGAATACGGAATTCCTCTTCAATCACTTTCGTCCGTATATTTCTTGATGCTGAAATGTAACAGTCATAGTTAAAGGTCGGTTAGTCAGATGCATATACAGTATTTTGAGGTAGTTTTTTCCAATTATTTCGAGAAGCTACTTTATATGATTTTTTAAATTCTGCTACTTGAAGTTAGCCCTTGACTGGGATCTCACCTAGTGGTAAGTTATAATTAAATGTAAGATGATGGCAGGTTAACCTGGTAGGGGTATGGGAATTATAATATTTTACCGGAATAGAACCGGGAGATCGTCATTTAAAACAATCAATCATACTAATATTATAAATGCGAAAGTGTGTTTGTTGGTTTGTCCTTCAATCACGCCGCAACAGAGCTACGGATCGACGTGACTTTTTGCCTGGGTATAGGTGAAGACCTGGATAGCGACATAGGCTATGTTTTATCCCGGAAAATCAAAGATCTCCCGAGGGATTTTAAAAACCAAATCCACGCGAACGAAGTCGCGGGCATCACCTAGTTTAATACTAATTAGGATTTTTAATAAGTAGATATTACGTACCTTGCGATGGAGCTACACTATAACTAGTCAAACGGGAATCGGAAAGGCGCGGAGTAGTGTCTAGAATATCATCTGTAAATATAATATAAAATATGATGTTATTAGAGTTAACAGTTAAACAATATTAATGTTGACTTTTATAGCAACACACACACACACACACATATAAAAATGATGATTTACTTTACCTCTCCCTGCCAAAGACTCATTTAAACTTTGTGTTCTGGTCTCAATAGTTGCAGCCGAGACCTCAGGAGGTGTATCTGGCAAGATCAAATGATCTATTTGCAATACTGTAAAAAAAAATCCAATTATTATTAAAAACTAGATGATGACCGCGACTTCGTCCGCGTGGATTAAGGTTTTTTGATTCCGCGAGAACTCTTTAATTTTCCGGGATAGAAAATGGCCTATGTGTTATCCTGGCTATGAGCTATCTCTTTCCAAATTTCAGCCAAATCGGTTCATTCGTTGAGGAGTTATAGAGTAACAAACATCCATCCAAACATCTATCCATCCATCCATCCATCCATCCATCCATCCATCCATCCATCCATCCATCTATTAAAGTATTTATTAAAATATTTATATATATAGATATAATAGCTGATACCCGCGACTTCGTCTGCGTGGATTTAGTTTTTAAAATCCCTCGGGAACTTTTTGATTTTCCGGGATAAAAAGTAGCCTAAATATACAGGTCTTCTACAGGCCACTCTACAGGTCCTCACCTATATCAATGCAAAAAATCATGTCGATCCGTAGTTCTGATGCAGCGTGATTGAAGGACAAACCAACAACCAAACACACTTTCGCATTTATAATATTAGATGTTTATTAGACTTCATCCATGTGAAATTCGGAATATGTCGTATCATGTGATATCATGTATGTGATTATCACAACGAGTAGATGTGCAAATGTGTGCTCTAATACAGGTTAGCGTTAAGTATCTTATATTATAAGGTTAAGTAACTATTTTATTAGTATTGAGCGCCACCTCGCCAACAAACTGGCCCACCAGTTTGGCGAGATAGTGATCCTTTTTGTTATTATATCATGATAAAATAAATTAAAAAAAAAAGTAAGGATTTCAATGCCATTTACCTTCACTACAAGGAATATTATCACTGTCGATTACATCAATCAACTCAACATCCGTTTGATCAGCAAGAGCATCCTCTAGTACTGGGGCTGGGCTAGAGGTGCTGGGTGACTCGGGGTTAAACGCTCCACCGCCTGTTCTCATTCTTTCCCTTTTTTCTTGGGCCAATATACTTTTACGCCTTGTCTTCATATTGTCCCAACATTTTTTAAGTTGAGCTTCAGTTCTCTGAAAAATAATAATACAATATTATATTAAATAAGACAAAACAGCCTAAACGGGTGAAGCTAGAGATTTGAAATCTTGAGTATCGTATCCAACTTTTCCTCCAAGAAGTTGGGTATCCTCAGATTTGCCCCTCTATGGAATGATTTAAGGAAATTGTACACGTATGAATTTGCGGCCTAAAGCTAGTCTATTGTAGGTAAATGGACTGTCTGATTGACCTATTTATGTACTGCGAAAACAGCTTATTCTAGAAAATTAAGATTTTGCATGCAGTGATAAATGATAATGTATTTAAAAAATTCCACACATACATAATGGGTGGGTCAGTTAGTCAAGAAATAACAATTGCCAAAATGTTACATACAGTTTGCCAAGTGTGAAGAATATAATATTTTGAACTATCTAGTTACAGTAGGTACTTACTTTTGAATTGGTTTCAATGGTATTGAACTCCTGTGTAAGGCGAGTCCATGCAGTTTTTTTTGTTGCTGCATTCCCCATAGTTGTAGCCATGGAGTTTAATTTATATTTTAATATCAGCTCTTGCAGGCAGATCTTTTCACTTTCATCAAAAAACTGTCTTCCAGTTCCAGCCATTTCAAAACGTAAATATAACTTAGGCAATTCACAATAAAAAGGACAACACAACTCTGAATACAGTGAAACACTACGAACGAAATATTTTTGTTCCCAAGTCATTAACTTCACAAGTGTTACAATATTTTTTACCCAAAACATTTCTATTTGTCTCAAGTGGTTACCTGCAGTTAAAATTGGCTTGTTTTTATGGATTTTTGTGTTCGCTTTCATATTTTTAACACTTGATACAAATATGTGACACTTGAAATTGAAAGCCATAGTTCAAATTTCGTTTAAAATAGTAAGTATAACCAACATAACAAATGATACATTCCTCAAAATTATGACGCAATCGTTGAATTTTACCTCGACTCCACTCGACTCACACTCATTCAAGGAAATTCATTATTTCCTTAGCTTTACAACTAAGAATACCAATTTGGAGGGACGTTCGAGTCCTTCCTTGAGGCGCCCTCGAGTGAGGATGAGTCGAGGGGCTTTCGAGGTTACGACTTAGAATATGGGTGTTAGTATAACTATGAAACTGCAACGCTCGCCCGACTTCAACGTACCTGTACCAAGTACTTATATTCTCTGCCTGGACCTACAAACTAAAATTTTGGCTAGCGTAGCGCATTCGTTTCATCGTTTCTGTTTAGGCCCGCCCGACTTCAACATATGTGTACAAACTGAAATTATTTTATACTTTTCAGTGGCGTTGGAAGTCGGTTTTTTTTTTAAGAATTTTTATATATTATTAATATTTCAAAATAAAAATATTTATATTTTGAATTTTAACTCTGTTGCGATCTGACTTCTGAGAGCAAAACTTTTCGCCGTGGGAAAACCAGACGCTGTATTAAGCATTTACTATTTAATAAATTTTTGTACAAAATAAAAAGTAATCTTAAAAATACAAGGATATTTTATTCAATTATATAAAATACAGTTATGTACTATATAGTTATATTCTTCAGGCTTCCTTAGTAGGTACTAGCAAAGAAGTATAATAATTTCTGTGTCGGAAGAGCTAATTATATAACATAATATATTGTCAATTAATTTGACTGCGGCATCGTGGACCGTGGTCACTCCCCCTCACGTGAGCAGGAGGCCGCGCGCTGAGTGGGGCTTCAACGATACCATACATTGTGTACCGATTAAAAATACATAAAATTTGCAGATACACCGATACTTTGAATTTCGCGCTATAGACAACTAACGCGTAACATAAAAATCTCATAACTGTGAATTTTAATTTATTAAGTTATATTTTCTGAACCGTTATCAATTATCGTTTCTACAAAAATACTACCTATGTGTAATTTTATTCATCTGTTTCTAAAGCCACAGGTTTTTAACGGTTTTTTTGAATCTTAATTGTCCGAATCTTTATCGGTATTGGTGACAATTTTTTATAAATACATATATCTGTATTGGTATCATATCGGCTGAAGTGCGTATCGATGCATTCCTAGTATTTACTAATGTATTAAATGCTCGGAAATATAGTACTTAGTTACTATTTACATTTATTTCTAACTTACAAGTTTAAGGTTTTTCAGCATTGCGTTTTATCATGTGTACCACTAAGACAAAATGTTTTTTCGCACTTCTATAGTCGCATAACTTACACCAATAAGGGTTTTTCGCCAGTGTGAGTTCTCATGTGCCTCACTAAAGCAGATTTAACCGCACATCTATAGTCGCATAACTTACATGAATAAGGTTTTTCGCCAGTGTGTGTTCGCATGTGCCTCACTAAATCAGATTTAATCGCACATCTATATTCACATAAATTACATGAATAAGGTTTTTCGCCAGTGTGTGTTCGCATGTGACTTCCTAAATCAGGTTTACCCGCACATCTATAATCGCATAACTTACATGAGTAAGGTTTCTCGCCAGTGTGTGTTCGCATGTGCCTATCTAAAGCAGATTTAACCACACATCTATGGTCGCAAAACTTACATGAATAAGGTTTTTCGCCAGTGTGTGTACGCATGTGAATCACAAAATTAGATTTAATCGCACTTCTATAGTCGCATAAATTACATGAATAAGATTTTTCGCCAGTGTGTGTTCGCATGTGCCTCACTAGATCAAATTCAATCGTACATGTATAGTCGCAAAACTTACATTTTTTACGTAAATCACAAGTGAACAAATTTTTCTGAGAAAATAAACTAGTGTCCATATTATTGGAAAACTTAGATTCACTTTGTGAAGTTTTAGATACAATACGATCATTAACGTTTATTTTATTAGTAACCGGTCCTATGTCTACTCTCTGACTTGGTACGCGACCATTTAAATCCATGGAGACAGCAGTAGCAGCTCTTTGGGCGATTACACGCGATTCATGTTGTAGCGGTACAAACTTCTTAGGAGTTTTGAAAACATCATATGATTTGAGTACGCAATTCGCTAAACTATTAATGTTTGTCACCCCGTTGGTATCGAGTGATCGCTTTTCCGGTTCGCCATTGTATATTTCCAACACTTGTTCACTTTTCTGGTCTGTATCGACATCTACAGCTCGCACTACATTTCCATGTTTCGTCGCAAGTTTCACGGACAAAGAAGCGACTGAAAAAAAATATCATCATCATCATCATGATCAGCTCATCAAAGGCTCACTACTGAACGCAGGTCTCCTCTCAGTAAAGGGTTATACCAAGGCTTATAGCTAGCTAGATCGTTTTAAATTATGTAGAAAACGGTAATGAAGCTTATATCCGCAATAACAAGGTAGTAATAAAACAAAAAGAGAATGAGAAGAGAAAAAGAAACATTTCAACATCTCCAGGAACAAGTCTACCACAAGAAAGCGGGAAACCAGCTCCAGCAAAACTACACAGAACCCGATCCCTTTGCATATATGAGATCTAGATCCAACTCTTTAACCGAAAAATCTTCAAAAAAGGCATAGGTATTAATGGGCACCGGCAATCAGAGAAAAACCACAGCTAATATAACACAACATAGTAAAGTCGTTTTAAATTTTGTAGATTGTAGTTTTAATCCCATGTATTAACTATGTATGTACTGGTTTTTTTGCCTAAATTATTCGCACCTTGAGAACATTAAGGAGAATTCTTAAATGTGCAGCTTGCCTCACGATATTTTACAAATTTTTAAGTAACAAGTTTTAAGGTTAATAATATTTAATTATATATAATAATAATATTTAACTAAATAATATTTTCCCGCACTTCTATAGTTGCATAACTTACATGATCAAGAGTTTTCGCCAGTGTGAGAAGCCATGTGACGCATCAAATTGGCCTTATGCGCACATCTAAACTGGCAAAACTTACATAAATAAGGTTTTTCGCCAGTATGTGTTCGCATGTGCCTCACTAAAGCAGATTTAATCGCACATGTATAGTCGCATAAGTTACATGAATAAGGTTTTTCGCCAGTGTGTCTTCGCATGTGAATGACCAAATTAGATTTAATCGCACATCTATATTCACATAAATTACATGAATAAGGTTTTTCGCCAGTGTGTGTTCGCATGTGACTTCCTAAATCAGGTTTACCCGCACATCTATAATCGCATAACTTACATGAGTAAGGTTTCTCGCCAGTGTGTGTTCGCATGTGCCTATCTAAAGCAGATTTAACCGCACATCTTTGGTCGCAAAACTTACATGAATAAGGTTTTTCGCCAGTGTGTGTACGCATGTGAATCACAAAATTAGATTTAATCGCACTTCTATAGTCGCATAAATTACATGAATAAGATTTTTCGCCAGTGTGTGTTCGCATGTGCCTCACTAGATCAAATTCAATCGTACATGTATAGTCGCAAAACTTACATTTTTTACGTAAATCACAAGTGAACAAATTTTTCTGAGAAAATAAACTAGTGTCCACATTATTGGAAAACTTAGATTCACTTTGTGAAGTTTTAGATACAATACGATCATTAACGTTCATTTTATTAGTAACCGGTCCTATGTCTACTTTCTGACTTGGTACGCGACCATTTAAATCCATGGAGACAGCAGTAGCAGCTCTTTGGGCGATTACACGCGATTCATGTTGTAGCGGTACAAACTTCTTAGGAGTTTTGAAAACATCATATGATTTGAGTACGCAATTCGCTAAACTATTAATGTTTGTCACGCCGCTGGTATCGAATGATCGCTTGTCCGGTTCGCCATTGTATATTTCCAACACTTGTTCACTTTTCTGGTCTGTATCGACATCTTCAGCTCGCACTACATTTCCATGTTTCGTCGCAAGTTTCACGGACAAGGAAGCGACTGAAAAAAAATATCATCATCATCATCATGATCAGCTCATCAAAGGCTCACTACTGAACGCAGGTCTCCTCTCAGTAAAGGGTTATACCAAGGCTTATAGCTAGCTAGATCGTTTTACATTTTGTAGATTGTAGTTTTAATCCCATGTATTAACTATGTATGTACTGGTTTTTTTGCCTTTATTATTCGCACCTTGAGAACATTAAGGAGAATTCTTAAATGTGCAGGATACCTCACGATATTTTTCAAATTTTTAAGTAACAAGTTTTAAGGTTAACAATATTTAATTATATATAATAATAATATTTAACTAAATAATATTTTCCCGCACTTCTATAGTTGCATAACTTACATGATCAAGAGTTTTCGCCAGTGTGAGAAGCCATGTGACGCATCAAATTGGCCTTATGCGCACATCTATACTGGCAAAACTTACATAAATAAGGTTTTTCGCCAGTATGTGTTCGCATGTGCCTCACTAAAGCAGATTTAATCGCACATGTATAGTCGCATAAGTTACATGAATAAGGTTTTTCGCCAGTGTGTGTTCGCATGTGAATCACCAAATGAGATTTTCTCGCACATCTATAGTCGCATAACTTACATGAATACGGTTTTTCGCTAGTGTGTGTTCGCATGTGAAACACCAAATGAGATTTTCTCGCACATCTATAGTCGCATGAGTTACATGAATAAGGTTTTTCGCCAGTGTGTGTCCGCATGTGCCTCAATAAATCATATTTTCTCGAACATCTACAGTCGCATAACTTACACGAATAAGATTTTTCGCCAGTGTGAGTTCGCATGTGGCTCACTAAATCAAATTTAGTCGCGCATCTATAGTCGCACAACTTACATGAATGAGGTTTTTCGTCAATGTGTGTTCGCACGTGAATTACCAAATTTGATTTACTCGCACATGTATACTCGCATAACTTACATGAATAATGTTTTTCGCCAGTGTGTGTTTTCATGTGAATCACAAAATGAGATTTTCTAGTGCATCTATAGTCGCATAAGTTACATGAATAAGGTTTTTCGCCCGTGTGTGTCCGCATGTGCCTCAATAAATCAAATCTTCTCGAACATCTATAGTCGCATAACTTACATGAATAAGGTTTTTCGCCAGTGTGTGTACGCATGTGAATCACCAAATAAGATTGACTCGTACATCTATAATCGCAAAATTTACATGAATAAGGTTTTTCGCCAGTGTGTGTACGCATGTGAATCATTAAATGAGATTTTCTCGCACATCTATAGTCGCATAACTTACATGAATAAGGTTTTTCGCCAGTATGTGTTTTCATATATAAACTGTTTTCACTAGTGCCTATATTATTGGAAAACTTAGATTCACTTTGTAAAGTTTTAGATAAAATACGATTATTGACGTCCATTTTATTAGTAACCGGTCCTATGTCTACATTCTGACTTGCTACGTGACAATTTAAATCCATGGAGACTGCAGTAGCAGCTCTTTGGGCTGTTACAAGCGATCCATATTGTAGTGGTACAATATTATTTGGTGTTTTAAAGATATCATCTAGCTTGACTACGCAATTCGCTAAACTATTAATGTTTGTCACGCCGCTGGTATCGAGTGATCGCTTGTCCGGTTCGCCATTGTATATTTCCAATTCTTGTTCACTTTTCTGGTCTGTATCGAGATCTTCAGCTCGCACTTTATTTCCATGTTTCATCGCAAGTTTCACGGACAAAGGAGCGACTGAAACAAAATATCATCATCATCATCATCATGATCAGCAACTCATTAACGGCTCACTACTGAACGCAGGTCTCCTCCCAGTAAAGGGTTACACCTAGGTCATAGCTAGCTAGATAGTCTGGAGTTTTGTGAATTGTTGTTTTTATGACATATATATTACTATGTATGTAATGGTTTTTTTTGCCTTTAATAAAAACTATTATCATTATCTCTATGTATTCAAAATCTCACACCCGCGTAAAATAAATACATACAATGCCAAAGGAAAATATAATACACATAAATATATACACATATAATACATAAATAAATACTTGTAGCGGGCGGACACCCCGGCAGGGGAGACTAGACGGCCGGGGGTCAGGGCGACAGGTTAAGAAACCGACGGACTATCTTAGCCGAGTCTAACAACACCGCTTGTTGCATCTTGGCCGCCAGCAAACTGCCACAGAAACCCAGACGCCTCAGATAGTGAGCGAGGCTGACTGGGATCAGCCCATTCGCAGAAATGACGATTGGGATGGTTTCAGTGGTCTCCACATGCCAGATGCCGGTAACCTCGTGAGCCAGATCGAGATACTTTCGTTTTTTTCTCTGTCTCCGCTCTCACGAGGTTCTCGTCATGTGGGATGGTGATATCCACTAAAAACACCCTCGACTGTGCCCGGTCCATCAGCACGATGTCAGGCTTATTCGCTAGAATCGTCCTGTCCGTGATGATGGACCGGTCCCAATAGAGCCGGACTCCCGTCACGCTCAAGCACCGGCACCGGTGTGTACCTATAGTACGGCACTCTCTCATCCAGGAGACCGTACATCACAGCAAGCTCTTGGTAAAGGATTTTGGCCGCTTGGTTGTGTCTGTGCAGATACTCAGTGTTAGCAAGAGCCGAACATCCCGAGAGTACATGCCTGAGTGACTCGCCGGGATGGCGACACGCTCGACAGATGTCACACAAAACCTTCGGTTTCTCCAAAGACGTCACCGAAGCGCAGCCATTGCACGGACGCTTTTTTATCTACGTGAGGTTCACTAAGAGCTTTAAAAAAGCGTCCGTGCAACTCCTTCTCCTTCCATACGGTCTCCCGACCAGAGGTGCTTGGTACCACCAGTTTCTGCCACTCGAGTTTGGCAATCTATTCTATGACATCTCTATGCATTGGGCATTCCCTCTTCGTCTCAAAGTAGGTTCTCAGTTTGGATATCTCCCGATTATGCATGATCTTGACGCTTAATACGCCTCGGCCACCACATTTTCGGGGGATATACAACCTCATAACAGACGATTTCGGGTGGTGCATGCGGTAGAGAGTCATAGTACTGCGGACTCTTCTATCCAGTGCGTCTAATTCGGTCTGAGTCCATCTGAGTACACCAAAGGTGTACATGAGAACGGGCATGACCCAGCCGTTATAAGCTCTTTAACCCCACAAAAACACAAGTTTGCGCGTTCACCGCCAAGAAGACCCCCTTTACCACAATTCTTCTCTTTCAGAACACTTCCGTTATCCCTTTCCAATAGCATTGGGATTCTTGGTGTTCGCATTTCGAACGAAGTCCAGTTCCGGGATCATTTGGAAGGAAAAGCTAAACTAGCCTCTAAAAAACTTGGGGTGCTCAACAGAGCAAAGCGGTACTTTGCGCCCGAGCACAGGCTCCTACTTTATAAAGCGCAAGTCCGCCCACACATGGAGTATTGCTCTCGCCTTTGGGCCGGAGCACCTCAATATCAACTCCTTCCATTTGACCGGATTCATAAGAGGGCAGTACGGCTTGTGGACAATCCCAAACTAACTAGCTCACTGGAAAGCATGGAGTTCTCTGTGCGTATTCTATCGGCTATATAACGGGGAGTATTCTGAAGAGCTATTTGACCTTATACCACCCTCTCTTTTCTACAACCGCACCGCACGCCACCGAAATCAATTTCACCCACAACACCTGGGTGCCTGGAGCACTTCGACTATCCGTTGTGCCAGATCTTTTTTTCCACGCACTACCAAACTGTGGAACCATCGACTGTGTAATTCAAGGGGCGGACCAACAAATTCCTGAAATGTCCGCGACGCATTGGTAGTGCCTCTGGTGCTACAATTAATGTTCATGGGCGGCGGTAATCGCTTAACATGAAGTGACCCGCCTGCTCGTTTGCTCGCTATTTTTATAAAAAAAAAACATGTATAGTCGCATAACTTGAATAATATATGAATAATATTTTTCGGCGATGTGTGTTCGCATGAGAATCACCAAATGAGATTTACTCGCACATCTATACTCGCATAACTTACTTGAATAAGGTTTTTCGCCCGTGTGTGTCCGCATGTGCCTCAATAAATCAAATTTTCTCGAACATCTATAATCGCATAACTTACATGAATAAGGTTTTTCACCAGTGTGTGTTCGCATGTGAATGACCAAATAAGATTTTCTCGCACATCTATAGTCGCATAACTTACATGAATAAAGTTTTTCGCCAGTGTGCGTTGGCATGTGATTCACCAAATGAGATATTCTCGCACATCTATAGTCGCATAAGTTACATGAATAAGGTTTTTCGTCAGTGTCTGTCCGCATGTGCCTCACTACATCAAATTTACTCGCACTCCTTTAGTCGCATAACTTATATGGATGAGGTTTTTCGTCAGTGTGTTTTCGCATGTGAATCGCTAAACTAGACTTACTCGCCCATCTATAGTCGCATAACTTACAAATATGACATTTTTCACCAGTAAGAGATCTCGTATTGTGTTTTAATCGACCGAGCGAAGCGAAGGTCTTTGAGTCTACTTGAGTGAATTTGCACTTGTCCGTCCGTCCGTCCGTCCGTCCGTCCGTCTGTCAGAGCCTTATAACTTCTGAATTACTGAACGAAATTACTTCAATTTTAGATATAATATGTAAACCGATGGCCTCCAGCCGAAAATGGCTTAAAAAGTTATAAAAATCTTTATTTCAGGGGGGCTCTCATAGAAGCGAATGCGAAGAAAAAAAAAAAATTTTGCGTTTCATAGGTTTACAGTACCTCATTTTAAAGATAATTTGGAACAGAGTACAAAAGTATTTTTTTTTAAATTTTTTTCCTAAAATTGACGAAATGGGGGGCTTTCAAAGTGGAGATTATATTTGACCTCAGAACGGAATAACCATTGAAAGCTGGGGCTTGAAAGTTTTACAATTTTAGCGTAATATCATGTACTTGAACAACAAATACTAAAATTAGATAAATGTAATAAGGAAACTAAATTATTTAACTTTTAATGAGCAGCAACAACAGAACTTCACAATGATGTCAATAGATGGCGCTCTCATCTCATATAGCAAATGCAGCTTTATGTAACATACCTATTATTCAATTAAGATTATTATTTAGTCATTTAGCAAACATCAATAAAACTTCACGTTGCAGTTTGTTTTTACATATTTCTGATCGTGTCAATAGTTGACGCTGTGTACAAGTAATTTAATTTGAATGTTCCAAAAAACTATACCTAAGTTTGATTGAGGCCTTGAGGATTTCACTATAACAGTTCCCTAACCTTTACGGGCTACCTATGTTAAGTTAGTTGACACTTTCTGTCAACTTTGTTATTACGAACCTCTACGGGACAACTAAAGGTGAAAATGACATTGGGATGTTAGAATTGTATTTAGGGGCTACCTATGTAAAGAGACTTCTACAAATGGGATGATTTAGGTATGGTTGGTGAAAACGGGCATAATAATAATGTCAATTTTGATCGTCAATTATGGGAAACCGTTACCGCGAGGTCTCAGTTCGGGGCGAACCACTAGTAGATTATGTTTGCAAAGTAGTTTGGCGAACCCCCATAATGTTTCTGACCCAGACTTGCGGCCCGCGTTCACGAATCAAACTTCTGATAAAACCAGACTAACAAAAAAGTTAATTAATCAAAGTCAATCAAATAAAGTTGAGAGAAAAAAGATATTTAGTAGTAAACTGTTAAAAATGAGGTTATGTTTCCATTTAATATATTTAAGGCAAATTACCACTATAGCTTTGAATCAATCATTAATCTGTGCTTTGAATAATCTAATAGGCACAGAATATTATTGTCTGAATATACTTATGAGGACACGCTTCCTACCAACCTTACCTAAAATTTGTAATTCGTCGCAATTCCTAGTTCCATGGTAATTCGACTAGCACTGTCATGTAATGCGGCCAATGGTATTAGCATGGAACTAGGAAAACGACTAAGTGATGGTGGTTGTCATGCTGCTCTATTTTTTGGAAAAAGATTATTATAGAGATCCATTACTTTCGTCTGATGTCCATCTTATCGAGCGATATGTAAGGAACTTTTGCTTTGGAACCAATTTGCTTGTAATTACTTTAAGTTCAGAAAGAAATGCTGTGTCTTGTCCAAAATCACGCCAAATCGTTAGTGTTAATACACTACAATGCATAACAAACACAAAACGAACGAAAACATAAAATAAACGCGCAAATGCCAAATGCATTACAAAAAATTAACAAATGAAATGACCACGGACAATGAACATTGAGCTAGGAATTACGACCTTCCTATTTCTATGACCACGAATGACATTTGCATGGAACTAGGAATTAGAAGCAGTGATAGCCTAGTAGTTAGGACTGTGGTCTCCTATTCCGGGGGTCGCAGGTTCGATCCCGGGTACGAACCTCTGACTTTTCGGAGTCAAAAACATCGTGAGGAAACCTGCACACCTGAGAGTTCTTCATAATGTTCTCGAAGGTGTGTGAAGTCCGCCAATTCGCATTGGGCCAACGTGGTGGACTATGGCCTATAACCCTTCTCTGAGAGGAGACCTGCGCTCAGTAGTGAGCCGTTAATGGGTTGTTAATGATGATGATGAAGATGAGAAATTACAACTCATCTTTCTAGTTCCATGGACATTTGAGTGAGTTGACCATGGAACTAGGGATTGCTCATTTTTGAACCATAGTATAAGGAAAAAAAGTCCGAATTAAAAAACTAAAACTTGTACGATAATTTATGGAAGGGCAACATAATATTATAAACTACTCGCCTCTCTTAGTGCCAGCCGCACACTGGCTTATAGGAATAATAGAAATCAAACAGGCTTGGTCCGCACATGTGCGGGGCTGGCCCAACGCACACAATCGCTACCCCGCACATGTGCAGGGCTGGCCCAATGCGCTCGAATGTTACCTCGCACATGTGCGGGGCTGGCCCAACGCGCTCGACTGTTAACTCGCACATGTGCGGGGCTGGCCCAACGCGCTCGACTGTTACCTCGCACATGTGCGGGGCTGTCCCGACGCGCTCGATCGCTACCCCGCACATGTGCGGGGCTCGCCCGACGCGCTCAACCGTTATCTCGTACATGTGCAGGGCTGGCCCGACGCGCTCGACCGCTACCCCGCACATGTGCGGGGCTGGCCCAACGCGCTCAACCGTTATCTCGTACATGTGCGGGGCTGGCCCGACGCGCTCGACCGCTACCCCGCACATGTGCGGGGCTGGCCCGACGCGCTCGACCGTTATCTCGTACATGTGCGGGGCTGGCCCGACGCGCTCGACCGCTACCCCGCACACATGCGGGGCTGGCCCGACGCGCTCGACCACTACCCCACACACGTGCGGGGCTGGCCCGACGCGCTCAACCGTTATCTCGTACATGTGCGGGGCTGGCCCGACGCGCTCGACCGCTACCCCGCACATGTGCGGGGCTGGCCCGACACGCACGAGCGTTATCTCGTACATGTGCGGGGCTGGCCCGACGCGCTCGACCGCTACCCCGCACACATGCGGGGCTGGCCCGACGCGCTCGACCGCTACCCCACACACGTGCGGGGCTGGCCCGACGCGCTCAACCGTTATCTCGTACATGTGCGGGGCTGGCCCGACGCGCTCGACCGCTACCCCGCACATGTGCGGGGCTGGCCCGACGCGCTCAACCGTTATCTCGTACATGTGCGGGGCTGGCCCGACGCGCTCGACCGCTACCCCGCACATGTGCGGGGCTGGCCCGACGCGCTCAACCGTTATCTCGTACATGTGCGGGGCTGGCCCGACGCGCTCGACCGCTACCCCGCACATGTGCGGGGCTGGCCCGACGCGCTCGACCGTTATGTCGTACATGTGCGGGGCTGGCCCGACGCGCTCGACCGCTACCCCGCACATGTGCGGGGCTGGCCCGACGCGCTGAACCGTTATCTCGTACATCTGCGGGGCTGGCCCGACGCGCCCAACCGCTACCCCGCACATGTGCGGGGTAGCGGTTGGGCGCTACTTGATGTATTATTTTACGTTATTTTTGCTCCATTCGCGTGACCACTAAAGAAACGGAATAACGATTGGAATTTGTCATTGAAGGACGCCCACAAAATGACCGTCAAAAGCGTTTCGTTCAGCATCAGCTTGTTTTTATATAATACCGAGTTCTACGTATCGAGCGGCAATTCGGAATAAGAACTGTGAACTGTTTCAATCGCGCGGGCTGAGGTAGAGAGGGGAGCCAGCATGGTTAATAAGGTTGCCATTCGAGCGACCGCGGCGGTCGCAGAGGCGTGCCGCGCCCCGCGCCCACACCGTTCGGTCGTTCGTAACAAAAAAGTATTTGAATAAATCAGAAATAATTTATATTTCGTATCTAGTGTTACGAATTGCGTTGTTGTTATCTAATTATGCACTATTATTAACAATTATAACTATACCTTTTTGTCACTTACTTGAATAAAGGCATTTTTGGCTTTTCAATTCACAATTAGGCACCTAGATAGTTTAATCGCATAAATGGCGCCCGCGTCCGTACGTCGCGAGTGCCGCCGACCACAATAACTGCATTGTTCGGCATACGGTATAACTCAGTTGAACATGGTAAGTGTTCGGAACACGTCATCTAGTAGGTACTTCATTTATATCAGTGTATAATATAGAACTTCAATATACGCGGACGTCTCGGAGGCATAAGCTAGTAACATAATAAAGCAAAACTAGAGGCGAGGAAGCATAAGACCTCCCCACTAGGTAGGCTGACGACATCTGACGAGTCGCAGAGAGTCGCTGGACGCAGGCGGCGCAAGACCGAAGCCTGTGGAAGTCCACGCAAGAGACCCTTGTTCAGCAGTGGACGTCTATGGGTTGATAACACTGAGCTCTATAATAAATACTGGACAGGTTGTCGTCACATTTGCTCGACCTACTCTAGTGACGCCATTTCGGCGCTGTAAGCAGATACGAATGTCCAAGGAACTATTAATATTGCAAATGGCGCACCGACCTTTAATGTTAATGTATGTATGTTCCCTCAAATATGGTTGAGCGAAGCAATGGCTGGGTCATGCGTCATGCTCGTGAACGGGTGCCACCGGCGGGAATGGGGCTACTTTATGTCTGCCCATCTTAAGATAGAAGTTAGTCGGTATGCGTTTTTTGAACTTCCCTCATTGTGGAAACACTGCATATATAGCATAGTATTTACTGTATTGTAAATTTGTTTTGAAAAGAGCAACCGCCGAATTTCTTGCTGGTTCTTCTCGGCAGGAAGGCCATTCTGAACCAGTGGTAGAGCCAGACTATTCAAAAGCACTTGTAAAAAGTTTATATGAACAAAAAATATTTCTATTCTATTCTATTCTATGATTTCATAGATTAATTATTATACACACATCAAAAGTGTCTAGGGATCAACATATATTTTTGCAATAACTTTTCTCCTGATTGATATTAATTAATATTTTCTTTAAGGATTCATCAAATAAAGTGTTTTCGTTTGTCACAGTAACGATAAACCAAGTCACCTTTGCATTAATAAAGAAATTTGCCATTTTCCTAATAAAGGGATTTTTGACATTTGAACCACTAACATTAAAGTTCGAAAAAAAGACTGAAATAACAGTTTTCTTTAAAATTTTATTGGGTAACTTAAACAATTAATAATCCGTGTTTCTACCGCGAACACTAACAACACAAGAACATCGGTTTGGCATATGTACTCAAAATGAGTTCATCCGAATCACGCTGTGGAATGGCCGCCCATGTTCGTTGCAACAACAAAAAAAGGTCTTCTTGCCACTGGATACCCTCCATATTCGGCAGAGCTCTTCTCTGTAGCATATCCCATGCATGCTCAATCGGGTTCAAGTCTGGCGACTGAGCAGGCCAGGGCAGGACATTGATGTTAGCTGCGGCGAGAGTCTGTCTTACAACTCTTGCGGTGTGCGGTCGTGCATTATCATGCATTAACTGAAATAAGGGACCGATTTGCACTTGTAGAGGAACGATGACGTCTGATACAATCGTCTCAGCATAAATTTGAGCGTTGAGGTTGCCTCTGATCCAAATCAACTCAGTTCTTCCGCCGATCCAAATACCCGCCCATACCATGATGGTTCCACCACTATAAGGATGGACTTCCTGGCAGGATTTTAATCGCTGTTGGCGTCCAGGGGTTCTCCAGTGTCGTATACGTCTTGTATCCGGTCTCATACCAAAACGAGACTCATCAGAAAAGCACACGAAACGCCATTGTTCTTCTGCCCAATTTCTGTGTTCAAGAGCCCATTGATATCGAATCCTACGATTGTGCATTGCTATAGGTGGTACCCGTAGCGGTCTTCGGGAATGAAGGTTCACTTCATGCAAGCGGTTTCTGACTGTTTGGTCGCTAATTAAGTTCCCTGAAGAGTGATGAAGCCTCACGGCTAACATCATGGCGGTTATTGTTGGAGCTCTTCGAGTTAAGATTTGAATGTATCGGTCTTGTCTCCGTGTGGTGCAGCGATACCGTCCTCCATGGCGCTCAGCCACGGTACCAGTGCTTCGGTAACGTGTCCAAAGTCGACTGATAACACTCTGACTTGTATTCAGAGCTAAAGCCACAGTACGTTGCCGGGAACCAGCTTCTATCATTCCCACGGCTCTGAGCATTTCTTCCCTGCTTAAATGACGTCGCCGCTCCATAATAACGTTGGTTTTAATCAGTAGTAGGGAAACAGTAGCACTAATAATGTCTTCAATGCGTTGTATGTTTTTATAGGGAAAATATTGACAGCTGATTTTCATCTTTTACTCGAATTTGATTGACAGTTCCTGATTCAAATTATGAAATGCACCAAAAAGGATCCATATAAATTTATAAAATCATAAATTTATTACAAAGCCACATCTCAATCTCAAGAAATCCGCATAAAAATGCTTGATCCCTAGACACTTTTGATGTGTGTAGTTCGATGCGCCATTTGCAATATTATTAGTTCCAGAGACACTCGTATGTCAAATGTGGCGCTTCAAATTGATCCTTATTTAAACTGTCATCTGTATAGGGTCAGCCAGTCCAGTCTTAATCATAGATTAATTTTAGAGGTCAGTGGTTGATAAAGAATACGATCACTTACCGCTAGTAGACCCGCAGTCCGCCGCCGCGTCCGCTTCAGCTTCGGGCTCCCACTGCAACAAGCAATGTCAAGCTGCATACAAACCAGACCATAAACCTGCGACCATATAACATAGTCATCAACATCATCAGCAACATATCAACGGCTCACGAATAATGTGTTCCCACCGAATCCGAACCTGCGACCCCCCGAATAGGAGACCACAGTAGAATAGAATAGCAATATTTTTTATTCAATTAAGCTTTTTAACAAGTTCTTTTGAATCGTCGATGAGTCTACCACTGGTTCGGAATGCCCATCCTGCCGAGAAGAACCACCGAGAAATTCGGCGATTGCTCTTTTTACTTTTTATAACAAGTTTACAATACAATAGATACTATGCTATGTATGCAGTGTTTTCACAATAAGAAGTTCCAAAAATGCACACTACTTACAATTCAATACATGTTAAGACGGGCAGACAGAAAGTAGCCCCATTCCCGCCGGTGGAACCCGTTCACGAGCATAACGCATGACCCAGCCTTTGCTTCACTCAACCATATTTGAGGGTAAGAACAGTCCTAAACTAGGCTATCACTGCTTTATCAATTACCAACAATAAAATATAACTTGTAATCCCGGTTACTCTATCTAGGATAATTTTTAGCATAATTATTTTTATTGATAGTTATAAAGAGTAAGCAACTCTGTATCAATCTCAGAGAGAGCACTGATCGGCCAGTTGTAGGATAGCGATCTCGTACCTGACTTATCAATTAAATATCATACATACCCTTCAATGGTGAAGGAAAACATCGCGCGGAAACCTGTTCGCGTGAGAGTTCTCTATAATGTTCTCAATGAAGGCTATGGCGTTTGAATTCGCCGCTAGAGGCGCTGTTAATTGTATAATAATAAAATATCTGGGTGTTTTTTTTGGTAAGTCGTGTTTTTTGTAAATTATATATTAAAAAAAAATAATAATAATAAAATTCATAGGGGAAAATGTAATAATCGTCTGGACTCGAACCGGTGTTCTGGTTTCCCGACCACCCGACTTTCCGAGCCAAAGAAATTTCATAGAAGATGGCGAAATTTACCTTCGTATTCTAATGATATTGTAAGGGGTTTTTCATTGCCTGAAAACACGGATAAAACGACTTTTTCTAAAAATGAAACCTAGCTAGATCGATTTATCGCCCCCGAAACCCCCTGCACACAAATTTCATGAAAATCGTTGGAGCCGTTTCCGAGATTCAGATTATATATACAAGAATTGCTCGTTTAAATTAAAGGTATTAGATTCAGATCTATAATACATTGGAAACCTACATCACTTTTCATGTCCTCAAATTTATCCATGCAAACACTCATGTAAATTCGCCGATATAAATGTAGTACCTACCAGATTTGCGGTTACAAACACTTACCATGTTCAACTGAGCTAATTGTTAGTGTGGCATGGCATTCGCCAGAAGTATTCTCGAATATTATAGTGTTGTATGGTCGCCTATGGGGGGTAAGGGAGCGCACCTTCATCTAGCGCTCCAACAGTCAACCTCACCTGCACGCGGTGCCCCCTGCTGGTTTACTGACGAGGCTATGGCGACCGACAGATGGCGGTATAACCATCTCATACTAGCTAGACTGAACAAATGGCACAGGCCGGTGTCGGGCAGCAGCGACATCGGCGCGATCAGTCTAGCCCTGCGATGACCAACACGCCTGCCCAGCGTGGTCATTATGGGCAAAACCCGATATGGAAAATGTCACAAGGCCAAGGCCCCTAGTTCCCGGCGGCCTCGCTGTGCCTGACCCTGGCAGCGGTCACGGTAATGGCGGGGCAGGGGGTGCTAAGAATCTCCGGATGAGATTCCGCTGCCAACCCCGACGACTGGACCTGGCGACATATAACGCACGCACGTTGAGGACTGACGAGAAGATCATCGAGCTGGAAGAAGCAGTGAGCAAGTTGCGCTGGAATGTTATAGGATTGTCTGAAGTCCGAAGAGAGGGGGAGGACTCGATAATCCTCAATTCCGGCAACTTGTTCTACTACCGGGAGGGCGATCAACAGTCCCAGGGTGGTGTCGGGTTCATCGTCCACAAGTCCCTCGTCAACAACATCGTCGAGGTCAAAAGTGTGTCGAGTAGGGTAGCGTACCTTATACTCAGAATCACCAATCGGTATTCGTTGAAGGTTATACAGGTTTACGCACCGACTTCGACACATCATGACGAGGAGGTGGAGGCGCTGTATGAGGATATATCAAAAGCCATACACGCCTCTACCACTCACTACAATGTTGTGATGGGGGATTTCAACGCGAGGCTGGGTGAACGAAGCGGTGCAGAGACGAGGGTTGGGCGATTTGGTTATGGGCGAAGGAACCAGAGGGGTCAAATGCTGGCCGACTTCATGGAGAAGGAGGGCCTCTTTATGATGAACTCCTTCTTCAGGAAGCGGCCACACAGAAAATGGACTTGGATGAGCCCCGATGGTTCTACGAGAAGTGAGATTGACTTCATTATGTCGACCAAGCGCCATATATTCAATGATGTCTCTGTGATCAACAGGGTGAAAACCGGGAGCGATCACCGTATGGTAAGAGGCACATTGAATATTAATGTGAAGCTGGAAAGGGCTAGACTGGTGAAGTCAACTCTCCGACCCTCTCGTGCTCATATCCAAAACCCCGAAAACTTCCAACTCGAACTGCAGAACCGATTCGATTGCCTAGCAGACTGTGTTTCTGTGGACGATCTAAACAACAGGTTCGTGGAAACTGTCCATACGGTGGGGTCTAAGTTCTTTAAGACCCATCGCAGGAAAAGAACCGAAAAGTTCTCGGACCATACTCTCAAGCTCATGGAGGAAAGACAAGAGATGAGGCTGCAGTCATCGGTAGACGCGGCTGCCTACCGGCGGATTAATAGGCAGATCTCTAAGGCACAAACTCGCGACCTTCGGGTCTTTAATACCAAGTGTATTAAAGATACCATCGAGCGGAACAAAGGCTCAAAAGTGTTCGCGAGAGATCTGTCTATCGGACAGAGCCAGCTGACGCGGCTTAAAACTGATGACGGTCGTCTCGTCTCTTCTCGACCTGAGATTTTGGGAGAGGTCGAGAAGTTCTATGGGCAGTTATATACCACGACACAAAAACCTGTTGAAGATTTGGCCAAAGATCCCAGAGCCAAACTGACCCGACACTATACCGAAGATATCCCGGACGTCAGCCTATACGAGATTAGAATGGCTCTCAAACAGCTTAAGGACAACAAGGCGCCAGGTGATGACGGAATCACTGCGGAACTCCTGAAAGCGGGTGGAAAACCGGTACTTAAGATCTTTCAGCGATTGTTCAATTCCGTCATTCACGAGGGTACAACGCCGGAAGCATGGCACAGGAGCGTGGTGGTTCTGCTCTTCAAAAAGGGTGATAATACCTTGCTGAAGAATTATAGACCCATCTCGCTGCTGAGTCATGTTTACAAGTTGTTCTCGAGAGTCATTACGAATCGTCTCGCTCGTAGGTTTGACGACTTCCAGCCTCCCGAACAAGCCGGATTCCGAAAAGGCTTTGGTACCATAGATCACATTCATACGCTGCGGCAGGTTATACAGAAGACGGAAGAGTATAACCGGCCACTTTGCTTAGCGTTTGTGGACTATGAGAAAGCCTTTGATTCGGTGGAAACTTGGGCTGTATTGAGGTCGCTGCAGAGATGCCGGATTGACTACCGGTATATCCAAGTGTTGAAGTGCTTGTATGAAAACGCCACTATGTCAGTACGTATACAGGACCAGACTACGAGACCAATCCACTTGCAGCGTGGAGTGCGACAGGGAGATGTAATATCCCCGAAGCTATTTACCGCTGCGTTGGAGGACGTCTTTAAGCTTCTGGATTGGAACGGACTTGGCATCAACATAAACGGCGAGTACATCACTCACCTGCGATTTGCCGATGACATAGTAGTCATGGCAGAGACTCTGAGAGATCTCAATACAATGCTCAATGATCTCAGCAGGGTTTCTCAACAGGTGGGCCTGAAAATGAACATGAGCAAGACGAAAATCATGTCCAATGCTCATGCTCCGCTCCACCCAGTAATCGTTGAGAACTCTGCGCTCGAAATTGTAGACGAGTATATATACCTGGGACATACAGTCCAGCTAGGTAGGTCCAATTTCGAGAAAGAGATTAACCGCCGAATCCAACTCGGCTGGGCAGCGTTCGGGAAGCTCCGAGATGTCTTCTCGTCCAAAATCCCTCAGTGCCTGAAGACTCAAGTCTTCGAACAGTGCGTGTTGCCAGTGATGACTTACGGATCCGAGACATGGTCGCTAACTATGGGCCTCATAAGAAGGCTCAGGGTCACCCAGCGGGCGATGGAGAGAGCAATGCTCGGTATATCTCTGCGGGATCAAATCAGAAATGAGGAGATTCGTAGGAGAACCAAAGTCACCGACATAGCTCAGCGTGTCGCGAAACTGAAGTGGAAATGGGCGGGGCACATAGTTCGAAGAACTGATGGTCGTTGGGGTCCCAAGGTGTTGGAGTGGCGACCCCGCACCGGGAAGCGCAGTGTTGGCAGACCCCCCACCAGGTGGACCGACGACATCAAACGAGTCGCAGGGAGCCGCTGGATTCAAGCGGCGCAAGACCGAAGCCTGTGGAAGTCCATGCAGGAGACCTTTGTCCAGCAGTGGACGTCTATAGGTTGATAAAGAAGAAGAAGAAGAAGAAGAAGATGGTCGCCTAACACCCATTGAACGAACACCCAGAACGCGTACAAAAAAGATTACTGAGACTAGGTGTCTATAGGTAGACAGACATCTTTGTGTTAAGTCATTGCTTTGTTACTGGGTGATTAAAGGACTAACTAAGGCCCCTATAAGTAGGCTCAGGGCCACTCAGCGAGCGATGGAGAGAGCTATGCTCGGAGTGTCCCTGCAGGATCGAATCAGAAATGAGGAGATCCGTAGGAGAACCAAAGTCACCGACATAGCTCAGCGAGTCGCGAAACTGAAGTGGAAATGGGCGGGGCACATAGTTCGAAGAGCTGATGGTCGTTGGGGTCCCAAGGTGTTGGAGTGGCGACCCCGCACCGGGAAGCGCAGTGTTGGTAGACCCCCCACCAGGTGGACCGACGACATCAAACGAGTCGCAGGGAGCCGCTGGATCCAGGCGGCGCAAGACCGAGGCCTGTGAAAGTCCATGCAAGACCTTTGTCCAGCAATGGATGTCTATCGGTTGATCAAGAAGAAGAAGAAGATTAAAGGACACACCAACAAACCAACACACTTTCGTATCATACTAATATTATAAATGCGAGTGTGCTTGTTTCTTTGTCCTTTAATCACGCCGCAAAAGAGCTTCGGAACGACGTGATTTTTTTGCATGGGTACAGTTGAGGACCTGGAGAGTGACATAGGCTACTTTTTATCCCGGAAATTCAAAGACTTCCCGAGGGATTTTAAAAACTAAATCCACGCAGACAATGTCGCGGGCATCAGCTAGCTTATAATAAGTAAATTCAAAATTATTTATATTTTTTTTTTTATATTTTTATGTAAGGCATAGACCAGCCTGTGGCTCTTATGAAACTTTGAGACTACCACCACAGGTTCAGAAACCAGACTCTGCTGAGAAGAGCCGGCAAGAAGCTCAGCAGATGCTCGTTTTTAGCAATTTTGCTCAGTTTATTAGTAAGAATAAGGATGACTCACCTCTACTTTTAGCACCTGAAGTACACTGGCATGTTCAGCTAGCTGGTGTTGTGTGTGCAGTCCGGCCAGGTCATCGCTCAGAGTCAGTTCTGTCTTAATGGGCATCACCATGCTCACATCCTGCCCACTCGCATCGCCGTCCTGCTCACTCACACCACCGTCCAGCTCCAGACTGATCTCACACCACTCTTCCTTGACTGTAACCGCCTCCATGTCCTCCTCACAGCCGTAGGTTACCCCCAAGTCATCTGCCACTTCCTCCTTAGGCTGGACGAGGCAGTGCGCGCTGCCTGACGCTTCAGCTGGTGGCTCCATGCTGGAGTGCCGGGTGCAACTCGTTACACCAGCCACCCGTTACACTAGTACTGCTGCTGGTGTACTGTTTCTGTAAACAAATACACAATCCATCATCAGCAACCCATTAAGGCTCACTAGTGAGCGCAGGTCTCCTTCCAGACAAGGGTTATAACCCATAGTCCACCACGCTGGCACAATGTGAATTGGCAGACTTCACACACCTTTGAGAATGTTGTGTGGAATTCTCAGGTGTCCTCACGATGTTTTCCAACGCTGTTGAAGCATGTGATATTTAATTGCTTAAACACACATAACTTTGAAAAGTTATTTGTGTGTACCTGGGGTCTAACCTGCGACCCTCTGAATAGGAGATTTCAGTTTTAACCACTAGGGCAATTCCACACAAGTCTCCATAAATGAATAAAATTAATAATTGATTTTGGTACAACACTATAGTACTTTTCCACAAAGGTAACACAGGTTTGCTTTTTTATTTTCTGGATTTGACTGTCATTTGGGAGGTGGTGTTGTGTTTTTTTCTTTTTAAAGAAAATGTTTCAGTTTTTTGAATGAATTTAACTATTAACATTTCTAAAGAATATTTTGATTCTAATTATTTTAGTTTATATTGGTTTCCAATATTTTATTAGTGACTTTCTATATGTCGTGATTAAACCCCAAAATAGCACTTTAGAATCTCTAATAAGTACATTTTTGTTTCTTTAAAATAGTTTTAAGATTCCTATCTTAAATCCTGTAATGTCAGTTTCTAAGGTTTCATTTAGAAATACTATTTTACAAATCAGTGACAGTAGTGTCAGTCACGTTTTAGTCTGTAGTGTCAGTCACAAATTAGTTTTCTAATAAAAATTTTATTTTTAATCTAAGGTTTTTCATTTTACCATTTTCCATTAATTTGTTTCATGTACTTTGGCTATAGATACTATTTAAAATTATAATACCTATAATGAGGAAGATTTTCAAAGTTTAAAAACAGTCTTGAACACAACTTCCTTTTGCATGCATGTAGAGTCAGTCACATTTACATTTCATAGCCTTTATTGCTGATTACAAAAATTACATAAATAGTGTTTTTTTTTTTTACAAAGTTTAAATTAAACATCAGCATGTTTTGCGACATAGGCCTCCTCCAGAGACTTCCAGCTGCTCCTCTCTTGTGCTGTCACATTTACATTTTATTAAATATCATATTTCACAACTTCATATGTGCACATATTATACATAGATAGTTGGAGGATCAGCTTTAAAACCATGCTGAATTTAAAACTGTAAACATAGTAGTATTCTTAATACACGGCAAAATAAAACGCAAAGTCAAATGTAGAGTCAGCCACATATGGAATTGCCCACTAGGCTAACTCTACTGCTAATTACACTTATTAAATTATCCTAATAAACAATAAGTAATGATAATTTACAATTTTGGCAAGCGAATTGGGTATTTGGCTGATATTTTTTTATATTGTACTAGTTTTTGCCCACAGCTTCGCTCACATTAAGAACAATTTCTCAAATCCCCAATTTTACTCTTTTCAATCCAACAATCAATTCAATTTTCAAAAATCATTACTGAACATGAGATGCCTATGTCATAATAGCTATCAGTATGCCAAATTTCAGCCTGATCCCTCCAGTAGTTTAAACTGTGCATTGATAGATCAGTCAGTCAGTCACCTTTTGCATTTATATGCATAGATTTTTAAAATTAACTTTTTAAATATTACAATACAATGTCATTTTTCTTTTTTAAATATTGTAACTACTCTTGGAAACAAAAAACTTACTTGGAAGACACAGAAAGCGCTACAGTTTTTGCAGTTCACGAAGGCGAGTGAGCTTTACTCGTGGTTACTTCGTGTACATGCACATTGCATAAGTGTGCGTGCCTGTCAAAGCCTAGGTAGGAGCGGGCAGGCGCGAGCATTGCGCTCGCTCACACTTATACAGATACGACACACACACACAACCATAAGTCAGGCGCCAGGTGGTTAGAACTGTGGTCTCCTATTCGGGGGTCGCAGGTTCGATCCTGGGTACGCACCTCTGACTTTTCGGAGTCAAGTGTGTTTAAGCAATTAAATATCACTTGCTTCAACGGTGAAGGAAAACATCGTGAGGAAACCTGCACATCTGAGAGTTCTGCATAATGTTCTCGAAGATGTTTGAAGTCCGTCAATTCGCATTGGGCCAGCGTGGTGGACAATAGCCTATAACCCTTCTCTGAAAGGAGACCTGCGCTCAGTAGTGAGCCGTTGATGGGTTGTTAATGATGATGATGATGATGATAGTAAGCTTCCTCTGATAAACTTCTTTATTTCTTTAGTACTGTTAAGCGGTAAGCCTTAGATAGGTAGTTATACCTAGGCCTCGTCCACCCAATGTTTTTTAAATGCGCAGCCATTTTGGGCAGCCTATTTTATCATTAGCCGAAAGCTACTCACCGGTAACTCGATGCTGGCAGGTGGCTTTTATATTCTCCCGATTTTAGTCACACCAAATGATTTATCATTTACTCAGTAAATTATTACTCGGTCTTTACTTTGTTCATTATAAAATATAAATTGTCACAACTTCTATCAGACCACGAACACAGAACACTATTACCACAGAACATTATTACTCCTAGCGGAGACTATTACTCCTAGCGGAGTAATAGTGTTCTGTGTTCCGTGTCTGACCCATGAACTTAATATACAAACAGAACTGATCACTCGGAAAATTTGTATTTACGAAAATGAACCTTATAACAAGAAGATAAAGTATATTTCCTGTTGCGCATTACACAGAGGCTAATCCGAGCCGAGAGAGATAGTAACAACGGAGGCCGTGTGTCTCGTTCTTTCTCTTGCCAGCCTAAAAAAATGTGTTTGATCGAAAATTTTCGCTCAAAAAAACTCAGTTGAAACACTTATAATTTAATGTTATTTTAACATTTTTAAGTCACCGTATTTAATTGCATTAATTTCGATAGATATATTGCTTAACAAAAAAGAAAATATAAATTTTTATCTAGTCTATTTTTTTCGAGCGGTAACCCGTTAAAACGTGAACGCTAAATCTACAACTATGTTGACCATGATTTTTTAAATTCTTGTATTGTGTGATGGGTCGAATACGTACGATGCCGATTCCGATTACGATGGTCTCTTACTCCTTACTTTTGTACTATTATTATTATTACAATTTTCATTATTTTAATGTTTCATTTCAAACCAATAGAACAGAATTTCTGTACAACCCTGACCTAACCTAAGATTTTGGTAAATATACCGATCGTGCGGCAACGGAATAAGGCGCGGGAGGGGAAGTGGGGCTGTATTTATTACTTTGGGTGCCTTTGACCAGCTATTATGATTAATATCTAGAGAAAATGATTAATTTATCATATTATTTCTGCACATGACCAGTCATTATAATATCTAGCAATGTACTCACTATGACTGGACAAATCGATACCTTGTACTATTTGTATTATTTATTTCGTAATCAATCCCTAATCCCTAAGAAATTTTCCATTGCTAATGAAAAACTTCTATAGTAAAGCTATAATTAGAAGGAAGATTGCAAGATTGAATTTGTCTCACATAACGAAAATCTTATTGTCACCCTGTTAGAAAGGGACACACGGCCTCTGTACTAACTATCTCGCTCGGCTCGCTTTTCAGCTGCGAGTACTCGGTCCTGTTTGTTTCCTATGTCCATGGTCTGACCACGAACCACAGATCCACAGATTAGAGGATACTACGTATCACAGATCACTAGCCAGAGCCACGAACAAGAGGGTCAAGGATCACCGACTAGTACCTAATCTGTGATCACCGACACAAGGTCAGGACACACATGGACACACACCCTAACAATTTCATACACACGTCACACACAGAAGCATAAATAATATACTATATCATACGGTACCATGAAGGTAGCAAATACATGGAGGTGCCCTACCTACAAAAATGGGGTGCATACCTACAGAAAAAATCTCATAACATGGCCGCCATTAGGGAGTGTGCTTCGAAACTATCGACATCGATAAGGAGTGAAGCATTTATGTATACGTAGTATTTATAGGTAATAATAATTACGTAACGTACGTTTGTACTCTATCAGGTACATATTATTCGCGTGGATTTAGGTTTTTAAAGATCTTGGAATATCCAAACAGTTTCGCTGCCGTTTTGTGAAATTGAACGAGATCACCAGATATAAAAAAGTACTCATTTATAAATTATAATATGTATCAATCGTTTGTTAATTAAAAACCACTATTTCTTTTCATTAAAAGAGCAACTTGCTGGCTCATAGTAGTAGAATTTCTTTCTATACGCGATGGTAGAGTCGAAACATGACGTGCTTAGCATGAGACAGCTATCTGCATGCCCTACATATAAATAAACAAATATAGAATACTAGTTGACCCGGCGAACTTCGTACCGCCAACTTATTTATACTAGTGGTTCGCCCCGAACTGAGACCTCGCGGTAACGGTATCCCATGATTATTCATTCAATCGATACATGATAACCAAAACTGACATTATTATTATGCCCGTTTTCACCAAACATACCTAAATCATCCCCTAAGTAGGAGTCTCTTAACGTAGGTAGCTCCTAAATACAATCCTAAGTCCTAACATCCGTCCCAATATCCTTTTAGGTGTCCCGTACAGGATCGTGATAAATAAGTTGACAGAAAACATCAATCACCTAACTTATAGGTAGCCCGTAAAGGTTAGGGAACGTTAGTGAAAACATTGAATTATTTATCAAACATTGAATTTAACTCGTAGTTCCATGGGAATAGTTACTGACTGCGCCATCTATTAGCATTATTGTGAAGCTATGTTGATGCTATATGAATTACTGACGCCCATTAAAAATTAAATAATCTCGTTTCTTTATAATATTCATATAATTTTAGTATTTGTTGTTCAAGTACAGGATATAAGTGACCTAAAAACATAAAATCAGTTTGAAAATCCATAGCGGATTTTTCTAGAGAGCGTCTTCAAGCGAGCGTATAAAATCGCCACTTTGAAAGCCCCCCATTTCGTCAATTTTAAGGGAAAAATTAAAAAAAAAATATTTTTGTACTCAGTTCAAAATTATCTTTAAAATGATACGTAACAATTTTATGTAACGCGATTTTTTTTTTTTACTTCGCATTCGCTTCTATGAGAGCCCCCCTGAAATAAAGATTTTTATAACTTTTTAAGCCATTTTCGGCTGGAGGCCATCGGTTTACATATTATATCTAAATTTGAAGTAATTACGTTCAGTAATTCAAAAGTTATAAGGCTCTGACAGACGGACGGACGGACGGACGGACGGACGGACAAGTGCAAATCGCCCTAGTTAACTCAAAGACCTTCGCTTCGCTCGGTCGATTAATAAAACAAATAAACTATCCTAATCCAAAAAAACTATCCTATCTTTCAAATTGGACCAAATTACAGATAGTAACGAAGTTTGATCAAAATCGGTTAAATAGTTTAGGAGTCCATCGCGTTCAAATAACGTGACACGTAATTTATATATATTAAGATAAGATTACCGTACAGCTTCCTAAGTTAGTTACTGTACAGTTATAATTAAGTCACCCTGAGGGTGGTAGTCTACTAAAGTTTTAAAAGCGTTCACCGCTTTTAAAAAGCAAGAGCAACTAGCAAAATATGTTGTCAAATAATAAATGAAATAAAACAAAATTAGTGTATGATTGATAGGTTATGTATTTAATTGATGAAAATAGTGTAAGTTCACATATTTTATTAATATTACGATTTTTTAACTATCGAAATGGGACACTTTTTATGAAGCGAACCAAACCAATTTTCATTCGTTTCTGAATAAAATTAAGTTAGATAGAAAACTCCTTTGCGACACTGCATCGTTTATTTTAGTACCATGTTATTGTTAACGGAAACTTAGGTCTAAATATGTTTAAATCACACTTTTTATGGGCATCAATTAGTCATTAGTTTTGTGCTCAGGATCATTCCAAAAGTATTTTGTGTGTCGTTTCGTTTCTTTTCACGTCAGGTTTCGTTTTACCATTTAAAATTGGTTTCATCAATTTCCTTTAATAAAACTTATTTTTAAATTTTAATTTATTTTCCATTAATTTAAAATTTCCTTGCAGTGAACCTGCGATATATTCAACAACTTCAGTTGAATTTTCCAAGTCAGAACGTATACCTATAGTTTATGTACCTCTTATACAGATTGCTGCGGTCCTCTTCAATCTGTGCAAGGATTTTTTCTGTTAAATCATTGTTTGTATTAGCTGGGTTTTTCTTGAACAATTGAATATTTATTTGTTAAGAGGAACGCAATTCTCAATTCTGCCATCTTTTCTATCAGCTTTTATTAATTAGTAATCTCTTCTAAGCCCTCTTTTTTAATTGAATTGCACAGGGATTATTATTAAATCCACCTCTTGCTCTTACCGCAGAAAAGAAATGTATCACACGATCTTTTCATATTTTATGTAGAGGGATGTGTTTCAATATATTTATATTTTCCACGCCTATAGCACCCATCCATTTTTTCTTTAAGTTTTCACTAGCCGGAAATCTGAAGATAAGAAGTATAATATTAGTAAAATCTATACTGATGTTATAAATGCGAAATGTGTCTGTCTACCTGTCTGCTACGTTTAAACGGCCGATATTTTTAATTATTTTCGATGAAATTTTGTACCTACCTATAGAGATAGAATCCTGCAAAGTTGAGGAGTTTCCATGGGAAAAAATCTTAAACGACAGCAGAAAACACGGACATTATCATCTATTATATAGAGGTATTAGATTCTAGCATTTATTATTTATATGAAGTATTAAAATAACCGGACAAATGATATAAATTTCAACTATAAACACCAAACTTCTTGTCGACCGAGCGAAGCGAAGGTCTTTGAGTTAACTAGGGCGATTTGCACTTGTCCGTCCGTCCGTCCGTCCGTCCGTCCGTCTGTCAGAGCCTTATAACTTTTGAATTACTGAACGTAATTACTTCAAATTTAGATATAATATGTAAACCGATGGCCTCCAGCCGAAAATGGCTTAAAAAGTTATAAAAATCTTTATTTCAGGGGGGCTCTCATAGAAGCGAATGCGAAGTAAAAAAAAAATATCGCGTTACATAAAATTGTTACGTATCATTTTAAAGATAATTTTGAACTGAGTACAAAACTATTTTTTTTTTAATTTTTCCCTTAAAATTGACGAAATGGGGGGCTTTTAAAGTGGCGATTTTATACGCTCGCTTGAAGACGCTCTCTAGAAAAATCCGCTATGGATTTTCAAACTAATTTTATGTTTTTAGGTCACTTATATCCTGTACTTGAACAACAAATACTAAAATTATATGAATATTATAAAGAAACGAGATTATTTAATTTTTAATGGGCGTCAGTAATTCATATAGCATCAACATAGCTTCACAATAATGCTAATAGATGGCGCAGTCAGTAACTATTCCCATGGAACTACGAGTTAAATTCAATGTTTGATAAATAATTCAATGTTTTCACTAACGTTCCCTAACCTTTACGGGCTACCTATAAGTTAGGTGATTGATGTTTTCTGTCAACTTATTTATCACGATCCTGTACGGGACACCTAAAAGGATATTGGGACGGATGTTAGGACTTAGGATTGTATTTAGGAGCTACCTACGTTAAGAGACTCCTACTTAGGGGATGATTTAGGTATGTTTGGTGAAAACGGGCATAATAATAATGTCAGTTTTGGTTATCATGTATCGATTGAATGAATAATCATGGGATACCGTTACCGCGAGGTCTCAGTTCGGGGCGAACCACTAGTATTATCTGATAATATGGTGATGAGCAGTAATGCATTAGAATTTATTCAAGTCGTTTAACGTCACCTATGATAATATCGACAAGTCGATACTCCATTGACACAAATCCAACAATACGCAACTACTTGACAGGCTGACAGCTGAAGTACAACCATGGTAGGTATTTGCTACCTTCATGAGTACAACCAATAAGAGTGAATACATAATGGGTTGTACATAACACTCATAAAATAGCGGATGGCACCCGGCTTGACTAGTAATTACTTTATATACTTCATCTCCATCTATTTCCTACCTACCATGTACGGTACACAGTACACACTACACAGCATGTACACAGAAGCACAGAAACTATGACAGAAACGTCTAGTCTATATGTATTGTCTATGGTACCAACTACAGTCCGTTCACAGCATGAAGGTAGCAAATACATGGAGGTGCCCTAAGTACAAAAATCGGGTGCATACATACAGAAAAAACCTCAAAAAATGGCCGCCCATTAGGGAGTGTGCTTCGAAACTATCGACATCGATAAGGAGTGAAGCGATAATCAAGCAATTATGTATACGTAGTATTTATAGGTAATAATAATTACGTAACGTACGTTTGTACTCTATCAGGTACATATTTCAGGATTTAGGTTTTTAAAGATCTTGGAATATCAAAACAGTTTCGCTGCCGTTTTGTGAAATTGAAAGAGATCACCATATATAAAAAAGTACTCATTTATGAATTATAATATGTATCAATCGTTTGTTAATTATAAACCACTATTTCTTTTCATTAAAAGAGCAACTTGCTGGCTCATAGTAGTAGAATTTCTTTCTATAAACGGTGGTAGAGTCGAAAGATGACGTGCTTAGCATGAGACAGCTATCTGCATGCCCTAGATATAAATAAACAAATATAGAATACTAGTTGACCCGGCGAACTTCGTACCGCCAACTTATTTATATAAATAAAACAAATAAACTATCCTTATCAAAAAAACCTATCCTATCTTTCAAATTGGACTAAATTACAGATAGTAACGAAGTTTGATTAAAATCGGTTAAATAGTTTAGGAATTCATCGTGAACAAATAACGTGACACGTAATTTATATATATTACTAGCTGACCCAGCGAACTTCGTACCGCCTACTTATCTATATACTTAAATAAAACAAATAAACTATCCCAATTCAAAAACTATCCTATCTTTTAAGTTGGACCAAATTACAGATAGTTACGAAGTTTTATAAAAATCGGTTAAGTAGTTTAGGAGTCCATCGTACAAGGATTTTTTTTCTGTTAAATCATTGTTTGTATTAGCTGGGTTTTTCTTGAACAATTGAATATTTATTTGTTAAGAGGAACGCAATTCTCAATTCTGCCATCTTTTCTATCAGCTTTTATTAATTAGTAATCTCTTCTAAGCCCTCTTGTTGTAATTGAATTGCACAGGGATTATTATTAAATCCACCTCTTGCTCTTACCGCAGAAAAGAAATGTATCACACGATCTTTTCATATTTTATGTAGAGGGATGTGTGTTATATTTATATTTTCCACGCCTATAGCACCCATCCATTTTTTTCTTTAAGTTTTCACTAGCCGGAAATCTGAAGATAAGAAGTATAATATTAGTAAAATCTATACTGATATTAAAATGCGAAATGTGTCTGTCTACCTGTCTGCTACGTTTAAACGGCCGATATTTTTAGTTGTTTTCGATGAATTTTTGTACCTACCTATAGAGATAGAATCCTGCAAAGTTGAGGAGTTTCCATGGAAAAAAAATCTTAAGCGACAGCAGAAAACACGGACATTATCATCTATTATATAGAGGTATTAGATTCTAGCATTTATTATTTATGTGAAGTATTAAAATAACCGGACAAATGATATAAATTTCAACTATAAACACCAAACTTCTTGTATTATCTGATAATATGGTGATGAGCAGTAATGCATTAGAATTTATTCAAATCGTTTAACGTCACCTATAATAACGTCACCTATAATAATATCGACAAGTCGATACTCCCTTGACACAAATCCAATAACACGCAACTACTTGACAGGCTGACAGCTGAAGTTCAACCAATAAGAGTGAATACATAATGTGTTGTACATAACGATCAAAAAATGGCGGATGGCACCCGGCTTGACTAGTAGTTACTTTATATACTTCATCTCCATCTATTTCCTACCTACCATGGTTCACAGTTATTTTACCTCTGACAACCTCCGTCAAGCCGTAGTATTTTAAAATACTATGGCTTGACGGAGATTGTCAGAGGTAAAATAACTGTGAACGGACTGTAGTTAATGATTTTAGAAGCTTCTAAGGAAAGGGGAATGCACATTTTTGGGCCCTCCGCGGACAGCACTAAGTACGATAGAATTTATCCACTTCTTTTATAAGCCTACGTACTGTTCAATATAACTTAGGGAAGATTTCAAGGAGATTGCAAAGTATAGGCGTAATATGCTCTACTACCCGTGCGAAGCTGGGGCGGGTCGCTAGTTATGTATAATGTGTCGAGAGCGTGACTGGGCGACGTTACGACATGATTGGAGACAAGACATAAGACGTCAAGCTATGATATGAATAGGCGATACACAGCAGGCTCAGAATACAGAACAACAGCAGGATTACGTTTTATCAATACCGACGGCTCTCTTAATTATGTTAAGGTTGAAGACAAGGGTCTGCCCGCGAAATTCAAATTTAATTTGGTTTTTCGCAATTTGTAAACTAATACGATAAAGTAGGCTTATGGCATTCTAATTGCGACAATGGCAGTATCATCTTCACAGCTTCATCTTCATATTTACATAAAAATCTTTACTTGAAAGTGACCAGTTAAAGAAATTAATCAAAATAGAGTTAGACGTGAGTTACTCACAAATTAATCGATATTTTGATTAATTTCTTAAAATGACAGTTTTGAATAGGCAAAATCTGTCAGGGAAAGTGTAAAAATACAGACAATTAAGCTCTCGGTCAAAAACATAACCCCAAAATGGTTACAAAAATACGCTATTTTTCTCATATTGTTAGGTGGCCACCTGTACCAGATTTTAATATACTAAAAAGCCTAAATAAATAATGCATTATTATATCTTTGCATGTCCGCGATGGGCCCAAAGTTGTATGGACAGTGGGCATGTGGGCATTCCGCTTTCCATCATTGTTTAATAATATATTTATATTATCTATATATATAAAAGAAAGTGGTGTTAGTTACACTATTTATAACTCAAGAACGGATGAACCGATTTGGCTGAAAATTGGTGGAGAGGTAGCTTAGAACCAGGAGACGGACATAGGATACTTTTTATCCCGTTCGACCGCGTTTCCGTCAAGTCACTATAAAACGTGGTATAACAAAAACGCATCTGACATGGAATAACAAAACGCAAATGACAGTGGAATAACAAAACGTAAATGACAGCTAAACGTAATTCTGTCTTTGGTTAAGTATGGTAAAAAATTTTACAATTATAAAAAGTGTTATAATAAAGCATTACTGATATTATAAATGCGAAAGTGTGTTTGTTTGTTGGTTTGTCCTTCAATCACGTCGCAACAGAACAGCGGATTGATGCGATTTTTTGCATGGGTATAGTAATGGATGTAGTAGTGGTTCCTCAGACCGGGAGAGCTACTTTTTATCTCGGATAATGAAAGAGTTCCCGCGGGATTTTTAAAAACTAAATCCATGCGGACGAAGTCGCGGGCATCAGCTAGTTTAAAATAATTTGCTAGTGGTTAAATTCTCTTTGGACACAGATTAATGATTAAATACAGGTTATCGCTGAAACCACATCTGTGCGCATCGTTTCGCATTTTGTCCATACAAAACTGTCATTTTTCTTAATCATGCAAGCATCAATTCGGCTTTTCGATGCGTACATGACTCTATGAAAAATAACAGTTTTTTATGGACAAAATGCGAATCGATGCGCACAGATGTGGTTCCAGCCTATGATTTCAAAACTGTCATGGAATTATTATGTACATACGTACAACCGTAAGTACATAATAATTCCATGAAAACTGTACAACCACAGACAGCTCGTCGCGCGGAGCCACCATGGAGCCACTGAACAACCGAAGAAGAAGAACCACAGAGAACAATAAAATGCCCCAAGACAAGAGATTACCTAAAATATATTACCATATATTACCTATTTATTTGTCATTGACATTTGACCATATGTTTGCCGAGTACATAATTGCTTAATAATTTGTATTTATTAATTAAATCATTTGGTGTGACTTTACGATTGTGAGAATATAAAAGCCAGCTGCCAGTTGCAGTTCCAGTCTTACCAGCATCGAGTTACCGGTGAGTAGCTTTCGGTTAATGATGAAATAGGCTGCCCAAAATGGCTATATGTTTAAAACATTGGGTCATGGGTGGATGTGACCTAGGTATTAGTAGTTAGTACTTAGGGCTTAAACATAAAGAACTATGGAAGGTTATTAGAGGAAGTTTACTATCACACAAACTTAAACTTTAATGTTTTTGATATGGGTGGAATCTGGTCTTTTCGCTACACTCTGGATAGAATGGGTCTTTTATTAATTCTCATTACCTTGGTACCAGTGTTTCCAATTTAATGATTTCCTTTCCCCACGCCTCAATTGAAATTTCCCCTTCTCAAGACTCTCAAAAAATTATTCTGCAGATTTTTACTTCTAGAGCCAAAACTTTAGGCTCTAGTAGTAAAAAGTTAAAAACTCAACAGTCACAAAACTTTTATAGATATGGATATAGATGTAGATCGCCGTGCCCGCCGAATTATAGGTGATCAGTCACTAACACAGGCAAAAATGCTCAGTCTGCAGCACCGTCGCAATGTTGCCTGTCTATCGGATTTCTATCGGATATACTTTGGAGAGTGTGCTCAAGAACTTCACAACCTTGTGCCCCCTTCACCGTTTTACCACAGAACTTCGAGAAATCGTGAGCGTTGGCATCCTTATATGGTTGAAATCCAACCTGCTCGCACAAAACGCTTCAGTTCAACGTTTCTGAGTCGAACCGCTAAGTTGTGGAACGCACTTCCAACATCTGTGTTTCCGGCCACGTATAACCTCAGTACCTTCAAGGCAAGAGTGCATAGGCATTTTCTAGGCAAGCGCGCTCCGACCTAGAACTCATCAGTGCTGTCCAGCATTGATTGTCGTCAAGCGCAAGCCTATCCCGCAATAAAAAAAAAACTTATGGGAAATGATCATTTGGTACCAATATGAGGTGAATGGGAATTTTTGAGCACTAACGATTCTACTGTAGAATTCTACTGTAGGCTATTGGAAAAAAATGTTTGAAAAAAAAATGTTGAGGGCAGACGCAAATTCATTCAACAGCCAATTTCGGTAAACTATTTTATGTCACTACCTTTTTTTTTTAATAAGTTATAAATAATTAGGGAAAAATTCCACATGTAGAAATTATTTAAAATAAAATTAAAATAGAAAATTCAGTCTGTCGAGCTGGGATTCGAACCATTGACTTTGAACTGTAAGGCGACTGCCACAGCCACTAGGCTACGGAGACCCAATGTTGTACCGCGAAAATACCGAACACAATGCAAAATTCACATTCAACAAAAAAGTGTCGGTTTCAAGAAAGTGTCGAGTGTCAGTTCCTTAATTTTTTCTGTCTAGCCCTCTTCCGTACTGCGCGATAAGGAACTTACGTTCCAAAACCTTCATTGATGTCGCCACTGTATCTTTTATACGGTAACATAGAATACTCCATACAGAAAATATAGTGAGGATTTTTGAAGTGAAAACTTCTTTAGCATCGTTTCGATTTGAAAGTCGATGAAACAAAAAAGCGACAGTAATTTTTTTTCTTGTGCTCCTGGTTCAACTTTTTGAAGGTTTCAGTTGTATGTAATGGAAATATTTTAATTTAATTTAATTTAATTTTTATTATTTGTTGTTATAGCGGCAATAGAAATACATAATATGTGAAAATTTCATCTGTCTACCTATTACCGTTTACGAGATACAGCCCGCTGACGGACGGACGGACGGACGGACAGCGTAGGCTTAGTAATAGGGTCCCGTTGGTACCCTTTGGGTACGGAACCCTAAAAAGAAAATGGCACTGTGTTATAATATTTAAAAATCTAAACATATAAATGGAAAAGGTGACTGAATGACTGATCTATCACTGCACAAGTGTAAACTACTGGACGGATCAGGCTGAAATTTGGCAAACAGATAGCTATTATGAGAGGTATCTGCTCAGTAATGATTTTTGAAAAAGGAGTAAAATTGGGGGTTTGAGAAATCAAACTTAATGTGAGCGAAGCTGTGGGCAAAAGCTAGTACAATATAAAAAATATCAGCGAATACTCAATTCCCTTGCCACAATTGTAAATTATCATCACTCATTGTATATTACAATAATTAAATGAGTGTAATTAGCAGCAGAGTTAGCCTAGTGGTTAGGACTGAGATCTCCTTTTTGGGGGGGTTGCGTGTGTTTAAGCAATTAAATATCACACCCTTCAACGGTGAAGGAAAACATCGAGAGGAACCTGCACACCTGAGTGTTCCACATAACTTTCTCAAAGGTGTGTGAAGTCCGCCAAATTGCATTGTGCCAGCATAGTGGAGTATGGCCTCTAACTCTTCTCTGAGAGGAGACCTGAATACAGTAGTGAGCCGTCGATGGGTTGCTGATGATGAATTGTGTACTTGTTTACAGCATGTACTAGTGTGACGGGTGGCTGGTGTAACGAGTTGCACCCAGCACTCCAGCATGGAGCCACCAGCTGAGGCGTCACGCGGCGCGCACTGCCTCGTCCAGCCTACGGAGGAAGTGGCAGACGACCTGGGGGGAACCTACGGCTGTGAGGACATGGAGGCGGTCACAGTCAAGGAAGAGTGGCGCGACATCAGTCTGCAGCTGGACGGTGGTGTGAGTGAGCAGGACGGCGATGCGAGTGGGCAGGATGTGAGCATGGTGATGCCCATTAAGACAGAACTGACTCTGAGCGATGACCTGGCCGGACTGCACACACAACACCAGCTAGCTGAACATGCCAGTGTACTTCAGGTGCTAAGAGTAGAGGTGTGTCATCTTATTCTTACTAATAAACTGAGCAAAATTGTTAAATAAGAGCATCTGCTGAGCTTCTTGCCGGCTCTTCTCAGCAGAGTCTGGTTTCTGAACCTGTGGTGGTAAAGTCTCAACATTTCATAAGAGCCACAGGTTGGTCTATGCCCTAAATAAACTACCTATGCTCTATGCCCTACTTTCTGTCTGCCCGTCTTAACATGTGTTGAATTATAATTAGATATAATTAGGTATGCTTTTGTGGAGCTTCCCCTCATTGTGGAAACACTGAATACATAGTGTAATATCTATTATATTGTAAACTTGTTTTGAAAAGAGCAACTGCCGAGTTTCTTGCTGGTTCTCGGTAGGAACAGCTTTCCAAACCAGTGGTAGACTCATCTACGATTCAAAAGCACTTGTAAGAAAGTTTATTTGAATAAAAAACATTTCTATTGCATTCTATTCTATTCTAAAAATAGAAATAATTTTAAATTTATTTATCATTAATCCGAAAGTGTGTTGGTTTGTCCTTTAATCACCCAGTAGCAAGCAATGACTTAGCACAAAGATGTCAACCTATAGACCAGCATTTCGAAATAAGAACTGTGTCGCAATTTTAATTGCGCGGGCTGACGTAGAGAGGGGAGCCGGCATGGTGAATAAGGTCGCAAATCGTACGCGGCCGCGGGTCGCAGAGGCGTGAACGGTGTGCGGGGTGCGGGAGACATATTGTATCATATGCGTTGTTAGAAAAAATGCTTATTTCAAAATCAAATCATTTATTTCATATACATTGTTGCATAGTAATGGGTTTGATCTTAATACAATAATTGCTTAAATGGTATTTAATGCGATAGTTACTTGAGATCAAAAACTGGTCATCCTTGCTAGATTTTATCAATCTGTGTTAAGGACGATCAGCCCTCTCCCTCGAATGCACGATCTATATTAGGTGGGTGGGTTATTTGAATTAATCAAGAAATAATTTTTTTTCATATCTAGCTTTACGAATCACGATGTCATTCTCAAATTACTCACTATAATAACTATGCTTTTGTTACTTACACTTCGTCCGTTGATGTGTTGCTGATGATGGTGATGACTATGGTATATGGTCTCTGGTTTGTATGCAGCTTGAAATTGCTTGTTGCAGTGGGAGCCCGAAGCTGAAGAGGACGTGGCGGCGGACTGCGGGTCTACTTGCGGTAAGTGCTCCTTTTCTTGATCAACCACTGACCTCTATAACTAAGCTATGATTTGCACCGGACTGGCTGTCCCTATACAAATGACATCTTAAGTAAGGATCAATTTGAAGCGCCACATTTGACATATGAGTGTCTCTGGAACTAATAATATTGCAAATGGCGCACCGACCTCTATAATTATCTATGAAATCATTCATTAGTTATAGAAGTCGGTGCACCATTTGCAATATTATTAGTTCCTTGGACATTCGTATCTGCTTGTGAAAAAATGTGACAACAGCCTGTCCAGTATTTATTATTAGAGTTCACTGTTACCAACCCATAGACGTCCACTGCTGAACAAGGGTCTCTTGCGTAGACTTCCACAGGACTCGGTCTTGCGCCGCCTGCATCTAGCGGCTCCCTGCGACTCGTCAGACGTCGTCAGTCCTTATGCTTCCGTGCCTCTGGTTTTGCTTTATTATGTTACTAGCTTATGCCTGCGACACGTCCGCGTTTATTGAGGTTCTATATTAAATAAAAACAAGCTGATGCCCGCAATCTAGTTTTCTAAAATCCTTCGGGAACTCTCTGATTTTCCGGGATAAAAATTATTCTATGTCAGGCTCCAGGTCCTCAACTATATCTATGTAAAAAATCACGTCGAGCCGTAGCTCTGTTGCGGCGTGATTGAAAGACAAACCAACAAACAAACACACTTTCACATTTATAATCCTATTATAATAATGTTATAAATGCGAAAGTTTGTGAGGATGGGTGTTTGTTACTCTTTAACGCCACAATGAATGAACCGATTTGGCTGAAATTACAATTTGCTACAAGTGGGTAATAAATAATTTATTGAATGTATCTATATAAATAAAAATGAATGTTGGTAAGCGCATAACTCAAGAATGGATGGACCAATTCGGTTAATTTTTTTTTTGTATGTTCCTTAAGGTCCACGGAAGGTTTTAATAAAACCTAAAATAAAAAATTAATTTTTACTTTTAACTTTTGACAGAACGAAGTCTGTCCGGGCAGCTAGTGGTATAATATAATTTGTTGTATGTAGATTCATAAATCACTAAGTTCGATGCTGACATGTAGTTTTAGATGTCTGAAATGCGTTTTGAATTAATACTTACTTGTAGTACCTGGATGACGGAGCTTTGCTCGGTTTTTTTTCGTAAATCGTGTTTTTGGAAACTATATTTAGATACGAATTACTTACTGATGAAATCAGTGGCGTGCACAGGGTTTAGGCTTAAGGTAGGCATTAGGGTACGCCGTACGCATACGTTATACATTAGGTAAAATGTAATGTTCAGTCAAGTCGCATTTCTAGGTTTAAGATTTGGGTTGGGCGTTGATCCGCGCTACGTAGGTAGTCCAATAGATAATACCCGCATATGTGCTGGGTAGCGGTCGAGCGCGTTGGGCCAGCCCCGCACATGTGCGAGGTAACAGTCGAGCGCGTTGGGCCAGCCCCGCACATGTGCGAGGTAACAGTCGAGCGCGTTGGGCCAGCCGCGCACATGTGCGACGTAACAGCCGAGCGCGTTGGGCCAGCCCCGCACATGTACGAGGTAACAGTCGAGCGCGTTGGGCCAGCCCCGCACATGTGCGAGGTAACAGTCGAGCGCGTTGGGCCAGCCCCGCACATGTGCGAGGTAACAGTCGAGCGCGTTGGGCCAGCCCCGCACATTTGCGAGGTAACAGTCGAGCGCGTTGGGCCAGCCCCGCACATGTGCGAGGTAACAGTGGAGCGCGTTGGGCCAGCCCCGCACATGTGCGAGGTAACAGTCGAGCGCGTTAGGCCAGCCCCGCACATGTGCGAGGTAACAGTCGAGCGCGTTAGGCCAGCCCCGCACATGTGCGAGGTAACAGTGGTTTTGGGAACTGTGTACTAAAACGACGTAATCCCATAAAGTTTGGACTCGTTTGACGGCATGCAAGATTTTGGAGTCTGTCAAGCTTATTAAGTTGATCTTCAGTCAAGATAGCTTGCATTTGCATTATCGAGAATAGAGAGGAGAGAATAAGCCAACATAACTTTGGTTGGGATTGACAAACCAGCGCAACCGTCGCAGAGTTCATCGTTGCAAATGTCCTCCTACTCAACTCTTTAACGTGCACACACCAGGACAGTTGTGGATCTAAATATATATCAAGATCTTTAGCTGAATCACAGTAAGGAATGATGACGCCATTAAAAATTAAGGTTTGCAATGTATCCGGGTGCGATTGACATTATGCAACTTATATTTTTGAATCATAATTACATTTTCATCAAAACCCATTCAAAACCTATGCCTTCATAAATGGGCAAGCTGGTCTAAGTGGAGACATCTGGTCTAAGTTAAATTAACCAGCTCCGTTCAAGGACAGTGCTCCGTAAAGGATAGCGCTGGACTCCCACCGGCCACAAGCCCTCCCGCCACCGGCGGCGGTGTTCCCTTTGGACCTACCTCTGACTCTGTCTCTCAATATTCACATTAGAAATATACTTTGGTTCAAGAGCACTGATAGCTCAGTGGTTAGGACTGTGATCTCTTATTCAGGGGATTGCGGGTTGGATCCCGGAGCTATGTGTTTAAGCAATTAAATATCACATGCTTCTACGGTGAAGGTAAACATCGCGAAAAAACCTGCACGCTTGCGAGTCCTCCTTAATGTTTTCATGGTGTGTGAAGTCTGTCAGTTCGCATCGGGCCAGCGTGGCGGCCGGCGGCCTATGGCCTACGACCCATAACCCTTCTCTGAGAGGAGACCTGCGTTCAGTAGTAAGCCGTTGATGGGTTGCTGATGATGATGGTGATATTTTGTTTCAGTCGATCCCTTGTCCGTGAAACTTGCGACGAAACATGGAAATGTAGTGCGAGCTGAAGATGTCGATACAGACCAGAAAAGTGAACAAGTGTTGGAAATTATATACAATGGCGATACCAGCGGCGTGACAAACATTAATAGTTTAGCGAATTGCGTAGTCAAATCATATGATGTTTTCAAAACGCCTAAACAGTGTGTAGACATAGGACCGGTTACTAATGAAATGAACGTTAATAATCGTATTTTTAAAACTTCACAAAGTGAATCTAATTTTTCCAATAATATAGACACTAGTGACAATACTTTATTTTCTGAGAGAAATTTGTTCACTTGTGATGTGTGTAAACAAACGTTACAACGAAAAAGCCTGCTAGTTGAACACATAAAAACTCACAGTGAAGTAAAGCCGTTCTCTTGCAAGTTTTGCCAGTACACATGTAAATGGGAAAGTGCTTTAACACGTCATATGAGAACACACGCTGGTGAAAAACCTCATATTTGTAAGTTATGCGACTATATATCTGCGAGTAAATCAAGATTAGTGATTCACATGCGAAAACATACTGGCGAAAAACCATATTCATGTAAGGTATGCGACTATAGGAGTGCGAATAAATTTGATTTAGTGAGGCACATGCGAACACACACTGGCGAAAAACCTTTTTCATGTAAGTTATGCGACTATAGATGTGCGAGTAAATCCCATTTGGTGGTTCACATGCGAACACACACTGGCGAAAAACCTTATCCATGTAAGTTATGCGACTATAGATGTGCGAGTAAATCTAATTTGGTTATTCACATGCGAATACACGTTGGCGAAAAACTTCATTCGTGTAAGTTATGCGACTATAGATGCGCGGTTAAATTTGATTTAGTGAGGCACATGCGAAAGCACACTGGTGAAAAACCTTATTTATGTACGTTATGCGATTATAGATGTGCGATTAAATCTGCTTTAGTGAGACACATGCGAACACATACTGGCGAAAAACCTTATTCATGCAAGTTATGCAAGTACAGATGTGCGCAAAAATCTAGTTTGATGCGTCACATGACGACTCACACTGGCGAAAACTCTTAATCATGTAAGTTTTGTAACTATCGAAGTGCGGGAAATTATTATTTAATTGAATATTATTAACCTTAAACTTATAAGTTAAAAATAAGTAAAATATCGTGAGGAAACCTGCACATCTAAGAATTCTTCTTAATATTCTCGAGGTGCGAATAACAATAATAGTTTTTATAAAAGGCAAAAAACCCAGTACATACATAGTAATGTATGTCATAAAAATCGGAATATCGAATCGGGGAAATAAAGTGCTACCTGAAGAAGCTGGTACAGTCCAGAAAAGTGAACAAGCATTGGAGATTACATACAATGGTGAACCGGACAAGCAATCACTCGATACCAACGGCGTGACAAACATTAATGGTTTAGCGAATTGCGTAGTCAAATCATATTATGATGTTTTCAAAACGCCTAATAAGAGTGTACCACTACAACATGAATCGCCTCATGTAGCAAGTCAGAATGTAGACATAGGACCGGTTACTAATAAAATAAACGTTACTAATCGTATTGCATTTAAAACTTCACAAAGTGAATCTAAGTTTTCCTATAATATAGACACTAGTGAAAACAGTTTGTTTTCTGAGAGAAATTTGTTTACTTGTGATGTGTGTAAAAAAACGTTACAACGAAAAAGCCTGCTAGTTGAACACATTAAAACTCACTGTGAAGTAAAGCCGTTCTCTTGCAAGTTTTGCCAGTACAAATTTAAATGGGAAAGTGCTTTAACAAATCATAGAACACACACTGGTGAAAAACCTAATATTTGTGAGTTATGCAACTATACATGTGCGCAAAAATCTGCTTTATTGCGTCACATGAAAACTCACACATGGTGAGAAACCTTAAACTTGTAATTTAAAAAGAAATAAATGAACCATTATTTCTGAACTCTTACTAATTAATTAGATACACAATATTGTCGCCCGCTACACAACGCGCGCTACAACTGAAGCACCGCTCGAGCGCGCGGCCAGCTGCTCACCGCGAGGGGAAATGGTTTTGATAATAATGAATTCACTCCACCGTTGTGATCGAGTAAAATTAACTGACAAATCTGTATATATTATCTATAGATATAATAAAACTGTATTCGAATTCTGTACATTAAATATTATAACGGTGATCTACTATCGACACAGAAGTAAGCTAGGTTTAAGTTCTTTATAGTAAATTAATAATTATAGTTAAGAAAAAACAGCATTTGTTTCCTTTCGTCGACCCATCCTTGCTGTCGCAAACTTAAGTGGAACAATTTGAAAATTTTAATTGGAGCACGCTTTATTATCGATCCTGAGCTTAAAACATTTTTTAATTTTTCCTCTGTCTGTGTTTCTGTGTATCCGCGCTTCACGCGAAAACTACTGAATGGAAATAAAATTTGGTGTAGTGGTAGCTGTTACTCCGGGTCCACATATAGCATTTTTTATTCAGATAAACAGTAAGGTTCATCCGAGATAGGGATGAAAGGCTTCATCGATTTTACTCCGTAACTCATTCAAATCTATGCTGAATTTGATAACTCTGTTTAGACTACATCATTGAACTTCGGGTCCCAGTTCCTCTATCCTGATGCTACTGGGTAAGTACTGCCCACCTAAACTGTGGCGATTTAGAGACTGTCGATTGTTATTACTAATGTTGTTAATGGTACCAAGTATAAACTACATCAACGAACTCCAGGCCCCAGCTCCTTATCCTGATGCTGCTGGGTATTACCCACTTATTCTGTGGGGATTTTGAAATCTTCGATTATACCTACTTTTAATATTATAAATGCGAAAGTGTGTTTGTTGGTTTGTCCTTCAATCACGCCGCAACAGAGCTACGGATTGACGTGATTTTTGGCATGGGTATGGTTGAGGACCTTGAGAGTGACATAGGCTACTTTTTATCCCGGAAAATCAAAGAGTTCCCGAGGGACTTTAAAAACTAAATCCACGCAGTCGCGGGCTTCAGCTAGTTATTAATAACTAGTTGATGCCCTCGACTTCCGCGACGCGAATTGTGCATTTTTTGGGAGAAAGCAGAAGAAAAAGTCGCGGGCATCGACTAGTAAATAATAAACACAAGTTAGGTAGAAAAGAGAATTTTAATGAAAAAGGTAAAAAGATGAAAGGTAGGTAAACGTATAAACGAAATAAAATAAAATAGACCCTATTCTTCATCATTCAGTCTCAATTCTATAGACGCTAGTTCTTGGTATCCCCGCTATTTTTGAAGTGTCTGTGATAGGTGCAGACACATTCATTTGAACACAATTCCGATGGATATCATACCTACTAATATAAATGCGAAAGTGTGTTTGTTTGTTGGTTTGTCCTTCAATCACGCAACAGATCGACGTGAATTTTTGCGTGGGTATAGTTGAGGACCTGAAGAGTGACATAGGCTACTTTTCATCCCGGAAAATCAAACAGTTCCCGAGGGATTTTAAAAATTAATTGGTTCACTCAAAATTATACTGGATTCAAACGGCGCAAGACCGAGACCTGTGGAAGTCCATGCAGGAGACCTTTGTCCAGCTGTGAATGTCTATAGGTTGATTAAGAAGAAGAAGATGCCTAAGCTTTTTAATATTTATTTAATTTTAGTATTTTTTGATCAAGTATTGGATATGGCCGAAATCATACACAAGTTTCAGCTTTAGCCGTATATTATGTAATTATGTAGCTCCGTTTTTTGACAGAGCCTCGAATTCAATCTCCAGTTTGAAAGCCACCCATTTCGTCAATTTTAAGGGAAAAATTTAAAAAAATATATATTGGTACTCTGTTCAAATTCGTCTGCCTATGAAACGCAACAAAAAATATTTTACTTCGCATTCGCTTCTATGAGAGCCCCCTAAAATTAATAACTATACATATAACATTTATTATGTTTAAATTTGAAGTAATTACCTTCAGTATTCAGAAGTTATAAGATAAGGCTCTGACAGACGTATGGACGGACTCACGGACAAGTGCAAATTCCCTCGAGTAGGCTCAGAGACCGAGCGAGGATATATAGAATAGTACATTGTTCTACGAGGGGTGAAAGTGACCCATTACTTACGAGGGCGAGTCATTTGAGACACGAGGCGAAGCCGAGTGTATCAATACGCCCGAGTTAGGAATCGCACTTTCTCCCGAGTGATACATAGTGCTTTATACTACACATACGAGGAAAATAACAGACACATTTTTTTAATTATTGAAATTTACTTTAGAGGTACACCGGCTACTTAAGAGGTACGCCGTCTACTTTAGAGGTACGCAAGCTACTTTTGGTGGTACGCAGGCTACTTTGGTGGTACGCTGGGTACCTGCGTACCTCTAAAGTAGCCGGCGTACCTTAAAAGTAGCCTGCGTACCTCTAAAGTAGTGGGCGTACCTCTATGGTTACTACTTTAGGGGTACGCAGGCTACTTTTAAGGTACGCAGGCTACTTTGGAGGTACGCAGGCTACTTTAGAGGTACGCAGGCTACTTTAGAGGTACGCCGTATACTTTAAAGGTACGCAGGCTACGTGTCGTTACTTTGAATCAGTTGCGTGCGCTTCGTTCGAAAAAAAGAAAAAGAATTCTTATAGGATCGCTTCGTTGTCCATATGTATGTCCGTGTGTCGAGGCCCATTTTCTCAGAAACGGCTTGTGGTATTAATTTGAAAGTACTGACTATAAATGAATATAATATGTACTAGAATAGAATATGAATATTTTTTATTCAAATAAACTTTTACAAGTGTATCTACCACTTATTGTTCGGAATGTCCAGCAAGAACCAGCAAGAAACTCGGCGGTTGCTCTTTTCAAAACATTTTAAAATAGGTACTGTGCTATGTATATGCAGTGTTTCCACAATGAGGGGAAGTTGCAAAAATGCATACCTATTTACAATCCAATACATGTTAAGATAGGCAGACAGAAAGTAGCCCCATTCCCGCCGTTGGCACCCGTTAACGAGCCGCATGATCCAGGCGTTGCTTCGCTCAACCATATTTGAGGGAACTTAACAACCCGCATCACACGACACCACCACAGAAATGTCTAAAGAGAGCATGACATACTTAGGCTACCAATTTTAAGTCATCGAATTGATTACTAATATTCAAATACTCATTTTAAGACATGATGTCCTTTAAAAAGGTCTATATAGGACATCCGTAAAGGGTAGCGCTGGACTCCCACCGGCCACAAGCCCTCCCGCCACCGGCGGCGGTGCTCCCTTTGGACCTACCTCTGACTCTGTCTCTCAATATTTACATTAGAAATATACTTTGTTTCAAGAGCATAGATAGTTCAGTAGTTGGGACTGTTGTCTACTATTCGGGGGATTGTGGGTTCGATCCCGGGCACGCAGACTTTTCGAAGAAGGCAAGCATCGTGAGGAAACCTTAATATTCTCCATATTGTTCTCATAGGTGCAGCGTGGCGGACGATACCGCCTAGGTAACTAACCCAAAACCCTTCTCTGAAAGGAGACCTGCCTTCAGTAGTGAGTTCGTTGATGATGATGATAATATTTTGTTTCAGTCGCTCCCTCGTTCATGAAACTTGCTACGAATCGTGTAAATAAAGCGCTATCTGAAGAAGCCGATACAGTCCAGAAAAGGGAACAAGTATTGGATACATACAATGGCGAACCGGACAAGCGATCACTCGACACCAGCGGCGTGACAAACATTAATAGTTTAGCGAATTGGGTAGTCAAGTTAAATGATGTTTTTAAAACACCTAATAAGTTTCTACCACTACAACATGAATCGCTTGTAATCGCCCAAAGAACTGCTACTGCTGTCTCCATGGACTTAAATTGTCACGTAGCAAGTTAGAATGTAGACATAGGACCGGTTACTAATAAAATCAACGCGAATAATAGTATTGCATCTAAAACTTCACCAAGTGAAGCTAATTTTTCCAATAATATAGACACTAGTGACAATAGTTTATTTTCTGAGAGAAATTTGTTCACTTGTGATGTGTGTAAACAAACGTTACAACGAAAAAGTCTGCTAGTTGAACACATTAAAACTCACAGTGAAGTAAAGTCTTGCAAGTTTTGCCAGTACACATGTAAATGGGAAAGTCTTTTAACACGTCATATGAGAACACACACTGGTGAAAAACCTCATATTTGTAAGTTTTGCGACTATAGATCTGCATGTAAATCTAGTTTAGTGATTCACATGCGAACACACACTGGTGAAAAACCTTATTCATGTAAGTTTTGCGACTATAAAGGCGCGAATAAATCTTATTTGGTGATTCACATGCGTACACACACTGGCGAAAAACCTTATTCATGTAAGTTTTGCGACTATAAAGGCGCGAATAAATCTTATTTGGTGATTCACATGCGTACACACACTGGCGAAAAACCTTATTCATGTAAGCTATGCGACTATAGATTTGCGAGTAAATCAAATTTGGTGATGCACATGCGTACACACACTGGTAAAAAACTTTTATCATGTAAGTTTTGCGAATATAGATGTTTGTATAAAAGTGGTTTATTGAATCACACGAGAACTCACACTGGCGAAAAACCATATTCATGTAACTTATGCGACTATAGATTTGCGATTAAATATGATTTAGTGAGGCACATACGAACTGGCGAAAAACCTTATTCATGTCATTTTTGCGACTATAGATGTAGGACTAAATCTTATTTGGTGATTCACATGAGATCACACACTGCTGATAAGCCGTTTTCTTCTGACCTATGCGACTACAGAAGTGCTTCTAAAGCAACTTTTGTGGTACACATGAAATCACACACAGGCGAAAAACGTTATTTTTGTGATTTATGCCACCGCAGATATGCACGCAAAAGTGATTTAGTTATTAACATGAGCACCCACACTGGTGAAAGACCTATTATTTGTGAGTTATGCAACTACACATGTGCGCACAAACGTAGTTTAGTGCGTCACATGAGATCTCTCACATGGTGAGAAACCTTAAACTTGTAATTTAAAAGAAATATATGAACCATTATTTCTGAACTCTTACTAATTAATTAGATACATAATATTGTCACCCGCTACATAACACAAGTGCGATGGTCATAGATGTGTACTATTACTACAAATTTGACGTAAAAAGTAACTAAACAATATCTTTTTCGTAATTATATTAAAAAGAGGAATTTACAAGAAAAAATTAACAAAGATTAATAGACAAATCAGATTTTTGTCTTATTCTAAAGTATCCGCCATTTGTGGGTAACATTGTGATACAAACAATTTTCTTAAAAAAACAGTAGTGTATTTTATTTACCTGTTTGCTATAATAAATAATAATGGCGGAATGATAACGAGACTCAATGAATAAGGTTTGGCAATTTATTACATCAACGACTTCATCAACAGACAACAACTCAACATCAACAGTATGTAACTCAATTATAGTATTTATATAATGTTAAAAATAACGTTGATGATAACGTTAAAAATAATTTTAACGTTATCATCAACATTATTGGCACATTTATTATATTATATACACACTTGGCGTCGCCTAGATATCGTTTAAGGCATAAGAGTGATAGTAAAATATGATTTTCTTAAAAATTTGATTTATTTTAACGCTTTTTTAAAACTATCGGTAATTCATATATAACGTATGGTAAGAGTATTGTTTCGATACATGTATGGGTATGTTGAACACCTTGTCTGTACCCGTATACATGCAAATAAAGAAATTGATTGATTGATATTTTGTTTTCTTCATAGTATAGGAAATAATATAGATTAAGGGTGGAACCACATTTGTGAGTATCGATTTGGATTTTGCCTATACAAAACTGTCATTTTCCATACATTCGTGTACGCATCGAAAAGCCGATTTGATCCGTACACGTTTCTAAGGAATTTGACAGTTTTGTATGGGCGAAATCCGAAACGATCCTCACAAATGTGGTTCCACCCTAAGAGTATCTATATTTTATTTTATAATAATATCCAATTTTATTTAAGTTAACCATTACAATCATTTTCTGCTAGTGATTTATTTTTTATCAATATCCATTATATTTTACGTTTCTAAAGTAACTCACCCCCTACTGTAACGATGATTCAATCATTGAAGTAGGAAGACTAGTCGTAATTCCTAGTTCCATGGATTCAATCCATTCCATTCGCCTGTCCCCACCTCAACGATTCATAGACACTCTAGGGTTACGAAATGTCACTTTCTCCTAATCTGTGCAAATGAGTTCTGCTAATATTTATCGCTATCTGCTAATATTTTATGAGGAATCGGCGCATGAGTACCGAAAACTATTCCTCCTCAATTTTTTTATGTGATCCTCTTCAAATTGCCCTCCTAATGATATAAATGCATGTTGCCATGGCGCAACCCGGTGCCATATTGTTTAAACCGAAATTGTTTAAACAATTGCAAGGAATTGTTATTTTTCAACCGGACAAATTTTTTTATATTCTTTATTGAAATACCAATAAAAAAGGTCCTATGACTTCACGATAAAGTTAATATTTTTAAAGATATGAATTTTTAAAGGCTCGAAAAATCTCAAATTTGGGTACTTTCGACCCATGAAAAATATATTTTAAAAAAACATAATGTTTAAGTAATATTTTTTTAAGTCTCTATACAATAGTTAATAATATTGTTAATAGAGATTTAAAAAAATTTCATTGTTTATATCTTTTTTTTAATTGTTAATTTCGCGCGCTCACAAGTATGCGCTTAGCTTTAAGAAAATTTTATTGGCCTAATAACTAGGCCAGTGTCAATAACTGGGTCTTTTACTTTACTTTCCGTTTTAATAACAAAAAAGTAATATAAAGTGATAAAAACGTAATTTTAATGACATGTTCCGATTTATGCTTAAATTAATTTTTGAAAAATTGATTTTAGAAAAAAAAATATTAAAAACAAATTGTAGACAATTTAATTATTAATAACATTGCTCTCTTTAACAATCTTGATAAAGTTGATAGTTTTTAAGATAAATGATAAATAATGATTCAAGACACAGAGAGGCCGATGCAACGCATGAGTCAAAGAGAGACAGTGATACTTAAAGGTAACTTAAAGGTAGGTGAGAACAGTTTGCTCACTCTCTCGCACAGTACTCACACTTGTCAAAAATATTATTGTTGTAAGTTGTGTAAATACAAATCTTCACACAATTATCTTCTAGTGAGGCACATGACAACTCACACTGGTGAAAACCCTTATGTTATTGAGTTATGCAACTATAGAATTGCGCGTAAACCTCATTTAGCGAGTCACATGAGAACGCACACTGGAGATAAATATTTTTGTTGTGATCTATGCGACTACAGAAGTACTCGCAAAAGTAATTTAGTGATTCACATGAGAACTCACACTGGAGAAAAGTCTTTTTGTTGTGACCTATGCGACTACACATGTACTCACAAAAGTTATTTAGTGGTTCACAAGAGAACGCACACTGGTGAAAAGTCTTATATTTGTGAATTTTGCGACTATAAATGTGCCAGAAAATCTCATTTTGTGAGTCACGTGAGAACTCACACGGGAGAAAAGCCTTTTTGTTGTGACCTATGCGACTACAGATGTACTCGCAAAAGTGATTTAATGATTCACATGAGAAAACACACTGGTGAAAAACCTTATGTTTGTGAGGTATGCGACTATAGCTTTGCGCGTAAATCTCATTTAGTGAGTCACATGAGATCACACACTGGTGATAAGCCTTTTCCAAAAAAAATTTGAGAGGTGTCAAGGGACACCCGGATGTAACGTAGTTCCTTTCGATTACATTGTGTTCGGTATTTTCGCGGTACAACATTGGGTCTCCGTAGCCTAGTGGCTCCGGCAGTCGCTTAACAGTTCAAAGTCGATGGTTCGAATCCCAGCTCGACAGACCGAATTTTCCATTTTCAATTTTATTTTAAACAATTTCTACATGTGGAACCTTCCACATTTAGAAATTATTTAAAATAAAATTAATACTATTTGGAGATCATAACATGTATTTTTGTTTCATTTGATGGCTTCTACCATGCTCATACCAGCCCACACGGCATAAACTACTTCGCCAATAGGGTATTTGACTATAGTAAATATATCGTTTCATATGGTGTCATCCTAAAAGATTATTATCTAAAAATATTATTCCATAAGACAAAACTAAAAAATAAAGCTTTATTTATATAGAAAACATTAATTAAAATTGCTAGAATTCTGGCCATTGTCACGAGATCGGAAACGTTTTTGAATCTCGAATGACGTAACAGTTCACACTACCTCTGGAATTTTCATCTTGTCAATACATTTCGACGTGTTTGTGTGGCGTTTATTATGCTAATTTCCTCTGTTTTTTGTCGTTAATAGTTTATTAAAGAATACCTAGAAAAATAGAAACCAATTTTGTAAAAGCTAATACTGGAAATCTTCTACAAGTTGATGAAATTACGATTGAAATGTGAACTGTGACGTCATCAAAGCAAATGGAACGTTTCCGCGGCAATTTATTTTTTTGAATTTATTTTTCGATTTATATGAAAAATACTAAAAATTATGCCGAAATATACGTTTTGTTAGCTTCAGCATAGCATTATTAACAATTTAAGATGATTTCCCAAAAGTAGTCAAATACCCTATTTCACGTAGCTGGGTTAAAACACACAGGAGGATGCTCGGTTTTAGCTTGATGAGGCGATCTTGAATTTTAAGCTAAATTCAAATCTGTGTCCAAAGTCGTTATCCTAGTTCCAAGGAATTTAACCAGGGTAGTGTTTATATATTCTTTGGTTACCACTAATTATTATACTCTTTGGTACTAGCACTAAGTTTGGTATTCTATGGCATTTCTGTGTCCACACGCTGTGTCCAGCATAGACCATCAACACTAAATACAATAGGATAGGATAGTGTCCCCCAGACTAGTTTAATAGATAGATAGATCTGTGATAGTGTCACAGTGTGCAGCTGTGTCATCGGTCATCGTACACATGAAGGTATACCTCTGTGGTATACCTTCATGATCGTACACGACATGGAGGTGCCCTACCTACAAAAATCGGGTGCATACCTACAGAAAAAACCTCATAAAATGGCCGCCCATTAGGGAGTGTGCTTCGAAACTATCGACATCGATAAGGAGTGAAGCGATAATCAAGCATTTATGTATACGTAGTATTTATAGGTAATAATAATTACGTAACGTACGTTTGTACTCTATCAGGTACATATTATTCGCGTGGATTTAGGTTTTTAAAGATCCAAACAGTTTCGCTGCCGTTTTGTGAAATTGAAAGAGATCACCATATATAAAAAAGTACTCATTTATAAATTATAATATGTATCAATCCTTTGTTAATTATAAACCACTATTTCTTTTCATTAAAAGAGCAACTTGCTGGCTCATAGTAGAAGAATTTCTTTCTATAAGCGGTGGTAGAGTCGAAACATGACGTGCTTAGCATGTGACAGCTATCTGCATGCCCTACATATAAATAAACAAATATAGAATACTAGTTGACCCGGCGAACTTCGTACCGCCAACTTATTTATATAAATAAAACAAATAAACTATCCTAATAAAAAAAAAATATCCTAGTTTTCAAATTGGGCTAAATTACAGATAGTAACGAAGTTTGATCAAAATCGGTTAAATAGTTTACGAGTCCATCGTGGACAAATAACGTGACACGTAATTTATATTATATATTACTAGCTGACCCAGCGAACTTCGTACCGCCTACTTATCTATATAAATAAAACAAATAAACTATCCCAATTCAAAAACTATACTATCTTTTAAGTTGGACCAAATTACAGATAGTTACGAAGTTTAGGAGTCCATCGCGGACAAAAAACGTGACACGTAATTTATTTTAACCATGCACTGTGGCAGATTTAATTGATAATCCAACCACAGCGAGGAGATGCGGTGAGGTGAGGTGAATAAATAAAACACCTTTTCTTCTAGTAGAGCGGAGATGCGTTCGCAACTACTCACAAAATAGGGCCCACTTCGAGATAATCTCGAACTTTGTTTACAAATATTTCATAAAGTAGACTTGTTTATGAATCCTTAAAAGTGTTTTAACGTTAGTTTACACATTATTCATAAGTGGGTCGACAAAAAAATGAAAGTTCTTGAAATTCATCCCTTGCACAGTTTCTTAGTGACTTGTGTTCCTAGTCTCATTGTGAACACTGCAGTTGAAAGTCACTTTGTTTAGTTGTTTTATTTCACTTTGGTACTAGCCTAAATTACTATGTCTGGTTCTCGTCATCATATGGATATGGAAACCGCCACAAGAGCAGTAGCTTGGCTTCAGGAGGGACAATCTCAGAGATCTGTAGCACTACGTCTCGGTGTATCGCGACGGGCCATCAGAAACCTGTGGGAACGCTTTCAGGAGACAGGAAGTGTGTCTAGAAGACGTGGATCAGGAAGAGTTCGAGCCACTACTGCCCAGGAAGACCGTTATATACGGTTAACTGCACGTCGGGATCGTACCGTTACTGCCCGGACCTTACAAAATCGATTGAGGGAATCTACTGGAACCCGAGTTAGTGACCAAACGATCCGAAATCGACTCCATGAGGATGGACAACATTCCAGAATGCGCGCTGTTCGGCTTAAATTGACTAGGGCTCATCGTGCAGCCCGGTTAAGGTATGCACGTGAGCATGCAGATTGGACCATGACTAACTGGAGGTCTGTGCTGTTTACTGACGAGTGTAAAATTAAATTTTACAGTGATGATAGACAAGTGCGCGTGTGGAGAAGAGAAGGCGAACGATTTGCAGAACCGTGTATCCACGAAACAGATCGTTGGGGGGGGCCCAGTGTGATGGTATGGGGCGGAATAAGCTTAATAGGCAAAACAGAGCTGGTATTTCTGCACGAGGGTACCATAACCGCTGCCAGTTATGTCGAGCGAGTAATCAGACCCCATGGTTTCCCCTTTTCACAAAGAGTGGGCGAAAGTTTTGTCTTAATGCAAGACAATGCACGCGCACATACGGCCCGCCTCACGCAGAGAGCACTCTCTGAGGCCAATATTACGGTTTTGCCTTGGCCTGCGATGATTCCTGACCTCAATCCCATTGAGCATTTATGGGATCAGTTGAAGAGAAGCCTTAAACGGAACTACAGTAGTATCAATAGTCCACAGGAGTTGATAAGGGCACTTAAAGTCTGTTGGGAGCAGATACAACAAGAAAATATCACACATTTAATTAAAAGTGTCCCCAACAGGCTCCAAGAATGCATAAGGAGTAGAGGAGGCCCTACACGGTATTAAACTCCAAGCAATTACTGAAGTTAGTGAAAAAAGTTACAAAAACCAGCATTAAGTTGTACTCTATATTTATTGTTTAAATCGCTATTTTTGTTTGTGTTTAATTTAAGTAAACAATATAAACCATTTTCAAACTCGGTTTTGTTTAAATAATTTGTCATTCCTCTCTTCAAACATACACATTAAGAAAAAATTCAAATTTTACGTATTTTCGTAATTATAGCGAAAAAACTTAGTGCGCCCTATTACACCAAACTTCTTGTATTATCTGATAATATGGTGATGAGCAGTAATGCATTAGAATTTATTCAAGTCGTTTAACGTCACCTATAATAATATCGACAAGTCGATACTCCATTGACACAAATCCATGGTAGGTAGGAAATAGATGGAGATGAAGTATATAAAGTAACTACTAGTCAAGCCGGGTGCCATCCGCCATTTTTTGATCGTTATGTACAACACATTATGTATTCACTCTTATTGGTTGAACTTCAGCTGTCAGCCTGTCAAGTAGTTGCGTGTTATTGGATTTGTGTCAAGGGAGTATCGACTTGTCGATATTATTATAGGTGACGTTAAACGACTTGAATAAATTCTAATGCATTACTGCTCATCACCATATTATCAGATAATACAAGAAGTTTGGTGTTTATAGTTGAAATTTATATCATTTGTCCGGTTATTTTAATACTTCACATAAATAATAAATGCTAGAATCTAATACCTCTATGTAATAGATGATAATGTCCGTGTTTTCTGCTGTCGCTTAAGATTTTTTTTCCATGGAAACTCCTCAACTTTGCAGGATTTTATCTCTATAGGTAGGTACAAAAATTCATCGAAAACAACTAAAAATATCGGCCGTTTAAACGTAGCAGACAGGTAGACAGACACATTTCGCATTTTAATATCAGTATAGATTTAACTAATATTATACTTCTTATCTTCAGATTTCCGGCTAGTGAAAACTTAAAGAAAAAAATGGATGGGTGCTATAGGCGTGGAAAATATAAATATAACACACATCCCTCTACATAAAATATGAAAAGATCGTGTGATACATTTCTTTTCTGCGGTAAGAGCAAGAGGTGGATTTAATAATAATCCCTGTGCAATTCAATTACAACAAGAGGGCTTAGAAGAGATTACTAATTAATAAAAGCTGAGAGAAAAGATGGCAGAATTGAGAATTGCGTTCCTCTTAACAAATAAATATTCAATTGTTCAAGAAAAACCCAGCTAATACAAACAATGATTTAACAGAAAAAAAAATCCTTGTACGATGGACTCCTAAACTACTTAACCGATTTTTATAAAACTTCGTAACTATCTGTAATTTGGTCCAACTTAAAAGATAGGATAGTTTTTGAATTGGGATAGTTTATTTGTTTTATTTATATAGATAAATAGGCGGTACGAAGTTATCCTCCACTCCTTATCGATGTCGATAGTTTCGAAGCACACTCCCTAATGGGCGGCCATTTTTTGAGGTTTTTTCTGTAGGTATGCACCCGATTTTTGTACTTAGGGCACCTCCATGTATTTGCTACCTTCATGCACAAATCCAATAACACGCAACTACTTGACAGGCTGACAGCTGAAGTTCAACCAATAAGAGTGAATACATAATGTGTTGTACATAATGCTCATAAAATGGCGGATGGCACCCGGCTTGACTAGTAGTTACTTTATATACTTCATCTCCATCTATTTCCTACCTACCATGTACACGACAATATTTGTCAATTGTCAGTGACATTATTTTATTGACTAATGAATTTAATATCCTAGTGTTCGTGGTCTATGGAATTTAAGTCCACTTTGTCGAGTAGGTACTTAATAATTTGTATTATTTAAATCATTTGGTGTGACTTTAAGATTGTGAGAATATAAAAGCCAGCTGCCAGTTGCAGTTCCAGTCTTACCAGCATCTAGTTATCGGTGAGTAGTATTCGGTTAATGATGAAAAAGGCTGCTCAAAATGGCTGCGCATGTTTAAAACATTGGGTCATGGGTGGATGTGGGCTGTGGCTTATGTATAACTACTTAGGGCTTACCGCTCTACAGTTCTAACATAAAGAACTATGGAAGGTTATTAGAGGAAGTTTACTATCACACAAACTTAAACTTTAATGTTTTTGATATGGGTGGAATCTGGTCTTTTCGCTACCTACGCTCTGGATAGAATGGGTCTTTTATTAATTCTCATTACCTTGGTACTGTGTGATGTGGAATATGGATTTCTATAGTGGAGTACCGTGGTATTAAAAATGATTGCATTAAAGATGCCTACTTTTAACCTCTGAATTACTTCTGATTGCCTGAAATTATTGTGTTTAAAACTGAAATAGATTGTTGGAGTACTTGTAGAGTTTTCAATGTACTTCATGAATGTAATGATTAGTTCCAATGTACCTTTACCATAATGATGGAAATGACCTCTAAAATTGGTGTCTATCCAGCGGGGTCCTTTTTTGTTTTGAGGCCCATCAATTTGAGATACAAACCTACCTAACAATCAGGGTTCGAAAATATCCGATATTTATTATAAATATCAAAATATCGGATATTTATGATATTATATATCTGATATATATCAAGTTTGATATATATCAATTTTGTATGAAAGCCATATTATTATTTTATTGTATTATTAGATCAGGCAAAATCAACTAAAAAAACAAAATCTTACACAGGGTTACAGGAAAAGTCGACCTAGATCCGTTAAGGGTGTGTAGTACACATCATTTCTGAATGATTTCACTATGGAACCCCCCATCCTAAACTTAACTGTTTTCGAGCTATTCGAGTTTTAATTTTTTTTATGAAAATGCCCAATTTTTCGGCTATTGAATTGAATATTTTGAATTTTTTTGACTCTTATGATTATTTTTTTGGTTTTTTACATGAAGAATGAGATGCTTAATGACCTCAATGACTAAAATTGCACGTAAGTTAACTAAATAGGTCATTGTAGACTATCGAAACTTAAGAAAATAAGTACAAATTATAAAAAAATATTTTTCTTTTCTGGATATCTCAAAAAATTATTATGGCACTTGCTCTGCAGATGTGCTTAAAAACATCTACATTTTATCAGCTATCCAATGAGGTATGACACTAGGGTATTTATTAACCTCAAAGGTGAAACTTAGTTTCTAAGGCTACATGGCAGTCAGAATAAATAGCGCTTATTTAATCTAATTAATTTGACTTAAGTTCAGCATCATCATTTCAGCCTACTGGCTTCCACTACTGAACATAGGCCTCCCTCGGCTAGGTACAACCTTCACGCATCCATCGATGTCCCGCTATCCTGACCTAGGAGATCATTCAGTTTTTATAGCATTTTTTTTTGTTCAGATCGTCGATCGTACAAATAATGACCGTACGCCAACTATTAGTTGAGCTTAAGTGACTAGTTACTGGCTTTTGTTTGGAAAATAACGTAATCGGTGCGTTGTTAACGCTAGTTCGCATACAAAGTCACTCACGCTCAACTCATAGTTGGTGTACAGATCGTCAGTGATTGTAGTAAGCTAAATGAAACAATCAGTTCAAAATAACATTTATTCACCTAATGTTTTTGAATAAATTTTTATAGTTCATGTTCTACGTGTCCACCTCTATTTCGCACACATTTTCTCATTCTTTCACATAGTCCAATTTTCACTACACCAGTGGTTAATGTTCTTCTTATGTCGTTAGCAGCATTAATTATCCTTTCTTTGAGAACTTCCACTGACGATATGGGGTTGGGCTCACTGTAAACGAGGCTCTTCATGTGCCCCCATACATAAAAATCCATGGGGGTCAGGTCGGGACATCTGGCTGGCCAGGGTAAAGGCACACCTCGTCCAATCCATTTGTTAGGATAGTTAGTGTCCAACCATTCCCTAACGCTTCTTCTGAAATGAGCAGGGCAGCCATCATGTTGAAACCACATGTCCCCCAGTAATTGTAATGGGAGATCATCTAGTAGGTCACCTAAGTCACCTCTTAAGAAATTTTCATAAGTTTCACCATTCAGATTGTCTGGAAGAAAGTAAGGCCCAATCAAATGGTTGGAAATGATGCCCATCCACACATTTACACTAAATCGTCGTTGTGACCCCTTTACTCTTTTCTTATTTGGATTGCCTAGTTCTTTAGGAGCCCAATAGTGTGCGTTATGTAATTAGTAATCCCGTCCTTATCGAATTTGGATTCATCTGTCCACAATATTAATTTTAGGAAATTCGGGTCCTCGATATGCATTGAGCATGAATCTGCAGAAGTCCATGCGTCTCGCGGGATCTCTTTCTTCAATTACATGTACCGGCGTGTAGTGGTATGGATACAGGCCTGCCGTAACCGTAAACTATTTTTTATATTTTTATTTATATTTAGGCCAACCGTAAACCACACTTTCCACTGAGTTAGGCCCAGTTCACGGGCAACAATATTGGTCGAAGTGGTTGGGTCTCTTCTGAACCGTTCTACGATTTCGTTGTCTTGTTCCTCGTCGTCAAGTCCGTACGTCGTCGCGAAACAGAGCCAGTTTCACGAAGTCGTCGGTAAACTCCGTCGAAAACGCTCACATCAGGTACTCGACGGTCGTGATAGCGTCGTATGTACTCAGTCCGAGCTTGTGCGGACACGCAATTGCAGTATCCGTAGCAGATAAGCATATCCGCATATTCTTCGTTCGAGTATGTTGCCATTTTCAACAGTCCAGTATCACAAGCACAAATCAGAGTCCAGTAAACAAGCACAGTAGTCACAGTTAGAAAAATCAGTCCAGAAACAAAGCCAAGTCGTGTGGAAATCCGAAAGTACAATAATTCGCATCTACCATGGACGAATCGCATGAGCAGACTAAAATGGATGGCAAGCAAACAAACAACCAAATACAAAACAATGGGCATGTTGTATCCCCAAACTTGTTTTTGCACATTATTTTTCTCACTCTCACCTGCATAAATCGTAAGTTGTCTCGCTCACACGCACCAGATTAACTTGAAGGACAATAGCCGAGGGACCCCTTAGACCTAATACCTGAACCTTTTCAACTATGTTTTTTTCTATGAGTTTAAATACAACCCTAGGTTGTTATACCTCCTTGAATAGCTGATAAAATGTAGATGTTTTTAAGCACATCTGCAGAGCAAGTGCCATAATAATTTTTTGAGATAATATAAAAAATATCAGCGAATACTCTATTCCCTTGCCACAATTGTAAATTATCATCACTTATTGTATATTACAATAATTAAATGAGTATAATTAGCAGCAGAGTTAGCCTAGTAGTTAGGGCTGAGATCTCCTTTTTGGGGGGTTGCGTGTGTTTAAGCAATTAAATATCACACCCTTCAACGGTAAAGGAAAACATCGTGAGGAAACCTGCACACCTGAGAGTTCCACATAATGTTCTCAAAGTTGTGTGAAGTCCACCGAATTGCATTGTGCCAGCGTAGTGGACTATGGCCTCTAACTCTTCTCTGAGAGGAGACCTGCACACAGTAGTGAGCCGTCAATGGGTTGCTGATGATGAATTGTGTACTTGTTTACAGCATGTACTAGTGTAACGGGTGGCTGGCGTATCGAGTTGCACCCAGCGCTCCAGCATGGAGCCACCAGCTGAGGCGTCACGCGGCGCACACTGCCTCGTCCAGCCTAAGGAGGAAGTGGCAGACGACCTGGGGGGAACCTACGGCTGTGAGGACATGGAGGCTGTCACAGTCAAGGAAGAGTGGCGCGACATCAGTCTGCAGCTGGACGGTGGTGTGAGTGAGCAGGACGGCGATGCAAGTGGGCAGGATGTGAGCATGGTGATGCCCATTAAGACAGAACTGACTCTGAGTGATGACCTGGCCGGACTGCACACACAACACCAGCTAGCTGAACATGCCAGTGTACTTCAGGTGCTAAAAGTAGAGGTGAGTCATCCTTATTCTTACTAATAAACTGAGCAAAATTGCTAAAAAAGAGCATCTGCTGAGATTCTTGCCGGCTCTTCTCGGCAGAGTCTGGTTTCTGAACCTGTGGTGGTAAAGTCTCAAAGTTTCATAAGAGCCACAGGTTGGTCTATGCCCTACATAAACTACCTATGGTCTATGCCCTACTTTCTGTCAGCCCGTCTTAACATGTGTTGAATCATAATTAGATATAATTAGGTATGCTTTTGTGGAGCTTCCCCTCATTGTGGAAACACTGAATACATAGTATAATATCTATTATATTGTAAACTTGTTTTGAAAAGAGCAACTGCCGAGCTGGTTCTTCTCGGCAGGAACGGCATTCCGAACCAGTGGTAGACTCATCAACGATTCAAAAGCACTTGTAAAAAAGTTTATTTGAATTAAAAAGATTTCTATTGTATTCTATGTCATTTTGAATTTATTTATCATTAATCCGAAAGTGTGTTGGTTTGTCCTTTAATCACCCAGTAGCAAGCAATGACTTAACACAAAGATGTCAACTTATAGACCAGCATTTCGAAATTTCGAAATAACTGTGTCGCAATTTTGATTGCGCGGGCTGACGTAGAGAGGGGAGCCGGCATGGTGAATAAGGTCGCAAATCGTACGCGGCCGCGGGTCGCAGAGGCGTGAACGGTGTGCGGGGTGCGGGAGACATATTGCATCATATGCTCGGTCGTTAGAAAAAATGTTTATTTGAATTAATCAAGAAATAGTTTTTTTTTCGTATCTAGCATTACGAATCACAATGTCATGATCTAATTATTCACTATAATAACTACACTTTTTGTTACTTACTTCATCCGTTGATGTGTTGCTGTGTGCTGATGATGGTGATGACTATGGTATATGGTCTCTGGTTTGTATGCAGCTTGACATTGCTTGTTGCAGTGGGAGCCCGAAGCTGAAGAGGACGTGGCGGCGGACTGCGGGTCTACTTGCGGTAAGTGCTCCTTTTCTTGATCAACCACTGACTACTAGAACTAAGCTATGATTTGCACCGGGCTGGCTGTCCCTATACAAATGACATCTTAAGTAAGGATCAATTTGAAGCGCCACATTTGACATATGAGTGTCTCTGGAACTAATAATATTGCAAATGGCGCACCGACCTCTATAATTATCTATGAAATCATTCATTAGTTATAGAAGTCGGTGCACCATTTGCAATATTATTAGTTCCTTGGACATTCGTATCTGCTTGTGAAAAAATGTGACAACAGCCTGTCCAGTATTTATTATTAGAGTTCAGTGTTATCAACCCATAGACGTCCACTGCTGAACAAGGGTCTCTTGCGTAGACTTCCACAGGCCTCGGTCTTGCGCCGCCTGCATCTAGCGACTCGTCAGACGTCGTCAGTCCTTATGCTTCCGTGCCTCTGGTTTTGCTTTATTATGTTACTGGCTGATGCCTGCGACACGTCCGCGTTTATTGAGGTTCTATATTATATAAAAACAAGCTGATGCCCGCGATCTAGTTTTTTAAAATCCCTCGGGAACTGTCTGATTTTCCGGGATAAAAAGTAGCCTATGTCAGTCTCCATGTCCTCAACTATACTGTCTATACCTATGCAAAAAATCACGTCGAGCCGTAGCTCTGTTGCGGCGTGATTGGAAGACAAACCAACAAACAAACACACTTTCATATTTATAATCCTAATATACTCGTAATAATGTTATAAATGCGAAAGTTTGTGAGGATGGGTGTTTGTTACTCTTTAACGCCACAACAAATGAACCGATTTGGCTGAAATCACAATTTGCTACAAGTGGGTAGGTAATAAATAATTTATAGTAATGTATGGTATAATATAATTTGTTGTATTATGTTGGGTATAAGTTTACAAATAGGTAAGATTTAGAATAATAGATATAATAATTAACAAGCTATGGCATTGAGTTACCCTGTAAGGATAGTGTATAAAGGTGAACAAATAAATAAATAAATAATAATGGAGATAGCTCATGCCCAGGATTAAAACATAGGCTAATTTTTATCCTGGAAAATCATAAAGTTCCCGCAGTAATAAAAGGTAAGTATTTAGATTGTCAAATATTTATGCGAGTGACTCGCTGCTATCCGTGAGGAGTTCTGTCCTCTATCTCCAGCTATATTTATTAGATGTTCACCAAAATTGGACAAAACTTAGCAGTTGATACGCACTTTTCAATAAAGAAAGAAATATTAGAATTTGTTCAGGTTTGATGTAGTTTATGGAGTAAAATCGCCAAAACTAGCATCTTCAGATTCTCTTATTGCAATAGGGTTGGCTATGGGCGACGGGTACTCAATTTTCATTATATTTTCAGTTTAGGGGCCTGATAGAGATACGTTTAAACTTTAAACCTTTTACAATAATATTAGCTATCGACATGAAATTTGGAATAGTTGTGTATAATAGTGGCCCAACATCATTGGAATAAAAAAAAATCGAAAATTATTTTTAGTTTTATTAAAAAAGGGAGAAAATCGGGGGTTTGAAATTTCAAAGTAAAATAACTATACCGAGTGGGGTATCATATGAAAGGCCTTTACCTAAAACAAATTATTAGGTAAAGGCCTTTCATATGTGTTTTTGGAAATTATATTTAGATAAGAATTACTTACTGAAATCAGTGGCGTGCACAGGGTTTGAGCTTAAGGTGGGCATTAGGGTACGCCGTACGCATACGTTATACATTAGGTAAAATGAAATGTTCAGTCAAGTCACATTTTAGGTCCAAGATTTGGGTTAAACGTTGATCCGCGCTACGTAGGTACCCAATAGATAATACCCGCACATGTGCTGGTTAACGGTCGAGCGCGTTGGGCCAGCCCCGCACATGTGCTGGGTAGCGGTCGAGCGCGTTGGGCCAGCCCCGCACATGTGCGAGGTAAAAGTCGAGCGCGTTGGGCCAGCCCCGGACATGTGCGAGGTAACAGTCGGAGCGCGTTGGGCTAGCCCCGCACATGTGCGAGGTAACAGTCGAGCGCGTTGGGCCAGCCCCGCACATGTGCGAGGTAACAGTCGAGCGCGTTGGGCCAGCCCCGCACATGTGCGAGGTAACAGTCGAGCGCGTCGGGCCAGCCCCGCACATGTGCGAGGTAACAGTCGAGCGCGTCGGGCCAGCCCCGCACATGTGCGAGGTAACAGTAGAGCGCGTGGGCCAGCCCCGCACATGTGCGAGGTAACAGTCGAGCGCGTCGGGCCAGCCCCGCACATGTGCGAGGTAACAGTAGAGCGCGTTGGGCCAGCCCCGCACATGTGCGAGGTAACAGTAGAGCGCGTGGGCCAGCCCCGCACATGTGCGAGGTAACAGTCGAGCGCGTCGGGCCAGCCCCGCACATGTGCGAGGTAACAGTAGAGCGCGTTGGGCCAGCCCCGCACATGTGCGAGGTAACAGTCGAGCGGACCACATGTGCGGACCAAGCCTGTTTGATTTCTATAAGCCAGTGTGCGGCCGGCACTGAGCGAGGCGAGTAGTTTATATGTTGGTCTCCCGTAAATTATCGTAAATTATTTATCGTATGGTTTTTGAATCCGGACTTATTTTTTCGCTATACGCTACGCTATTTTGGTTCAAAATGAGTGATGATGCAGAGTGTTGGAGGCCTAAAAGGCAGAGAAATTGCCACAATTTATCACTTGTGATGACAGCGACATTGAGAACAATGCTAACGATGACACCGATGATGATTTCTGCCCTGATGATGGTGAAGACGATGAAGATGATGGAGAATCGGATGAGGAAGACCAGCAGCTGACATTTTAGTGAAGTGGTTGTAATGAAACGCAACCACTTCATAAAACGGTTGGCCACATCATGAAGTGATAAATTTTGTGATAATTATGGTCAAGACTATATATCTTAGCTATTGATCATTATGTCCTATTTATGGTGTCCTATCATTTGACAAAAGCAAATATGGATTTTTACAAGCTTTTATTTAACTTGCTATGTGAGTATGTATTTATGTTTTGGTCTAATATTGCAAGATGAAATAAAATTTACCACTTGCCGATTTCCGATTGAGCTGAAATTTTGCGACATGAAATTTTTTGACAACACGTTATCGTGCATAATCGAGAATAGAGAGGAGAGAATAAGCCAACATAACTTGATTGGGTTTGGCAAACAAACCGTCGCAGAGTTCATCGTTGCAAATGTCCACCTACTCAATTCTTTAACATGCGCACACCAGGACAGTTGTGGATCTAAATATAATCAAGATCTTTAGCTGAATCACAGTAAGGAATGATGACGCCATTAAAAATTAAGGTTTGCAATGTATCCGGGTGCGATTGACATTATGCAACTTATATTTTTGAATCATAATTAGATTTTCATCAAAACCCTTTCAAAACCTATGCCTTCATAAATGGGCATGCTGGTCTAAGTGGAGACATCTAGTCGAAGTTAAATTAATCAGCTCCGTTCAAGGACAGTGTTCCGTAAAGGATAGCGCTGGACTCCCACCGGCCACAAGCCCTCCCGCCACCGGCGGCGGTGCTCTCTTTGGACCTACCTCTGACTCTGTCTCTCAATATTCACATTAGAAATATACTTTTGTTCAAGAGCACTGATAGCTCAGTGGTTAGGACTGTGGTCTCCTATTCGGGGAATTGCGTTTTGGATCCCGGAGCTATGAGTTTAAGCAGTTAAATATCACATGCTTCAACGGTGAAGGAAAACATCGCGAGGAACGCACGCCTGCGAGTCCTCCTTAATGTTTTCAGGGTGTGTGAAGTCTGTCAGTTCGCATTGGGCCAGCGTGGCGGCCTATGGCCTACAACCCATAACCCTTCTCTGAGAGGAGACCTGCGTTCAGTAGTAAGCCGTTGACGGGTTGCTGATGATGACGTTTATGATGGTGATATTTTGTTTCAGTTGATCCCTTGTCCGTGAAATTTGCGACGAAACATGGAAATATAGTGCGAGCTGAAGATGTCGATACAGACCAGAAAAGTGAACAAGTGTTGGAAATTATATACAATGGCGATACCAGCGGCGTGACAAACATTAATAGTTTAGCGAATTACGTAGTCAAATCATATGATGTTTTCAAAACGCCCAAACAGTTTGTAGACATAGGACCGGTTACTAATGAAATGAACGTTAATAATCGTATTGATAAAACATCACGAAGTGAATCTAATTTTCCCAGTAATATAGACACTAGTGGCAATAGTTTTTTTTCTGAGAGAAATTTTTTCACTTGTGATGTGTGTAAACAAACGTTACAACGAAAAAGCCTGCTAGTTGAACACATAAAAACTCACAGTGAAGTAAAGCCGTTCTCTTGCAAGTTTTGCCAGTACACATGTGAATGGGAAAGTGCTTTAACACGTCATATGATAACACACACTGGTGAAAAACCTCATATTTGTAAGTTATGCGACTATATACCTCCGAGTAAATCTAGTTTAGTGATTCACATGCGAAAACACACTGGCGAAAAACCTTATTCATGTAAGGTATGCGACTATAGGAGTGCGAGTAAATTTGATTTAGTGAGGCACATGCGAACACACACTGGCGAAAAACCTTATTCATGTAAGTTATGCGACTATAGATGTGCGAGTAAATCAAATTTGGTGGTTCATATGCGAACACACACTGGTGAGAAACCTTACTCATGTAAGTTATGCGACTATAGAAGTGCGAGAAAATCTCATTTGGTGATTCACATGCGAACACACACTGTCGAAAATCCTCGTTCATGTAAGTTATGCGACTATAGATGTGCGAGTGAATCCCATTTGGCGATTCACATGCGAACACACACTGACGAAAAACCTTATCCATGTAAGTTATGCGACTATAGATGTGCGAGTAAATCTCATTTGGTGATTCACATGCGAATACACATTGGCGAAAAACTTCATTCGTGTAAGTTATGCGACTATAGATCCGCGATTAAATTTGATTTAGTGAGGCACATGCGAAAACACACTGGTGAAAAACCTTATTCATGTACGTTATGCGATTATAGATGTGCGATCAAATCTGCTTTAGTGAGACACATGCGAACACATACTGGCGAAAAACCTTATTCATGCAAGTTATGCAAGTACAGATGTGCGCAAAATTCTAATTTGATGCGTCACATGACGACTCACACTGGCGAAAACTCTTAATCATGTAAGTTATGTATCTATCGAAGTGCGGGAAAATATTATTTAGTTAAATATTATTATTAACCTTAAACTTATAAGTTAAAAATAAGTAAAATATTGTGAGGAAACCTGCACATGTAAGAATTCTCTTTAATGTTCTCAAGATGCGACTAATAATAATAACAATAATAGTTTTTATAAAAGGCAAAAAAAACTAGTACATACATAGTAATATATGTCATAAAAACAACAATCTACAAAACTTAAAACTATCTAGCTAGCTATGAACTAGGTGTAACCCTTTACTGGGAGGAGACCTGCGTTCAGTAGTGAGCCGTTGATGAGTTGCTGATCATGATGATGATGATGATGATGATGATATTTCGTTTCAGTCGGTCCTTTGTCCGTGAAACTTGCGATGAAACATGGAAATAAAGTGCAAGCTGAAGATCTCGATACAGACCAGAAAAGTGAACAAGAATTGGAAATATACAATGGCGAACCGTACAAGCAATCATTCGATACCAGCGGCGTGACAAACATTAATAGTTTAGCGAATGCGGAAGTGAAATCATATAATGTTTTCAAAACTCCTAAGAAGTTTATACCACTACAACATAAATCGCTTGTAATCGCCCAAGGAACTGCTGCTGCAGTCTCCATGGATATAAATTGTCACGTACCAAGTCAGAATGTAGACATAGGACCAGTTACTAATAAAATGAACGTTAATGATCGTATTTTATCTAAAACTTCACAAAGTGAATGTATGTTTTCCAATAATGTAGGCACTAGTGAAAACAGTTTATTTTCTCAGAGAAATTTGTTCACTTGTGATTTGCGAAAAAAATGTAAGTTATGCGACTATACATGTACGATTGAATTTGATTTAGTGAGGCACATCCGAACACACACTGGCGAAAGATCTTATTCATGTAAGTTATGCGACTATAAAAGTGCGATTAAATCTGCTTTAGTGAGGCACATACGAACACATACTGGTGAAAAACCTTATTCATGTAAGTTATGCAAGTATAGATGTGCCCAAAAATCTAATTTAATGCGTCACATGACAACTCACACTGGTGAAAACTCTTAGGCGACGTTTTCGCATAGGTGAATCGCCGTGCGGCGCGCGGTTCGGCGTGTCGCGCGAGCCGTCGCGCGTCGCGCGATATGGCCAAGGTATGAGGGCGAGAGAGAGCGAGCGAGCGACGCACCGAGCGTCGCGCGGCGATTCGCCTGTGCGAAAACTTCGCCTTAATCGTGTAAGTTATGCAACTATAGAAGTGCGGAAAAATATTATTTAGCTAAATATTATTATTATATATAATTATTAAATACTAATAACATTATACTTGTAACATAAAATAAATGAATAAACCGAATGGTAATCACACAGTTGTTTCCTTAAAACGAAATGCAAACGCCCCGACTCGACACAGTTTTGTTTGCCCTACCCCTGGAGTAATTTTTTTAAGCTCGGAGCCAGAAACTCGCACAGGAGGTCCTGAATGAAGAGAGCCTTCGAGGCTGAGGGGAGCGGAGGGGGGAGGTTGTTGTGGCCAGCGCTCAGCGATTAAAGACCGGAGACCCTATGGCCCGGGCCCATCAGAGGCCAGGGGCGGTCCGCTGACACGCTGGTTGTTTTGGGAGCAGTGAGGCGGCAGCCCTAACCTAACAGTTGTCCACCCGTGGGTAACCTACCCTTAGAATAAGGATAGTCTGTGTTACCACGCGGTGCTCCGGCGTAGAATCCGACGGCCTGCGGGTTAGGCGGCTCGGCCCAGATGTGACGTGTGTGTATGAAAGAGTGTAAAGTATGTTCCAATGGAGTTGAAACAAAAAGTAAATAAACCCACCTTTTCGGTAACACGTAACTTAGTCAACACTTTTCACTATGATAAAACAATTAAATATTCACACAAACGCCTTGTGGTCAATCAACAACATCTAAAGTAAAATATACATGTAATATTTATTGAATTTATACACTATTTGATCAAAATTTTTGATAAAAACTAAATGAAAACACAAATTGTGACCCACAGAATAATCGACAATTTTAGTTTTGACGTGGCGTAACCTTGGATTTCTATAGTGTTGACCAGAGATGACATTGTGCCCACAGACTATAAATGAATGAATAATGCGAAGTGAGCAACCGTAAACATCGAATACAATTCGTTCAGATTCGAAAACTTAATCGATTTATTTAAATCAAGCTATTTTACAATAGCGTCTCTTACCAACTCAATTGATATAAAGATAATATAATTTTATCTAAATATTGCGTTTACGAAAGAGCAGGTACCTATTTAATTCTATTATAACTCGTAAATTACGTATTTCCATTATCACTTTACAAAGTTTCCGATCTACGGCCACACTGCGCTTTTCAGATGCGCGTTTTCACGTTTTTATAGCCTTTGTTCTTTATATTTTCCATATGTGAATAATAATACGCTAGTGTCCGTGTATCTGTCTGTTACCTCGTAGCTCTCTAACGAATACACCGATTTTTTTGAGGTTTTTTTCTATTTGAAAGACGTGATCGAGATGGATTTTAGCTATGATTCACGAAGATCTGCTTAGGCGTTTGAAGATCATCAGTTCATTTCCTACTTGTCCCCGCCATATTGGAATTCTTTGTTATTGGACCGATTTCGTTCAAAATCGATATTTAGGCTTCCCTGAGGTCAAGAAAGAGGATATAGATGCCAAAATTTTAAAAAGTCAACGCCATATTGAAATTCTTTGTTGTTCGACCGATTTCGTTCAAAATCGATATTTAAGATTCACTGGGGTCAAGAAAGGGGAAATGGATGCCAAAATTTTAACAAGTCACCGCCATATTGAAATTCTTTGTTCTTGAACCGATTTCGTTCAAAATCAATATTAAGGCTTCCCTGGGTCAAGAAAGAGGAAATGGATGCCAAAATTTTAAAAAGTCACCGCCATATTGAATTCTTTGTTATTCAACCGATTTCGTTCAAAATCGATATTTAGGCTTCCCTGGGTCAAGAAAGAGGAAATGGATGCCAAAATTTTAAAAATTCACCGCCATATTGAAATTCTTTGTTATTCAAATATTTCGTTCAAAATCGATATTTAGGCTGCCCTGGGGCCAAAAAAGAGGAAATGGATTTCAAAATTTTAAAAAGTCACCGCCATATTGAAATTCTTTGTTATTGGACCGATTTCATTAAAAATCGATATTAAGGCTTCCCTGGGGTCAAGAAAGAGGAAATAGATGCTAAAATTTTAAAAAGTGACCGCCATATTGAAATTTTTGTTATTTGACCGATTTCGTCCAAAATCTATATTTGGGCTTCTCTTGGGTGAAGAAAGAGGAAGTCCTGGAGTCACCCAGGGAAGCCTAAATATCGATTTTGAACGAAATCGGTCCAATAACAAAGAATTCCAATATGACTGTGACGCCATATTCCCGAATGGGAAAAGGTTAAAAAGGAATATTGAAAAACTCCGCGAGGCCTCACAAAGCTCAGCTTTTTGCTAGTATTTAATAAGATTTTTTAAATTAAATAATAATTTATAAATAGATGTTACTTTTATTTTTGTCCCCTATAAATAGACTGGAGGGTGAAATATTTTATCTCAGCAAATCAGAGTTCTCGCGGGATTATTAAAACTAAATCCACGCGGATGAAATCCCGTGCATCAGCTATATTTTGTTCAATAAAGTGTTCCGAAAATCAAGAGACGCAGATTTATTTTAAGTCAGAAGTCTGTTCTATTCCAATGTTACCAGCCGTTTGTGGGGAATGTTGTGATATGACGTACTTATAAATGAAATTTATATACGATATTAATACACAAACTATGTGATTTAAAGAGAATAACTGCTCTTCCAAATTATTACAGATTATTAACATACTACATAGCCTCAAAAACAATTTTACATATTTACTTGATTCTGCATGCTTTTAAAAATATATTAAATAAACATTTATGTGTTTTATATTTGAATACATGACAGACAAGACACACAATGTAATAAGTTTAATCAAAAGACGTTTAATTCGATTATAATATACGTCTAGTCCGAGCCAAAGTTAATCCTAGAAAAGTTGTCATTGTTCTTTAAATAGCCTATCGATCGTCAAATTACTAGGAACCTACATTTTTGTATTTTTTAAAATCATAAATTAGTGATTCTTTATTGTAGGAAATGAAATAATTTTTTTTTTCAGAATTAATTCGTTCAATAGTTCATTCCATATTCATTATAGTTCTGCAATGGTACATCACTAGAGGTCATGACAAAATAAAGTCACGTGATCGGTAACGCCATATTTATTTACTGTTTGTTTCAACTCCATTGGAACATACTAGTACCCGGCGATATATATTGCACATCGGCCTTTGGAATAAAACGCTCTTCTTTTCTATTGCAAGGAAAGCTAGCCAGAAATTCACGTAGTAATTACTGAAATCTCTTCACAATCGGCGAGCACATCACGTAACATATATAAAAAAAATGCAGTCGAACTGTGAATAGAATGGAATAGCGTTTTATTCCAAAGGCCGATGTGCAATATATATCGCCGGGTACTGTACGTTCCGTAATTCTGAAGTTATAAGGCTCTGACAGATGGACGGACGGACGGACAAGTGCAAATTCACTCAAGTGACTCAGAGACCTTCGCTTCGCTCGGTCAGTTAAATTAAACCTTGTAGTGGCGCGGGTGTCTGAAGTCGGTTTAAAAAAACCATTTAAATTTTATCGTAATCGGTCGAGCGGTTTTTAAAACATCAATACTAGTGGTTCGCCCCGAACTGAGACCTCGCGGTATCCCATAATTCCCATAAGGTAGTTTTAACTATATTATATTGTAATTAAAACGCGCCGAATCTGCTGACGTCAATCGTCATCTGCTTTCGTGGATGGGATGCGTATGCCTACAGTATTTTACTAAAATTCAGCTGGTTCGCTGAACGGGTGTTAAGTAGTATACGATTTCATAATAAAAAAATTATAAACTGCCATGACTGCGCGCTTGCGGCTTCTGCGGCGAGCATGTCTAGATGCGCGCTCATCTTTACATTCATAGACACAGTACCATCAGAGAGAGAGATCATACGGTAGTAAATTGCTAACGTCTAATTATTGTAAATAGAAACGGATTTACTTTTGCAAAAACAACGTGATACTTTTATTGATAATAATTTGCTAATTGAATAACATAATTAGTAATAGAAAAAAATAAGAATAGCTGACGCAAAACTGTATTTACAATATTAAAGACAGCGCCATCTATTAACAGTATAGTGAAGTTTTGTTAAAAACATTGATGCCCATTAAAACTCAAATAATTTCGTTTCTTTATAATATTTATCTAATCTTAGTATTTGTTGTTCAAGTACAGAATATAACTCAAATTATGTGTAAGTTTCAAGTTTTAAAACAAAGTGGTTTTAGAGATCTAGCCTCGAATACAATCTCCACTTTGAAAGCCCCCCATTTCGTCAATTTTAGGAAAAAAAATAAAAAAAAAATACTTTTGTACTCTGTTCCAAATTATCTTTAAAATGAGGTACTGCAACCCTATGAAATGCAAAAAAATATATTTTACTTCGCATTCGCTTCTATGAGAGCCCCCCTGAAATAAAGATTTTTTAAGCCATTTTCGGCTGGAGGCCATCGGTTTACGTATCATATCTAAAATTGAAGTAATTACGTTCAGTAATTCAGAAGTTATAAGGCTCTGACAGACGGACGGACGGACAAGTGCAAATTCACTCAAGTAAACTCAGAGACCTTCGCTTCGCTCGGTCGATTAAATTAAACTTTGTAGTGGCGCGGGTGTCTGAAGCCGGTTTAAAAAATATATTAAATTATCATCAAAATCCTTTCAAAACCTATGCTTTCATAAAAAGATTTTGTGAAATGAAATACACGCTCGTTTGGTTTAATACTCAAAGACACGCACATACATAAATACACACGAACACACACACACACGCACATACATAAACACCCACGCATATGCACACAATGCAAGCTTCAAAGATATTTAATATAAAAAAATTCTTTTTAAAAAACCGACTTCAAACTTCCGCGTATAACAAACACATATACATATAATTTTTTGTCGATATTTAAAAAAAAATATTTTAAAGCTCGACCGATTTCGATGAAATTTATATGGGACCACCTGGGAAGAACACCCTTTCAAACAAAAAAGAATTTTCCAAATCGGTTCAGGCGTCTTCGAGTAATCGGTGGACATACCTGAAAAAATCGGCCAAGTGCGAGTCGGGCCTCGCTCTTTTAGGGTTCCGTTAAAAAAATTAAATTAAAAAATTTCCATCTACCCACCTACCCATTTTAATTTAATTTTTTTAATTTAATTTAATTTTTATTATTTGTTGTTATAGCGGCAATAGAAATACATAATATGTGAAAATTTCATCTGTCTATCTATTACGGTTTACGAGATACAGCCCGCTGACAGACGGACGGACGGACGGACAGCGTAGGCTTAGTAATAGGGTCCCGTTGGGACCCTTTGGGTACGGAACCCTAAAAAACAAGATTCTGACGAATTGATAACCTCCTCCTTTTTTTGAAGTAGTTTAAAAAGTAAAAAACATAATATATTATGCCACCAGAGGCGGTTTTCCCTTTGGATCTACCTCTGTCTCTCAATATTTACATTATAAATATACTTTGGTTCAAGAGCAGTGAATGCCCAGTAAGTGGTTAGGACTGTGGTCTATTGCGGGGATTGCGAGTTTGATCCCTACCTAGGTAAACCTATAACCCTTTACTGAGAGGAGTCCTGCGTTCAGTAGTGAGCCGTTGATGAGTTGCTGATGATGATGATGGTGATATTTTGTTTCAGTCGCTCCCTTGTCCGTGAAACTTGCGACGAAACATGGAAATGTAGTGCGAGCTGAAGATGTCGATACAGACCAGAAAAGTGAACAAGTGTTGGAAATATCCAATGGCGAACCGGACAAGCGATCATTCATAGGACCGGTTACTAATAAAATGAACGTTAATGATCGTATTGTATCTAATACTTCGCTAAGTGAATCTAAGTTTTCCAATAATATAGACACTAGTGAAAATAGTTTATTTTCTGAGAGAAATTTGTTCACTTGTGATGTGTGTAAACAAAAGTTAAAACGAAAAAGCCTGCTAGTTAAACACATAAATACTCACAGTAAAGTAAAGCAGTTATCTTGCAAGTTTTGCCAATACAAATGTAAATACGAAAGTGCTTTAACAACTCATATGAGAACACACACTGGCGAAAAACCTTACTCATGTAAGTTATGCGACTATAGATGTGCGAGAAAATCTCATTTGGTGATTCACATGCCAATACACACTGGCGAAAAACCTTATTCATGTAAATTATGCGACTATAGATGTGCCAGAAAATCTCATTTAATGATTCACATGCGAACACACACTGGCGAAAAACCTTATTCATGTAAGTATTGCGACTATAGATGTACGAGTCAATCTTATTTGGTGATTCACATGCGTACACACACTGGCGACAAACCTTATTCATGTAAGTTTTGCGACCATAAATGTGCGAGTAAATCAAATTTGGTGATTCACATGCGAACACACACTGGCGAGAAACCTTACTCATGTAAGTTATGCGATTATAGATGTGCGGGTAAATCTGATTTAGGAAGTCACATGCGAACACACACTGGCGAAAAACCTTATTCATGTAATTTATGTGAATATAGATGTGCGATTAAATTTGATTTAGTGAGGCACATGCGAACACACACTGGCGAAAAACCTTATTCATGTAAGTTATGTGACTATAGATGTGCGGTTAAATCTGCTTTAGTAAGGCACATCAGAACTCACACTGGTGAAAAACCCTTATTGGTGTAAGTTATGCGACTAGAAGTGCGCAAAAATATTTAGTCTTAGTGGTACACATGATAAAACGCAATGATGAAAACCCTTAAAATTGTAAGATAGAAATAAATGTAAGTAGTAACTAAGTACTATATTTCTGAGCATTTAGTACATCAGTAAATACTAGGAATGCATCGATACGCACTCCAGCCGATATGATACCGATACAGATAAATGTATTTATAAAAAAGTATCACCAATACCGATACCGATTCGGACAATTAAGATTCAAAGAAAGCTATAAAAGCTGTGGCTTTAGAAACAGATAAAATTACACATAGTATTTTTGTAGAAACGATACTTGATATCAGATCAGAAAATATAACTTAATAAATTAAATTTCACAGTTATGAGATTTTTATGTTACGCGTTAGTTGTCTATAGCGCGAAACTCAAAGTATCGGTGTATCTGCAAATTTAATATCGCCGATTCCGATATATCGGAAAACTCGCCGATAAATTGGTGTCGTTATCGGTATCGGATGCTTCCCTAGTAAATACATTATTAGTTATGTATTTTTAATCGGTACAAAATGTATGGTATCGTCGAAGCGCCGCTCAGCGCGCGGCCTCCTGCTCACGTGAGGGGGAGTGACCACGACGGCGCAGTCAAATTAATTGACAATATATTAGGTATGTTATATAATTAGCTCTTCCGACACAGAAATTATTATACTTCATTGCTAGTACCTACTAAGGAAGGCTGAAGAATATATCTATAGTACATAACTGTATTTTATATAATTGAATAAAATTTCCTTGTATTTTATAGATTATTTTTTATTTTGTACAATAATTTAAAAAAAAGAAAGACTTATCCAACGACACCCCACACAATGGCATAGATGAGTAGAAAAAATATCCCCCATTTACGTGAAGGGAGCTCTTTCAAGATTTTAGTATACACCTTTAGGCGGAGTAATTAATACCTAAATATGTATAACCATGTCGAATTACGGTTCTGTAGTACTAATAGTCTCTGCGCTAGACCGGACAGACGGACGGACTTGGCGAAACTTAAGGGTTCCTTGTGGTTTTACTGCGGAACCCTAAGAAAAGGACACTAACTGCCGCACTCAGAGTCGCTAATCGTTACTTAACGACGAGATCTTGGATTTAAAAAAAATCCAATCGCAGAAGTTAACGCTTCGTTTGTATTTTAATGACAGTTCAGTAATAGATTTAATGATAATTAATTAATTACTCATTAAATAATATAATTCAATACATGCGCCTGAGTGCGGCAGTTAATCACAAGTCAATGATTAATTAATCATAATTTAATGATCGCTTCGTTGTCCATATCTCTCTCCGTGTGTCCCCTTGCCCTTGCCGTGTGTGCCCTTTTTCTTACAAACGGCTTGTGGTACCAAGTTGAATACTGATTATAAAGGTCTATATAGGACATCCGTAAAGGGTAGCGCTGGACTCCCACCGGCCACAAGCCCTCCCGCCACCGGCGGCGGTGTTCCCTTTGGACCTACCTCTGACTCTGTCTCTCAATATTTACATTAGAAATATACTTTGGTTCAAGAGCACTGATAGTTCAGTGGTTAGGACTGTAGTTTCTTATTCGAGGTTCGAACCCGTGCACGCAGACTTCAAAGAAAGAAAACATCGCGAGGAAACCTTGAAGTTCTCCATATTGTTTTCAAAGGCGCAGCGTGGCGGACTATACCGCCTGGGTACCCTATACTATAACCCATAACCCTTCTCTGAGAGGAGACCTGCGTTCAGTAGTGAGTTTGTTGATGATGACGATGATGATGATGATATTTTGTTTCAGTCGCTCCCTTGTCCGTGAAACTTGCGAAGAATTACGGAAATAAAGTGCAAGCTGAAGAAGTCGATACAGTCCAGAAAAGTGAACCAGTATTGGAAATATACAATGACGAACCGAACAAGCGATCACTCGATACCAGCAGTGTGATGCGTCATGTAGCAAGTCAGAATGTAGACATAGGACCGGTTACTAATAAAATAAACGTTACTAATCGTATTGTATCTAAAACTTCACAAAGTGAATCTAAGTTTTCCAAAAATATAGACACTAATGAAAACAGTTTATTTTCTGAGAGAAATTTGTTCACTTGTGATGTGTGTAAAAAAACGTTACAACGAAAAAGCATGCTAGTTAAACACATAAAAACTCACAGTGAAGTAAAGCCGTTCTCTTGCAAGTTTTGCCAGTACAAATTTAAATGGGAAAGTGCTTTAACAATTCATATGAGAACACACACTGGCGAAAAACCTTATTCATGTAAGTTATGCGACTATAGATGTGCGACAATAACTCAATTGTTGAATCACATGCAAACACACACTGGTGAAAAATCTTATTCATGTAAGCTTTGCGACTATAAATGTTCGAGTAAAGCTTATTTGGTGATGCACATGCGAACACACGCTGGTAAAAAACCTTTTTCATGTAAGTTTTGCGACTATAGATGTGCGAGAAAATCTTATTGGGTGACTCACATGCTAACACACACTGGCGAAAAACCTTATAAATGTAAGTTATGCGAATATGGATGTGTGAGAAAATCTGATTTAGTGGTTCATATGAGATCACACACTGGTGATAAGCCTTTTGCCTGTGAGCTATGCGACTACAAAAGTGCTTCTAGGAGTGCTTTTGTGGGACACATGAAATCACACACAGGCGAAAAAAGTTATGCAGGCAAAAGTGATTTAATTATTCACATGAGCACCCATACTGATGAAAAACCTATTATTTGTGAGTTATGCAACTATACATGTGCGCACAAATCTAGTTTAGTGCTTCACATGAGATCTCACACATGGTGAGAAACCTTAAACTTGTAATTTAAAAAGAAATAAATGAACCATTATTTCTGAACTCTTACTAATTAATTAGATACATAATATTGTCGCCCGCTGCACAACGCGCGCTACAACTGAAGCACCGCTCGAGCCCGCGGCCAGCTGCTCACCGCGAGGGAAAATGGTTTTGATAATAATGAATTCACTCGACCGTTGTGATCGAGTAAAATTAACTGACAAATCTATATCTATACTTATAATAAAACTGTATTCGAATTATGTACATTAAATATATATTTTGAAAATTTTAATTGGAGCACGCTTTATTATCAATCCTGAACTTTTTCCTTACATCCAAATCCTTACATTTGTTTTAAATTTTTCTCTGTCTGCCTTTCCGTGTATCCGCGAATCACGCGAAAACTACTGAATGGAAATGTTTGGTGTAGTGGTAGCTGTTACTCCGGCTTTTTTTATTCAGATAAACAGTTAGGTTCTTCCGAGATAGGGATGAAAGGTTTTATCAATTTTACTCCGCAACTCATTCAAATCTATGCCGAATTTGATAATTCTGTTTTTTGAAAGTTTTCCTCAAAATTATTTCATTTGAGATTCACGGATAGCAGCAAGTTACTCGCATACCTAAGAGTTAACAATGTTCATACATGCATACCATACACACGAGGCTCTTGGCCATAATCAATTATTACAAATAGACTACATCATTGAACTTCGGATCCCAGTTTCTCTTTCCTGATGCTGCTGGGTAGGTACTGCTCACCTAAACTGTGGCGATTTAGAGACTGTCGATTGTTATTACTAATGTTGTTAACCAAGTACCCAGTAAGTTGGTACCAAGTGTAAACTACATCATTGAACTCCAGGCCCCAGTTCCTTAATCCTGATGCTACTGGGCACTTCCCACTTAAACTGTGGGGATTTTGAAATTTTCGATTATTATTAATAATAATTGATATTGTAGGCACCGAATATATGTATATCATCGAACTCCAGGCTGCAGCTTTTTGTACCGTTGCGTTTTTTTGTACACAGTTCAAAATCATCTGCCTATGTAAGTGAAAATTCACTCGAGTAGGATTCTCTAATCCTCGCTTCCTTCGCCTTCGCTCTTAAAATAATAATTCTAAACTGCACTCGTGCGAAGCCGGGGCGTGTGTCGTTCCTTTGAATCAGTTGCGCGCGCTTCGTTCGAAGAAATAAAAACAGTATTCTTTCTTATAGGATCGCTTCGTTGTCCATATGTCTGTCCGTGTGTCAAGGCCCATTTTCTCAGAAACGGCTTATTGTATTAAGTTAAAATTCGTATTGAATATAAAAGAATTTACTAGAACAGAATAGAAATATTTTTTATCCAAATAAACTTTTACAAGTGCCTTTGAACCGTCTGCGTCGATCAATCTACCACTAGTTCGGAATGCCCTTCCTACCGAGAAGAACCAGCAAGAAATTCGGCGGTTGCTCTTTTCAAAACAGCTTACAATAAGTCCCATGATATGTATGCAGTGTTTCCACAATGAGGGGAAGTTCCAAAAATTACACATACCTATTTACAATGCAATACATGCTAACACGGCCGACAGAAAGTAGCCCCATTCCCGCCGTTGGCACCCGCTCGCGGCATGACGCAGGACCCAGCCGTTGCTTCGCTCAACCATATTTAAGGGAACGTACCAACCCGCATCACACGACACCACCACAGAAATGTTTAAAGAGAGCGTGACATACTTAGGCTACCCATGTTAAGTCATCGAGTTGAATACTAATATTCAAATACTTATTTTAAGACATGATTTCCTGTATAAAGGTCTTTATAGGACATCCGTATAGGGTAGCGCTGGACTCCCACCCGCTACAAGCCCTCCCGCCACCGGCGGCGGTGTTCCCTTTGGACCTACCTCTGACTCTGTCTCTCAATATTTACATCAGAAATATACTTTTTTTTCAAGAGCACTGATAGCCCAGTAGTTTTAACTGTTGTCTCCTATTCGGGGGATTGCGGGTTCGATCCCGGGCAGGCAGACTTTTCGAAGAAGGAAAGTATCGTGAGGCAACCCTAATGTTCTTCATATTGTTCTCAAAGGTGCAGCGTGGAGGAATATACCGCCTAGGTACCCTATAACCCATAACCCTTCTCTGAGAGGAGACCTGCGTTCAGTTATGAGTTCGTTGTTGATGATGATGATATTTTGTTTCAGTCGCTCCCTCGTCCGTGAAACTTGCTACGAATCGTGAAAATATAGCGCTACCTGAAGAAGTCGATACAGTCCAGAAAAGTGAACCAGTATTGGAAATATACAAAGACGAACCGGACAAGCGATCACTCGATACCAGCAGCGTGATGCGTCATGTAGCAAGTCAGAATGTAGACATAGGACCGGTTACTAATAAAATAAACGTTACTAATCGTATTGTATCTAAAACTTTACAAAGTGAATCTAAGTTTTCCAAAAATATAGACACTAGTGAAAACAGTTTATTTTCTGAGAGAAATTTGTTCACTTGTGATGTGTGTAAAAAAACGTTACAACGAAAAAGCCTGCTAGTTAAACACATTAAAACTCACAGTAAAGTAAAGTCTTGCAAGTTTTGCCAGTACACATGTAAATGGGAAAGTACTTTAACACGTCATATGAGAACACACACTGGTGAAAAACCTCATATTTGTAAGTTATGCGACTATAGAACTGCAAGTAAATACAATTTAGTGATTCACATGCGAACACACACTGGTGAAAAACCTTATTCATGTAAGCTTTGCGACTATAAATGTTCGAGTAAAGCTCATTTGGTGATTCACATGCGAACACACACTGGTGAAAAACCTTTTTCATGTAAGTTTTGCGACTATAGATGTGCGAGAAAATATTATTTGGTGACTCACATGAAATCACACACAGGCGAAAAACGTTATATTTGTGATTTATGCCACCGCAGATATGCACGTAAATGTGATTTAGTTATTCACATGAGCACCCACACTGGTGAAAAACCTATTATTTGTGAGTTATGCAACTATACATGTGCGCACAAACGTAATTTAGCGCGTCACATGAGATCTCACACATGGTGAGAAACCTTAAACTTATTTAAAAAGAAATATATGAACCATTATTTCTGAACTCTTACTAATTAATTAGATACATAATATTGTCGCCCGCTGCACAACGCGCGCTACAACTGAAGCACCGCTCGAGCCCGCGGCCAGCTGCTCACCGCGAGGGGAAATGGTTTTGATAATAATGAATTCACTCGACCGTTCTGATCGAGTAAAATTAACTGACAAATCTATATCTATACTTATAATAAAACTGTATTCGAGTTATGTACATTAAATATATATTTTGAAAATTTTAATTGGAGCACGCTTTATTATCAATCCTGAACTTTTTCCTTACATCCAAATCCTTTCATTTATTTTTAATTTTTCTCTGTCTGTCTTTCCGTGTATCCGCGAATCACGCGAAAACTACTGAATGGAAATGTTTGGTGTAGTGGTAGCTGTTACTCCGGCTTTTTTTATTCAGATAAACAGTTAGGTTCTTCCGAGATAGGGATGAAAGGTTTTATCAATTTTACTCCGCAACTCATTCAAATCTATGCCGAATTTGATAATTCTGTTTTTTGAAAGTTTCCCTCAAAATTATTTCATTGGAGATTCACGGATAGCAGCAAGTTACTCGCATGAGAGATAACAATGTTCATACATGCATACCATACACACGAGGCGCTTGGCCATAATCAATTATTACAAATAGACTACATCATTGAACTTCGGATCACAGTTTCTCTATCCTGATGCTGCTGGGTAGGTACTGCCCACCTAAACTGTGGGGATTTAGAGACTGTCGATTGTTATTACTAATGTTGTTAACCAAGTACCCAGTAAGTTGGTACCAAGTGTAAACTACATCATTGAACTCCAGGCAGTTCCTTAATCCTGATGCTACTGGATTTTTAAATTTTCGATTATTATTAATAATAATTGATATTGTAGGCACCGAATATATGTATATCATCGAACTCCAGGCTCCAGCTTTTTGTACCGTTGCGTTTTTTTGTACACTGTTCAAAATCGTCTGCCTATGTAAGTGAAAATTCACTCGAGTAGGATTCTCTAATCCTCGCTTGCTTCGCCTTCGCTCTTAAAATAATAATTCTAAACTGCACTCGTGCGAAGCCGGGGCGTGTGTCGTTTCTTTGAATCAGTTGCGCGCGCTTCGTTCGAAGAAAAAAAACAGTATTCTTATAGGATCGCTTCGTTGTCCATATGTCTGTCCGTGTGTCAAGGCCCATTTTCTCAGAAACGGCTTATGGTATTAAGTTGAAATTCGTATTGAATATAAAAGAATTTACTAGAATAGAATAGAAATATTTTTTATCCAAATAAACTTTTACAAGTGCCTTTGAACCGTCTGCGTCGATCAATCTACCACTAGTTCGGAATGCCCTTCCTACCGAGAAGAACCAGCAAGAAATTCGGCGGTTGCTCTTTTCAAAACAGCTTACAATAAGTCCTATGCTATGTATGCAGTGTTTCCACAATGAGGGGAAGTTCCAAAAATTACACATACCTATTTACAATGCAATACATGTTAACACGGGCCGACAGAAAGTAGCCCCATTCCCGCCGTTGGCACCCGCTCGCGAGCATGACGCAGGACCCAGCCGTTGCTTCGCTCAACCATATTTAAGGGAACGTAATAACCCGCATCACACGACACCACCACAGAAATGTTTAAAGAGAGCGTGACATACTTAGGCTACCCATGTTAAGTCATCGAGTTGAATACTAATATTCAAATACTTATTTTAAGACATGATGTCCTATATAAAGGTATAGGACATCCGTAAAGGGTAGCGCTGGACTCCCACCGGCCACAAGCCCTCCCGCCACCGGCGGCGGTGTTCCCTTTGGACCTACCTCTGACTCTGTCTCTCAATATTTACATCAGAAATATACTTTTTTTTCAAGAGCACTGATAGCCCAGTAGTTTTAACTGTTGTCTCCTATTCGGGGGATTGCGGGTTCGATCCCGGGCAGGCAGACTTTTCGAAGAAGGAAAGTATCGTGAGGCAACCCTAATGTTCTCCATATTGTTCTCAAAGGTGCAGCGTGGAGGAATATACCGCCTAGGTACCCTATAACCCATAACCCTTCTCTGAGAGGAGACCTGCGTGTTATGAGTTCGTTGTTGATGATGATGATATTTTGTTTCAGTCGCTCCCTCGTCCGTGAAACTTGCTACGAATCGTGAAGATAAAGCGCTACCTAAGGAAGTCGATACAGTCCAGAAAAGTGAACCAGTATTGGAATTATACAAAGACGAACCGGACAAGCGACCACTCGATACCAGCAGCGTGATGCGTCATGTAGCAAGTCAGAATGTAGACATAGGACCGGTTACTAATAAAATAAACGTTACTAATCGTATTGTATCTAAAACTTTACAAAGTGAATCTAAGTTTTCCAAAAATATAGACACTAGTGAAAACAGTTTATTTTCTGAGAGAAATTTGTTCACTTGTGATGTGTGTAAAAAAACGTTACAACGAAAAAGTCTGCTAGTTAAACACATTAAAACTCACAGTAAAGTAAAGTCTTGCAAGTTTTGCCAGTACACATGTAAATGGGAAAGTACTTTAACACGTCATATGAGAACACACACTGGTGAAAAACCTCATATTTGTAAGTTATGCGACTATAGATCTGCAAGTAAATACAATTTAGTGATTCACATGCGAACACACACGGGTGAAAAACCTTATTCATGTAAGCTTTGCGACTATAAATGTTCGAGTAAAGCTTATTTGGTGATTCACATGCGAACACACACTGGTGAAAAACCTTTTTCATGTAAGTTTTGCGACTATAGATGTGCGAGAAAATATTATTTGGTGACTCACATGCTAACACACACTGGCGAAAAACCTTATAAATGTAAGTTATGCGAATATGGATGTGTGAGAAAATCTGATTTAGTGGTTCACATGAGATCACACACTGGTGATAAGCCTTTTTCCTGTGAGCTATGCGACTACAGAAGTGCTTCTAGGAGTGCTTTTGTGGGACACATGAAATCACACACAGGCGAAAAACGTTATATTTGTGATTTATGCCACCGCAGATATGCACGCAAAAGTGATTTAGTTATTCACATGAGCACCCACACTGGTGAAAAACCTATTATTTGTGAGTTATGCAACTATACATGTGCGCACAAATCTAGTTTAGTGCGTCACATGAGAACTCACACATGGTGAGAAACCTTAAACTTGTAATTGAAAAAGAAATATATGAACCATTATTTCTGAACTCTTACTAATTAATTAGATACATAATATTGTCGCCCGCTGCACAACGCGCGCTACAACTGAAGCATCGCTCGAGCCCGCGGCCAGCTGCTCACCGCGAGGGGAAATGGTTTTGATAATAATGAATTCATTCGACCGTTGTGATCGAGTAAAATTAACTGACAAATCTATATCTATACTTATAATAAAACTGTATTCGAGTTATGTATATTATATATATATTTTGAAAATTTTAATTGGAGCACGCTTTATTATCAATCCTGAACTTTTTCCTTATATCCAAATCCTTACATTTTTTTTTTAATTTTTCTCTGTCTGTCTTTCCGTGTATCCGCGAATCACGCGAAAACTACTGAATGGAAATGTTTGGTGTAGTGGTAGCTGTTACTCCGGCTTTTTTTATTCAGATAAACAGTTAGGTTCTTCCGAGATGGGGATGAAAGGTTTTATCAATTTTACTCCGTTACTCATTCAAATCTATGCCGAATTTGATAATTCTGTTTTTTTGAAAGTTTCCCTCAAAATTATTTCATTGGAGATTCACGGATAGCAGTAAGTTACTCGCATAAGAGTTAACAATGTTCATACATGCATACCATACACACGAGGCGCTTGGCCATAATCAATTATTACAAATAGACTACATCATTGAACTACGGATCCCAGTTCCTCTATCCTGATGCTGCTGGGTAGGTAATGCCACCTAAACTGTGGGGATTTAGAGACTGTCGACTGTTATTACTAATGTTCTTAACCAAGTACCAAGTGTAAACTACATCATTGAACTCCAGGCCCCAGTTCCTTAATCTTCATGCTACTGGGCACTTCCCACTTAAACTGTGGGGATTTTGAAATTTTCGATTATTATTAATAATATTAATTGATATTGTAGGCACCGAATATATGTATATCATCGAACTCCAGTCTGCAGCTTTTTGTACCGTTGCGTTTTTTTGTACACTGTTCAAAATCGTCTGCCTATGTAATTGAAAATTCACTCGAGTAGGATTCTCTAATCCTCGCTTCCTTCGCCTTCGCTCTTAAAATAATTCTAAACTGCACTCGTGCGAAGCCGGGGCGTGTGTCGTTTCTTTGAATCAGTTGCGCGCGCTTCGTTCGAAGAAAAAAAACAGTATTCTTATAGGATCGCTTCGTTGTCCATATGTCTGTCCGTGTGTCAAGGCCCATTTTCTCAGAAACGGCTTATGGTATTAAGTTGAAATTCGTATTGAATATAAAAGAATTTACTAGAATAGAATAGAAATATTTTTTATCCAAATAAACTTTTAAAAGTGTCTTTGATCCATCGATCAATCTACCACTAGTTCGGAATGCCCTTCCTACCGAGAAGAACCAGCAAGAAATTCGGCGGTTGCTCTTTTCAAAACAGCTTACAATAAGTCCTATGCTATGTATGCAGTGTTTCCACAATGAGGGGAAGTTCCAAAAATTACACATACCTATTTACAATGCAATACATGCTAACACGGGCCGACAGAAAGGAGCCCCATTCCCGCCGTTGGCACCCGTTCGCGAGCATGACACAGGACCCAGCCGTTGCTTCGCTCAACCATATTGAAGGGAACGTAACAACCCGCATCACACGACACCACCACAGAAATGTTTAAAGAGAGCGTGACATACTTAGGCTACCCATGTTAAGTCATCGAATTGATTCTTCTTCTTCTTCTTTATCAACCTATAGACGTCCACTGCTGGACAAAGGTCTCCTGCATGGACTTCCACAGGCTTCGGTCTTGCGCCGCTTGAATCCAGCGGCTCCCTGCGACTCGTTTGATGTCGTCGGTCCACCTGGTGGGGGGCCCGGCAAACACTGCGTTTCCCAGTGCGGGGTCGCCACTCCAACACCTTGGGACCCCAACGACCATCAGTTTGTCTGTGGCGACGATGTTTGAAACGAGAGAATTATAAAATACTCTTGGTATTATTCGCCTGTGCTTTAGGCTGGCACAGATGTGGATCTATGCGCATCGATTTATTTAAAATATCAAAGTATTAATTAATCATTTACACTAATCCTAAGCGTACAGATAATATTTATTCGATTAGGGAGCGATTACTATCGCAATCCCACAATCAAATAGAACGACCTAGTCGCGAAAGCTATCAAGAATCAAGTAGTCGAATTGAGTCTCTGGGCAGAGACTGAATTTGTATCGTCAAAACAGCCGTTTTACACTAATATTTCAAGATGTCCCGCGCTGTTAATGTCAAATGTCCGAGCGCCCGCGTTCCCCCTGCGACCGCCGCGTCACCCGCGCTCCGCCGTGAGCCCGTCATCCGTCCGTCAGCCGCCCGGGCGGTCCCGATCCGTGTAACATTGTAAACGCGTTTAGGCTCGCGTCGACGTCACTCTATTTGATCGCCTATGTCATATAGTACGTAAGAGAATCTTCTATATATATAAAAGAAAGTGGTGTTAGTTACACTATTTATAACTCAAGAACGGATGAACCGATTTGGCTGGAAATTGGTATAGAGGTAGCTTAGAACCAGGAGACGGACATAGGATACTTTTTATCCCGTTCGACCGCGTTTCCGTCAAGTCACTATAAAACGTGTTATAACAAAAACGCATCTGATATGGAATAACAAAACGCAAATGACAGTGGAATAACAAAACGTAAATGACAGCTAAAAGTAATTTTGTCTTTGGTTAAATATGGTAAAAAATTTGACAATTATAAAAAGTGTTATAATAAAGCATTACTGATATTATAAATGCGAAAGTGTGTTTGTTTGTTGGTTTGTCCTTCAATCACGTCGCAACAGAACAGCGGATTGATGCGATTTTTTGCATGGGTATAATAATGGATGTAGTAGTGGTTCCTTAGACCGGGAGAGCTACTTTTTATCTCAGATAATGAAAGAGTTCCCGCGGGATTTTTAAAAACTAAATCCATGCGGACGAAGTCGCGGGCATCAGCTAGTTGTAAATAAAAATCATTGTTGTTTATCGAGTATTTTATTCTTTGTCCTCGGGAATATTGAAGAACGAGGTTCGATCCCTCATCTAATGAACGAAGTGGGTCACTCTGAGCTTCCACCGTTCCACTTCGTTACAGCTTTAACGCACATAGCTCCGGGAACAAACCCGCAATCCCCTGAATAGGAGACCACAGTCCTAACCACTGAGCTATCAGTGCTCTTGAACCAAAGTATATTTCTAATGTGAATATTGAGAAACAGAGTCAGAGGTAGGTCGAAAGGGAACACCGCCGTCGGTCGGTGGCGGGAGGGCTTGTGGCCGGTGGGAGTCCAGCGGCCACAAGCATACGTATCCTTTACGCATGTCCTATATAGACCTTTATAATCAGTATTCAACTTGGTACCACAAGCCGTTTGTGAGAAAAAGGGCACACACGGCAAGGGCAAGGGGACACACGGACAGAGATATGGACAATGAAGCGATTCTATAAGAGTTCTGCACCCGTAGCCATGTTACACTTACGATTGTCTATTTCTCTTTCTACGATAGCAATTGCTTGAAGGTTTGGCTTAGCAACGCTTGAATGGGATGTACCTACCTACCTACTAGATGACGCAGCAGCTGATCAAAGACAGAACTGTATTGATAATATTTCACGGCATTTTGTATTTTAAATGTTTTTTTTTAGCATTTAAAATGCATAAATTATTCACTGTAGTGCCCATTTAAAATGCACATTAAAATAATTCGGTAATTTAAGCTCCGTCTAGTTTTCGATTTTGAAACTCAAACCTTTCAACATTGCTAACTAGATGGTGCTTAAATTACCTAATTATTTTAATGTGCATTTTAAATGGACACTGCAGTACTAAATGCTAAAAAAAACATTTAAAACTAGTAGGGCGCGTGGGTGCGCGGCCCGCAAGCGGACCGCGGTATTTCTACTCGTAAAGTAGATTTCAGGTCTTGATAATTTTCTATCAAAAAATCACTCTTCCATCTTTTAAAGTCCCTGAGATAGACACCTATGAAATTTATATAGCCGCCATCTTGAATCCGACATTTTGAATTTTTTTCAGCTCACTGCCAATTGGATGAGGTTCCGAGTATTTTTTGTTTAAGCACATCGCACCTATCTTCAATACTTTGGCCGTGCTCCTCACCCACCTTCCAAACCCTCGATCATCATATCTCATCATTTTTCAGAATGAGAATTTTTTTATAAAAACTGAAAAGAAGTCGTATCAAAGTCTTGCATAGTTTCCAATTTCCTGTTCAATAACCGCTACCTATATATATTTTGTATGGAGAAAAAACATTCCGCCATCTTGGATTTTTTTCTATTCATCAAATAGACCTTTGGGTTCTGATCATCTTTTGCCACGAAAGCACTCTTCCATCTCTTATACTCCCCGAGATAGACACCGACGAAATTTGTATGGCGGCCATCTTTTTTCCGCCATTTTGAATTTTTTTTCAGCTCACTGCGAATTGTATGAGGTTTCGAGTGACTTTTGTTCGAGCACCCCCCACCTATCTTCAATACCCTGGCCGTGCCCCTCACCCGTCTCCGAAATCCTCAATCATCAGCTCTCTCCATATTTTTCCTCCGAATGAATTTTTGTCCTATATACGAAACCATCGGTGGAAAAAAAAAATTTCATACAAAATTTTACAGGAGAGGTGATCAATGAGTGAGTGAATCAGTCAGTCAATCAGCCCCAGCAGCTATATATATATTAACTAGTAGGGCGCGTGGGTGCGCGGCCCGCAAGCGGACCGCGGTTTTTCTTTTCATTAAATAGACTATCAGGTTCTGATCATCTTTTGCCAAGAAACCACTCTTCCAGCTTTTATACTCTCCGAGATAAACACCGACGAAATTTGTATGGCTGCCATCTTGAATCCGCCATTTTGGATTGTTTTTCAGCTCCCTGCCAATTGGATGAGGTTTTGAGTGACTTTTGTTCGAGCACACCCCACCTATCTTCAATAACCTGGCCTTGCCCTTTACCCATCTTCCTCGACCATCAGCTCTCTCCATACAATTTTTCAAAATCATTTGTCAGAATAAGAATTCTTCTATAAAACAAATATTGAAAAGGAACTGTTTCAAAGTATTAATTTGTATGGAAAAAAAATCCGCCATCTTGAATTTTTTTCTATTCAGCAAGTAGACCTTCGGTTCCTGATCATCTTTTGCTAAAGAAGCACTCTTGCATCTTTTATACTCTCCGAGATAGACAACGACGAAATTTGTATGGCCGCCATCTTGAATCCGCCATTTTGGATTTTTTTTTCAACTTATTGGCAATTGGATGAGGTTTCGAGTGACTTTTCTTCGAGCACACCCCACCTATCTTCAATACCCTGGTCGTGCTCCTCACCCGTCTCCGAAATCCTCAATCATCAGCTCGCTCCATATTTTTCCTCCGAATGAATTTTTGTGCTCTATACGAAACCATCGGTGAAAAAAAAATTTTTCATACAAAATTTTACAGGAGAGGTGATCAATGAGTGAGTGAATCAGTCAGTGAATCAGTGAATCAGCCCCAGCAGCTATATATATATTAACTAGTATTTCGCTCGGTGCGCGAGCTGCTAAAGCAGCTCGCGGGAAGTGTTTTACTAAAAGTAAGGCGCGTGGGTGCGCGGCCCGCTAAAGCGGACCGCGATTGTTCGGCTTTTTTTTTTACTCATTTTTTTACTCATCAAGTACTCGAATCCCCCACCCAGACATATCTCCCCTACATCATTGTATCGTTTTCTGTCTCTTTCTAGGAGAACAATTATGTCAATCAGTGAGTGAGTCAGTGGTAATCGAGCTATATATATTATAACTAGCGTTTGCTCGGTGCGCGAGCTGCTAAAGCAGCTCGCGGGAAGTGTTGTTACTAAAAGTAAGGCGCGTGGGTGCGCGGCCCGCTAAAGCGGACCGCGATTGTTCGGCTTTTTTTTTACTCATTTTTTTACTCATCAAGTACTCGAATCCCCCACCCAGACATATCTCCCCTACATCATTGTATCGTTTTCTGTCTCTTTCTAGGAGAACAATTATGTCAATCAGTGAGTGAGTCAGTGGTAATCGAGCTATATATATTATAACTAGCGTTTGCTCGGTGCGCGAGCTGCTAAAGCAGCTCGCGGGAAGTGTTGTTACTAAAAGTAAGGCGCGTGGGTGCGCGGCCCGCTAAAGCGGACCGCGATTGTTCGGCTTTATTTATTTCGCTCGGTGCGCGAGCTGCTAAAGCAGCTCGCGGGAAGTGTTATTACAACAAGTAGGGCGCGTGGGTGCGCGGCCCGCTAAAGCGGACCGCGATTTTTTTACTCATCAAGTAGGCCTTCGGATTCTGGTCATCTTCTGCCAAAAAATTTGTTCGAGCACACCCCACCTATCTGCAATAACCTGGCCGTGCTCCTCATTCACAAAAGAAAAAGAAAGAAAAAGAAAAAAAAAGAAAAAAAGCAAATATAAAATGAAAAAAAAGAAAAAGAAAAAAAGCCCTATGAACCTATCAAAATCAATGTCTTGCATAGTTCCCAACTTCTAGTCCCTCCAATATTCCCCATACATTTTGTATGGGGGGAAAAAAAATCCGCCATCTTGAATTTTTTTCCTACTCACCAGGTAGACCTCCGGGTTGTGATCATCTTTTGTCGAGAAACCGCTCCTCCATCTTTTATAGTCTCCGAGAGAGAGACGGACAAAATTTGCCGCCATTTTTTTTCCGCCATTTTGGATTTTTTTTTCAACTCACTGGCAACTGCTCGAGGTTTCGAATGACATTTGGTCGAGCACCCTCCACCTATCTTCTATACCCTGGCCGTGCCCCTCGCCCGTCTCCGAACTCCTCACTCATCAGCTCTCTCCACCTTTCTCCGAGTCATATTCTTTGAGCTCTATACGACACCATGGGTGAAAAAAAATTTTTTCATACAAAATTTTACAGGAGAGGGGTGGAAATTTGAGACGTCACAGCTCGGCCGCCATCTTGTTTTTTTAATTTTTTTCACTTTTTCTGTTAATCGTTTACTAATTTCTACAATAATCCAAAATTTCAAAGAAATCGGTTGGAAAACAAAAGAGTTGCAAGAATCACGTCGGCCGCCATCTTGTTTTTCCGAAATGTCATAATTTTTCCCTACTCGAATCCCCCACCCGGACATATCTCCCCTACATCATTGTATCGTTTTTTGTCTCTTTCTAGGAGAACAATTGTGTCAATGAGTCAGTGAATCAGTGAATCAGTGAGTCAGTGGTAATCGAGCTATATATATTATAACTAGTATTTCGCTCGGTGCGCGAGCTGCTAAAGCAGCTCGCGGGAAGTGTTTTACTAAAAGTAAGGCGCGTGGGTGCGCGGCCCGCTAAAGCGGACCGCGATTGTTCGGCTTTATTTATTTCGTTCGGTGCGCGAGCTGCTAAAGCAGCTCGCGGGAAGTGTTATTACTAAAAGTAAGGCGCGTGGGTGCGCGGCCCGCTAAAGCGGACCGCGATTTTTTTACTCATCAAGTAGACCTTCTGATTCTGGTCATCTTTTGCCAAAAAATTTGTTCGAGCACACCCCACCTATCTGCAATAAACTGGCCGTGCTCCTCATTCACAAAAGAAAAAGAAAAAAAAAGAAAAAAGAAGAAAGAAAAAAAGAAAATGAAAAAAAATAAAAATAATAAAAAAAAGAAAGAAAAAAAGAAAAAAAGAAAATTAAAAATGAAAAAAAAGGAGAAGAAAAAGGAAAAACGAAAATAAAAATAAAAAATTAAGCAAAAGAAAAAGAAAAAAAGAAGAGAAAAAAAAGAAAAAAAAAGAAAAATGAAGAAAAAGAAAAAAAAGAAACAAAAAGAAGAAAATAAAAGAAAAATCAATATTCGCCATATATTTCGCATGGAGAAAAAATCCGCCATCTTGTTTTTTTCCTGATCATCAAATAGACCTTGAGTAGGTCTTGATCATCTGTTGCCAAGAAACTACTCTTCCATCTTTTATACTCTCCGAGATAGACACCAGAGAAAGTTTCTATGGCCGCCATCTTGAATCCGCCATTTTGGAGTTTTTTTTTCAACTCCCTGCTAATTGGATGTGGTTTCGAGTAGTTTTTGTTGGAGCACACCCCACCTAGTTGGCCGCGTGGATAGTTGGCAAAAAATCATTCTTTCACCTTTTTTAACCCATTTCAAAAAAGGAGGAGGTTCTCAATTCGGCCAGTATATTTTTCTTTTTTAATTCTCCGAGATCTAAGACACCTATGAACCTATCAAAATCAATGTCTTGCATAGTTCCCAACTTCTAGTGCCTTCAATATTCTCCATACATTTTGTATGGGAAAAAAAAATCCGCCATCTTGAATTTTTTTCCTACTCACCAGGTAGACCTCCGGGTTGTGATCATCTTTTGTCGAGAAACCGCTCCTCCATCTTTTATAGTCTCCGAGAGAGAGACGGACAAAATTTGCCGCCATTTTTTTTTCGCCATTTTGGAATTTTTTTTCAACTCACTGGCAATTGCTCGAGGTTTCGAATGACATTTGGTCGAGCACCCTCCACCTATCTTGTATACCCTGGCCGTGCCCCTCGCCCGTCTCCGAACTCCTCACTCATCAGCTCTCTCCACCTTTCTCCGAGTCTCATTCTTTGAGCTCTATACGACACCACAGGTGAAAAAAAATTTTTTCATACAAAATTTTACAGGAGAGGGTCGGAAATTTGAGACGTCACAGCTCGGCCGCCATCTTGTTTTTTTAATTTTTTTCACTTTTTCTGTTAATAGTTTACTAATTTCTACAATTATCCAAAATTTCAAAGAAATCGGTTGGAAAACAAAAGAGTTGCAAGAATCACGTCGGCCGCCATCTTGTTTTTCCGAAATGTCATAATTTTTCCCCACTCGAATCCCCCACCCAGACATATCTCCCCTACATCATTGTATCGTTTTCTGTCTCTTTCTAGGAGAACAATTATGTCAATCAGTGAGTGAGTCAGTGGTAATCGAGCTATATATATTATAATAACTAGTATTTCGCTCGGTGCGCGAGCTGCTAAAGCAGCTCGCGGGAAGTGTTATTGCTACAAGTAGGGCGCGTGGGTGCGCGGCCCGCTAAAGCGGACCGCGATTGTTCGGCTTTATTTATTTCGCTCGGTGCGCGAGCTGCTAAAGCAGCTCGCGGGAAGTGTTATTACTACAAGTAGGGCGCGTGGGTGCGCGGCCCGCTAAAGCGGACCGCGATTTTTTTTCTCATCAAGTAGACCTTCGGATTCTGGTCATCTTTTGCCAAAAAATTTGTTCGAGCACACCCCACCTATCTGCAATAACCTGGCCGTGCTCCTCATTCACAAAAGAAAAAGAAAAAAAAAGAAAAAAAAAAAGAAAAAAAAGAAAAAAAGCAAATGTAAAATGAAAAAAAAGAAAAAGAAAAAAAGCCCTATGAACCTATCAAAATCAATGTCTTGCATAGTTCCCAACTTCTAGTCCCTTCAATATTCCCCATACATTTTGTATGGGGGGGAAAAAAAATCCGCCATCTTGAATTTTTTTCCTACTCACCAGGTAGACCTCCGGGTTGTGATCATCTTTTGTCGAGAAACCGCTCCTCCATCTTTTATAGTCTCCGAGAGAGAGACGGACAAAATTTGCCGCCATTTTTTTTTCGCCATTTTGGAATTTTTTTTCAACTCACTGGCAACTGCTCGAGGTTTCGAATGACATTTGGTCGAGCACCCTCCACCTATCTTCTATACCCTGGCCGTGCCCCTCGCCCGTCTCCGAACTCCTCACTCGTCAGCTCTCTCCACCTTTCTCCGAGTCACATTCTTTGAGCTCTATACGACACCATGGGTGAAAAAAAATGTTTTCATACAAAATTTTACAGGAGAGTGGTCGGAAATTTGAGACGTCACAGCTCGGCCGCCATCTTGTTTTTTTAATTTTTTTCACTTTTTCTGTTAATCGTTTACTAATTTCTACAATAATCCAAAATTTCAAAGAAATCGGTTGGAAAACAAAAGAGTTGCAAGATTCACGTCGACCGCCATCTTGTTTTTCCGAAATGTCATAATTTTCCCCAACTCGAATCCCCCACCTGGACATATCTCCCCTACATCATTATATCGATATCCGTCTCCTTCTAGGAGAACAACCCTGTCAATGAGTGAATCAGTCAGTGAGTGAATCAGTGGTAATCGAGCTATATATATTATAACTAGCGTTTGCTCGGTGCGCGAGCTGCTAAAGCAGCTCGCGGGAAGTGTTGTTACTAAAAGTAAGGCGCGTGGGTGCGCGGCCCGCTAAAGCGGACCGCGATTGTTCGGCTTTATTTATTTCGCTCGGTGCGCGAGCTGCTAAAGCAGCTCGCGGGAAGTGTTATTGCTACAAGTAGGGCGCGTGGGTGCGCGGCCCGCTAAAGCGGACCGCGATTGTTCGGCTTTATTTATTTCGCTCGGTGCGCGAGCTGCTAAAGCAGCTCGCGGGAAGTGTTATTACTACAAGTAGGGCGCGTGGGTGCGCGGCCCGCTAAAGCGGACCGCGATTTTTTTACTCATCAAGTAGACCTTCGGATTCTGGTCATCTTTTGCCAAAAAATTTGTTCGAGCACACCCCACCTATCTGCAATAACCTGGCCGTGCTCCTCATTCACAAATGAAAAAGAAAAAAAAAGAAAAAAAAAGAAAAAAAAGAAAAAAAGCAAATGTAAAATGAAAAAAAAGAAAAAGAAAAAAGCCCTATGAACCTATCAAACTCATTGTCTTGCATAGTTCCCAACTTCTAGTCCCTTCAATATTCCCCATACATTTTGTATGAAAAAAAAAACCGCCATCTTGAATTTTTTTCCTACTCACCAGGTAGACCTCCGGGTTTTGATCATCTTTTGTCGAGAAACCGCTCCTCCATCTTTTATAGTCTCCGAGAGAGAGACGGACAAAATTTGCCGCCATTTTTTTTCCGCCATTTTGGAATTTTTTTTCAACTCACTGGCAACTGCTCGAGGTTTCGAATGACATTTGGTCGAGCACCCTCCACCTATCTTCTATACCCTGGCCGTGCCCCTAGCCCGTCTCCGAACTCCTCACTCATCAGCTCTCTCCACCTTTCTCCGAGTCACATTCTTTGAGCTCTATACGACACCATGGGTGAAAAAAAATTTTTTCATACAAAATTTTACAGGAGAGGGGTCGGAAATTTGAGACGTCACAGCTCGGCCGCCATCTTGTTTTTTTAATTTTTTTCACTTTTTCTGTTAATCGTTTACTAATTTCTACAATAATCCAAAATTTCAAAGAAATCGGTTGGAAAACAAAAGAGTTGCAAGATTCACGTCGGCCGCCATCTTGTTTTTCCAAAATGTCATATCTTTTTTTTTCTTTTTTTTCTCTTCTTTTTTTCTTTTTCTTTTGCTTAATTTTTTATTTTTATTTTCGTTTTTCCTTTTTCTTCTCCTTTTTTTTCATTTTTAATTTTCTTTTTTTCTTTTTTTCTTTCTTTTTTTTATTATTTTTATTTTTTTTCATTTTCTTTTTTTCTTTCTTCTTTTTTCTTTTTTTTTCTTTTTCTTTTGTGAATGAGGAGCACGGCCAGTTTATTGCAGATAGGTGGGGTGTGCTCGAACAAATTTTTTGGCAAAAGATGACCAGAATCAGAAGGTCTACTTGATGAGTAAAAAAATCGCGGTCCGCTTTAGCGGGCCGCGCACCCACGCGCCTTACTTTTAGTAATAACACTTCCCGCGAGCTGCTAAAGCAGCTCGCGGGAAGTGTTATTGCTACAAGTAGGGCGCGTGGGTGCGCGGCCCGCTAAAGCGGACCGCGATTGTTCGGCTTTATTTATTTCGCTCGGTGCGCGAGCTGCTAAAGCAGCTCGCGGGAAGTGTTATTACTACAAGTAGGGCGCGTGGGTGCGCGGCCCGCTAAAGCGGACCGCGATTTTTTTACTCATCAAGTAGACCTTCGGATTCTGGTCATCTTTTGCCAAAAAATTTGTTCGAGCACACCCCACCTATCTGCAATAACCTGGCCGTGCTCCTCATTCACAAATGAAAAAGAAAAAAAAAGAAAAAAAAAGAATAAAAAGAAAAAAAGCAAATGTAAAATGAAAAAAAAGAAAAAGAAAAAAGCCCTATGAACCTATCAAACTCATTGTCTTGCATAGTTCCCAACTTCTAGTCCCTTCAATATTCCCCATACATTTTGTATGAAAAAAAAAACCGCCATCTTGAATTTTTTTCCTACTCACCAGGTAGACCTCCGGGTTTTGATCATCTTTTGTCGAGAAACCGCTCCTCCATCTTTTATAGTCTCCGAGAGAGAGACGGACAAAATTTGCCGCCATTTTTTTTCCGCCATTTTGGAATTTTTTTTCAACTCACTGGCAACTGCTCGAGGTTTCGAATGACATTTGGTCGAGCACCCTCCACCTATCTTCTATACCCTGGCCGTGCCCCTAGCCCGTCTCCGAACTCCTCACTCATCAGCTCTCTCCACCTTTCTCCGAGTCACATTCTTTGAGCTCTATACGACACCATGGGTGAAAAAAAATTTTTTCATACAAAATTTTACAGGAGAGGGGTCGGAAATTTGAGACGTCACAGCTCGGCCGCCATCTTGTTTTTTTAATTTTTTTCACTTTTTCTGTTAATCGTTTACTAATTTCTACAATAATCCAAAATTTCAAAGAAATCGGTTGGAAAACAAAAGAGTTGCAAGATTCACGTCGGCCGCCATCTTGTTTTTCCAAAATGTCATAATTTTCCCCAACTTGAATCCCCCCCCAAACACATCTCCCGAACATCATTATATCGATTTCTTCCCAACTTCTAGTCCCTTCAATATTCCCCATACATTTTGTATGGGGGGGAAAAAAAATCCGCCATCTTGAATTTTTTTCCTACTCACCAGGTAGACCTCCGGGTTGTGATCATCTTTTGTCGAGAAACCGCTGCTCCATCTTTTATAGTCTCCGAGAGAGAGACGGACAAAATTTGCCGCCATTTTTTTTCCGCCATTTTGGATTTTTTTTTCAACGCACTGGCAACTGCTCGAGGTTTCGAATGACATTTGGTCGAGCACCCTCCACCTATCTTCTATACCCTGGCCGTGCCCCTCGCCCGTCTCCGAACTCCTCACTCATCAGCTCTCTCCACCTTTCTCCGAGTCACATTCTTTGAGCTCTATACGACACCATGGGTGAAAAAAATTTTTTTCATACAAAATTTTACAGGAGAGGGGTCGGAAATTTGAGACGTCACAGCTCGGCCGCCATCTTGTTTTTTTAATTTTTTTCACTTTTTCTGTTAATCGTTTACTAATTTCTACAATAATCCAAAATTTCAAAGAAATCGGTTGGAAAACAAAAGAGTTGCAAGATTCACGTCGACCGCCATCTTGTTTTTCCGAAATGTCATAATTTTCCCCAACTCGAATCCCCCACCTGGACATATCTCCCCTACATCATTATATCGATATCCGTCTCCTTCTAGGAGAACAACCCTGTCAATGAGTGAATCAGTCAGTGAGTGAATCAGTGGTAATCGAGCTATATATATTATAACTAGCATTTGCTCGGTGCGCGAGCTGCTAAAGCAGCTCGCGGGAAGTGTTATTGCTACAAGTAGGGCGCGTGGGTGCGTGGCCCGCTAAAGCGGACCGCGATCGTTCGGCTTTATTTATTTCGCTCGGTGCGCGAGCTGCTAAAGCAGCTCGCGGGAAGTGTTATTACTACAAGTAGGGCGCGTGGGTGCGCGGCCCGCTAAAGCGGACCGCGATTTTTTTTCTCATCAAGTAGACCTTCGGATTCTGGTCATCTTTTGCCAAAAAATTTGTTCGAGCACACCCCACCTATCTGCAATAACCTGGCCGTGCTCCTCATTCACAAAAGAAAAAGAAAAAAAAGAAAAAAAAAGAAAAAAAAAAGAAAAAAAGCAAATGTAAAATGAAAAAAAAAGAAAAAGAAAAAAAGCCCTATGAACCTATCAAAATCAATGTCTTGCATAGTTCCCAACTTCCAGTCCCTTCGATATTCCCCATACATTTTGTATGAAAAAAAAAATCCGCCATCTTGAATTTTTTTCCTACTCACCAGGTAGACCTCCGGGTTTCGATCATCTTTTGTCGAGAAACCGCTCCTCCATCTTTTATAGTCTCCGAGAGAGAGACGGACAAAATTTGCCGCCATTTTTTTTCCGCCATTTTGGAATTTTTTTTCAACTCACTGGCAACTGATCGAGGTTTCGAATGACATTTGGTCGAGCACCCTCCACCTATCTTCTATACCCTGGCCGTGCCCCTCACCCGTCTCCGAACTCCTCACTCATCAGCTCTCTCTACCTTTCTCCGAGTCACATTCTTTGAGCTCTATACGACACCATGGGTGAAAAAAATTTTTTTCATACAAAATTTTACAGGAGGGGTCGGAAATTTGAGACGTCACAGATCGGCCGCCATCTTGGTTTTTTTAATTTTTTCACTTTTTCTGTTAATCGTTTACTAATTTCTACAATAATCCAAAATTTCAAAGAAATCGGTTGGAAAACAAAAGAGTTGCAAGATTCACGTCGGCCGCCATCTTGTTTTTCCGAAATGTCATAATTTTCCCCAACTCGAATCCCCCACCCGGACATATCTCCCCTACATAATTGTATCGTTTTCCGTCTCCTTCTAGGAGAACAACCCTGTCAATGAGTGAATCAGTCAGTGAGTGAGTGATAATCGAGCTATATATATTATAACTAGCGTTTGCTCGGTGCGCGAGCTGCTAAAGCAGCTCGCGGGAAGTGTTGTTACTAAAAGTAAGGCGCGTGGGTGCGCGGCCCGCTAAAGCGGACCGCGATTGTTCGGCTTTATTTATTTCGCTCGGTGCGCGAGCTGCTAAAGCAGCTCGCGGGAAGTGTTATTGCTACAAGTAGGGCGCGTGGGTGCGCGGCCCGCTAAAGCGGACCGCGATTGTTCGGCTTTATTTATTTCGCTCGGTGCGCGAGCTGCTAAAGCAGCTCGCGGGAAGTGTTATTACTACAAGTAGGGCGCGTGGGTGCGCGGCCCGCTAAAGCGGACCGCGATTTTTTTACTCATCAAGTAGACCTTCGGATTCTGGTCATCTTTTGCCAAAAAATTTGTTCGAGCACACCCCACCTATCTGCAATAACCTGGCCGTGCTCCTCATTCACAAATGAAAAAGAAAAAAAAAGAAAAAAAAAGAAAAAAAAGAAAAAAAGCAAATGTAAAATGAAAAAAAAGAAAAAGAAAAAAGCCCTATGAACCTATCAAACTCATTGTCTTGCATAGTTCCCAACTTCTAGTCCCTTCAATATTCCCCATACATTTTGTATGAAAAAAAAAACCGCCATCTTGAATTTTTTTCCTACTCACCAGGTAGACCTCCGGGTTTTGATCATCTTTTGTCGAGAAACCGCTCCTCCATCTTTTATAGTCTCCGAGAGAGAGACGGACAAAATTTGCCGCCATTTTTTTTCCGCCATTTTGGAATTTTTTTTCAACTCACTGGCAACTGCTCGAGGTTTCGAATGACATTTGGTCGAGCACCCTCCACCTATCTTCTATACCCTGGCCGTGCCCCTAGCCCGTCTCCGAACTCCTCACTCATCAGCTCTCTCCACCTTTCTCCGAGTCACATTCTTTGAGCTCTATACGACACCATGGGTGAAAAAAAATTTTTTCATACAAAATTTTACAGCAGAGGGGTCGGAAATTTGAGACGTCACAGCTCGGCCGCCATCTTGTTTTTTTAATTTTTTTCACTTTTTCTGTTAATCGTTTACTAATTTCTACAATAATCCAAAATTTCAAAGAAATCGGTTGGAAAACAAAAGAGTTGCAAGATTCACGTCGGCCGCCATCTTGTTTTTCCAAAATGTCATAATTTTCCCCAACTTGAATCCCCCCCCAAACACATCTCCCGAACATCATTATATCGATTTCTTCCCAACTTCTAGTCCCTTCAATATTCCCCATACATTTTGTATGGGGGGGAAAAAAAATCCGCCATCTTGAATTTTTTTCCTACTCACCAGGTAGACCTCCGGGTTGTGATCATCTTTTGTCGAGAAACCGCTGCTCCATCTTTTATAGTCTCCGAGAGAGAGACGGACAAAATTTGCCGCCATTTTTTTTCCGCCATTTTGGAATTTTTTTTCAACGCACTGGCAACTGCTCGAGGTTTCGAATGACATTTGGTCGAGCACCCTCCACCTATCTTCTATACCCTGGCCGTGCCCCTCGCCCGTCTCCGAACTCCTCACTCATCAGCTCTCTCCACCTTTCTCCGAGTCACATTCTTTGAGCTCTATACGACACCATGGGTGAAAAAAATTTTTTTCATACAAAATTTTACAGGAGAGGGGTCGGAAATTTGAGACGTCACAGCTCGGCCGCCATCTTGTTTTTTTAATTTTTTTCACTTTTTCTGTTAATCGTTTACTAATTTCTACAATAATCCAAAATTTCAAAGAAATCGGTTGGAAAACAAAAGAGTTGCAAGATTCACGTCGACCGCCATCTTGTTTTTCCGAAATGTCATAATTTTCCCCAACTCGAATCCCCCACCTGGACATATCTCCCCTACATCATTATATCGATATCCGTCTCCTTCTAGGAGAACAACCCTGTCAATGAGTGAATCAGTCAGTGAGTGAATCAGTGGTAATCGAGCTATATATATTATAACTAGCGTTTGCTCGGTGCGCGAGCTGCTAAAGCAGCTCGCGGGAAGTGTTTTACTAAAAGTAAGGCGCGTGGGTGCGCGGCCCGCTAAAGCGGACCGCGATTGTTCGGCTTTATTTATTTCGCTCGGTGCGCGAGCTGCTAAAGCAGCTCGCGGGAAGTGTTATTGCTACAAGTAGGGCGCGTGGGTGCGCGGCCCGCTAAAGCGGACCGCGATTGTTCGGCTTTATTTATTTCGCTCGGTGCGCGAGCTGCTAAAGCAGCTCGCGGGAAGTGTTATTACTAAAAGTAAGGCGCGTGGGTGCGCGGCCCGCTAAAGCGGACCGCGATTTTTTTACTCATCAAGCGGATTCTGGACATTTTGCGAAAAAATTTGTTCTAGCACATCCCACCTATCTGCAATAACCTGGCCGTGCTCCTCACTCACAAAAGAAAAAGAAAAAAAAAAGAAAAAAAGAAGAATGAAAAAAAGATAATGAAAAATGAAAAAAAGAAAAATTAAAAAAAAATTAAAAAAGAAAGAAAAAAAGAAAAAAGCAAATAAATGAAAAATGAAAAAAAAAGAAAAAAAGAAAAAATAAAAAAAAAAAAAAAGAAAATGAAAAATGAAAAAAAATAAAAATAAATAAAAAAAGGAAAAAAGAAAAGATAAAAGAAAAAAAAGAAAAAAGTAAAAGAAAAAAAGCAAATAAATGAAAAATGAAAAAAAAGAAAAAAAAGAAAAAAGAAAAAAAAGAAAAAAGAAAATCAAAAATGAAAAGAAAAAAAAAAGTAAAAAAGAAAAGGAAAAAGAAAAAAAAAAGAAAATGAAAAATGAAAAAAGGAAAAGAAAAGGAAAAACGAAAAAGAAAAGAAAAAAGTAAAAGCAAAAGAAAAAGAAGAGGAAAAAAAAAGAAAAAAAAAGAAAAATAAAGAAAAAAAAGAAAGAAGAAAAAAGAAACAAAAAGAAGAAAAAAAAAAGAAAAATCAATATTTGCCATATATTTCGCATGGAAAAAAAATCCGCCATCTTGAATTTTTATCTGTTCATCAGGTAGACCTTCGGTTCTTTATCATCTTTCGCCAAGAAACCACTCTTCCATCTTTTATACTCTCCGAGATAGACACCAGAGAAAGTTTTTATGGCCGCCATCTTGAATCCGCCATTTTGGAGTTTTTTTTTCAACTCCCTGCAAAGTAATTCGATGTGGTTTCGAGTAATTTTTGTTGGAGCACACCCCACCTAGTTGGTCGCGTGGATAGTTGGCAAAAAAACCACTCTTTCACCTTTTTTAACCCATTTCCAAAAAGGAGGAGGTTCTCAATTCGGCCAGTATATTTTTCTTTTTTAATTCTCCGAGATCTAAGACACCTATGAACCTATCAAAATCAATGTCTTGCATAGTTCCCAACTTCTAGTCCCTTCAAAATTCCCCATACATTTAGTATGGAAAAAAAAAAATCCGCCATCTTGAATTTTTTTCCTACTCACCAGGTAGACCTCCGGGTTGTGATCATCTTTTGTCGAGAAACCGCTCCTCCATCTTTTATAGTCTCCGAGAGAGAGACGGACAAAATTTGCCGCCATTTTTTTTCCGCCATTTTGGAATTTTTTTTCAACTCACTGGCAACTGCTCGAGGTTTCGAATGACATTTGGTCGAGCACCCTCCACCTATGTACTATACCCTGGCCGTGCCCCTCGCCCGTCTCCGAACTCCTCACTCATCAGCTCTCGCCACCTTTCTCCGAGTCACATTCTTTGAGCTCTATACGACACCATGGGTGAAAAAAATTTTTTTCATACAAAATTTTACAGGAGAGGGGTGGAAATTTGAGACGTCACAGCTCGGCCGCCATCTTGTTTTTTTAATTTTTTTCACTTTTTCTGTTAATCGTTTACTAATTTTTACAATAATCCAAAATTTCAAAGAAATCGGTTGGAAAACAAAAGAGTTGCAAGATTCACGTCGGCCGCCATCTTGTTTTTCCGAAATGTCATAATTTTTCCCCACTCGAATCCCCCACCCGAACATATCTCCCGTACATCATTTTATCGTTTTTTGTCTCTTTCTAGGAGAACAATTATGTCAATCAGTGAGTCAGTCAGTCAGTGGTAATCGAGCTATATATATTATAACTAGCGTTTGCTCGGTGCGCGAGCTGCTAAAGCAGCTCGCGGGAAGTGTTATTGCTACAAGTAGGGCGCGTGGGTGCGCGGCCCGCTAAAGCGGACCGCGATTGTTCGGCTTTATTTATTTCGCTCGGTGCGCGAGCTGCTACAGCAGCTCGCGGGAAGTGTTATTACTACAAGTAGGGCGCGTGGGTGCGCGGCCCGATAAAGCGGACCGCGATTTTTTTACTCATCAAGTAGCCCTTCGGATTCTGGTCATCTTTTGCCAAAAAATTTGTTCGAGCACACCCCACCTATCTGCAATAACCTGGCCGTGCTCCTCATTCACAAAAGAAAAAGAAAAAAAAAGAAAAAAAAAAAAAAAGAAAAAAAAGAAAAAAAGCAAATGTAAAATGAAAAAAAAGAAAAATAAAAAAGCCCTATGAACCTATCAAAATCAATGTCTTGCATAGTTCCCAACTTCTAGTCCCTTCAATATTCCCCATACACTTTGTATGGGGGGGAAAAAAAATCCGCCATCTTGAATTTTTTTCCTACTCACCAGGTAGACCTCCGGGTTTTGATCAACTTTTGTCGAGAAACCGCTCCTCCATCTTTTATAGTCTCCGAGAGAGAGACGGACAAAATTTGCCGCCATTTTTTTTCCGCCATTTTGGAATTTTTTTTCAACTCACTGGCAACTGCTCGAGGTTTCGAATGACATTTGGTCGAGCACCCTCCACCTATCTTCTATACCCTGGCCGTGCCCCTCGCCCGTCTCCGAACTCCTCACTCATCAGCTCTCTCCACCTTTCTCCGAGTCACGTTCTTTGAGCTCTATACGACACCATGGGTGAAAAAAAATTTTTTCATACAAAATTTTACAGGAGAGGGTCGGAAATTTGAGACGTCACAGCTCGGCCGCCATCTTGATTTTTAAATTTTTTTCACTTTTTCTGTTAATCGTTTACTAATTTCTACGATAATCCAAAATTTCAAAGAAATCGGTTGGAAAACAAAAGAGTTGCAAGAATCACGTCGGCCGCCATCTTGTTTTTCCGAAATGTCATAATTTTTCCCCACTCGAATCCCCCACCCGGACATATCTCCCGTACATCATTATATCGTTTTTTGTCTCTTTCTAGGAGAACAATTATGTCAATCAGTGAGTCAGTCAGTCAGTGGTAATCGAGCTATATATATTATAATATAATACAAAATGCCGTGAAATATTATCAATACACTTCTGTCTTTGATCAGCTGATGCGCCATCTAGTCTATCCCTAGCTAAACCTTCGAGCGTTTGCTATCGTAGAAAGAGAAATAGACAATCGTAAGTGTAACATGGCATGGCTAGGGGGGGCAGGTTTTATTTTTCGAACGAAGCGCACACAACTAATTCAAAATATCGTACTAGCGACACGCCCCGGCCTGACCCTGCGCGCTTTGTATCAGTACTAAATATACTAAATGATTATTTTAAACTAAGTAGGTACACTCAGAAAATCTACTGTCCCTAAACTCTTTTAGGCGACAGCACTCTCCATAAATTTTATTTACCTATGACTCAAAGTATACAATTATTAGGTTTTAAGATGGGAAGACGACATCCGTCGGACATTGGGTCTTTTCTGGACAAGAGTCGCAGCAGATCGAGCCCACGGCGAGAGTTGGAGCAGGCCTATGCCATCAGGCACGTCGAACTAAGGGGCACTATTTAGAAAATATTAAAATCACCTTCTATATTTATGTATTGGATAAGTTATGCTCAGAAATAAAAGGCTATTTTATTTTATTATTTACTAGCTGATGCCCGCGACTTCGTCCGCATGGATTTAATTTTTAAAATCCCTCGGGAACTTTGATTTTCTGGGATAAAAGTAGCCTATGTCACTCTCCAGGTCCCCAACTATACCCATGCAAAAAATCACGTCGATCCGTAGCCTTGTTCCGGCGGTATTGAAGGACAAACCAACAAACAAACACCCTTTCGCATTTATAATATTGGTAAGGATTTCAGTGATCCACCCCCGCTTCGCACACATGTGCGAATTCGGGGCGTATCTAGCTACCTACCCAACACAAACGCAACGGTACAAAGAGCTGGAACCTGCTGGAGTACGAAGAAAGAGTATATAATATACTGAATATATATATTCAGTTGCCTGCCTCGTTGGTCTAGTGGTTAGCTTGTTCGACTGCGGATGACGAGGTCCCGGGTTCGATTCCCGGGTCGGGCCGTTAAAAAAATGTATTGGGTTTTTCTGCAATGAAATTCTCAGTACTAGCCCGGAGTTAGGAAGTTGGCGGTGTGTCACCCCCGTGCCTCGGAGAGCACGTAAAGCCGTCGGTCCTGCGCCTGAACTCTCCGGTCGTGTCGGATTTCCGTCCCATCGGACTATGAGAGTGAGGGAATAGAGATGTCCACCGATTTCTCCGGGATTACTGGACCGATTCGCGTGATTTTTTTTTAATCGACAGAGGATGTTTGCGAAATGGTCCCATAAAAATTTTCACCTTCAACTCCTCAAGCCTGATGCTGCAGGGATATTGCTCACCTAAAATAAAGAGATTTAGGAAATGTCGATTACGAATTATTATTGTAGGTAACAAGTATGGACTACATCATGGAGCTCCAGGTCCTAGCTCCTCAATCATAGGATACTACACTTAAAAGCTTAAAATAAAAATTCTTTTCAAAAAACCGACTTCTAACGCCACGCGCGACGCTACACAATATGAGAGACTCGTTTGTAGAAGTCGAGCGAGCATCGCGAGTCGGTTTCATAGTTTGTATTTTAGGCCCGCCCGACTTCAACAAACGTGGACCAACTAAAATTATTTTTATACTTTGTAGTGGGGTTAGAAGTCGGTTTTTTGAAAAGAATTTTTATCTAATACCGGATCTCGTAATATTAGGGCACGCACGTATACGACATACATTCGGTAAAATGAAAAGTCACATTTGTAGGTCTAAGACTTGGGCTGGGCATTGATGAGTAAATCAGTTGGAGCGTGAGTCAAGATTTTATTTATGCATTTCGATGTTTAACTTATACTGGGTGTTTAAACTGGTTTCTATACGCGCTTCACCAAAGAAATGCATTTAATTTTAAAATTTAATCTAGATGTTTTTCTGACATATGTTTAGCTGCGTTATGAAAGTTATTAAGAATATCCTTTATCATTCCATACCCATACCGTGCGTTTTTACAAAATAAGACGCAAGGAAAACAAAACAAACTACATATTAGCGTGAACACAGCTACTTACCCAGTTAAAATAATTTTATTATTAAATTAGCGACCCGCACCGGCTTCGCACGGGTAGTAGAGCATATATTACGCCTATGCTTTGCGAACTCCTTGAAATGTTCTATAAGTTATATTGAACAGCATATTGAACACAGTACGTAGGCTTATAAAAGAAGTATCGCTCGGCTTATATTATAGCAATATTATGGCGGCGCGGGGGTGGTCACTGGTCGCATCCCAGGTAGCAATTTTTCGTCATCACGACGTCCATTCACAGTCATTTCCGACGTAAATGACGTCGTAATCTTCGTCGCACGGACGTACGAAATGACCATCATATGTCATATCCCTCAGGACGTCTCTAAATGACGTTTATTGGACGTCGACGATAAGACGTCAGTAGAACGTCATATAGAAATACAATTAGAACGTCTTTTGAAGTCGTTAGTAGGACGTCATATAGAAATATAATTAGAACGTAATATGAACGTCATATAGAACTACAAATAGAACGTAATATGAACGTCTTCTGAGGTCGTTAGCAGAACGCCTTCTGAAGACGTCAGTAGGACGCCTGCTGGAGGCGTTAGTAGGGCGTCTTTTGAGGTCGTTATCAGGACGTCTTCTGAAGACGTCAATAGGACGCCTGCTGGAGGCGTTAGTAAGACGTCTTTTGAGGTCGTTACTAGGACGTCCTGAAATCGTTATCAGGACGTCTTCTGAAGACGTCAATAGGATGCCTGCTGGAGGCGTTAGTAGGACGTCTTGTAGAATCGTAATATGGACGTTTTCTAAAAACGTCAGTAGGACGTTTTTACAGACTTTGAGAGGACGTCATCTTACCGTCAAAATATCGTTCAATGGGCAATAACGTTAAGTATTGCCAAATTTTTAACGATAAAAAAATACGTCGCAATGTGTGTTCTCAGTCTGCAAAGAAGCCATTTCTGGACATCTGACGGAGACAGAACAGGCTAAAAGAAAAATAAAACCACAATTTTAACTGATTTAGCATAATTGCAAAACCCTTTTATTAATGAAATCAGTTTTTTCTTCAAGCTTTCCATGAGAGCTTATCATTGAACGACTTTTTTCTTAATTAAGGGGTAATTACATATTAGGAAAGAAAAGAAGAAAGTAATTAGTTCAAAAATCGATTTTACAGTATAAACTAAGAGATTCAAATTTCTGTCAAATTTCAATTCGTTCATTTATTTTGTTACTTCTTTTCTTTCTTTAATATAATAGTTGTAAATCATACACTAATTAAGAATTATATTAAAAAATAAAGATTAGAATAAGTACATGAATCAATTACAATATGCATGGAGAATAGGAAAACAAATAAAATAGTTACTATTTGTCTTGGGGAATGACAACACATTTTGAAATAATGTCTTTCCATTAATTTTACATCTCAGTATATTATATGTACTTCAACCACTATGTCTTTTGCATAGCAATAACAATCAGCTAAACGAATGGATTTAGCATAAAGCGCAAATCCGTTATAAACAAGTTTCTTAAAACATTCATAAACACGTTTATTATGGAAACACTTCCTCCTTCATTTGGTGAAAATTGAACCACAGTATACATCCTTGATCCTAGCACAAAAGTTCACACTTCACAATTTCACAAAATGTCAAAGGGCAAACGGGCAAACCAAACTTATGTATAAACCGATTTACGACGCTAAATCGTGATTTTAAGGATTTTAACGCCACTTGATTGTAAGCTAAGCACGTCATACGCACAGCCAAAGGTAACTCAAAATGGCGCTGGCACCGGGCGGTCGGGCCGCAGGCATCGGTAGTGATGTCAAAAATATCGATATTTTTTCCGATATAATATACCTATCGAAATATTGTATCGATGTTAAACGATATATCAGAAGGAAAAGACTTTACTAGGAGTAAATAAGTTAGTAACCAAGGTTAAAAAAACCAATCAACTTTATTTTTAAATTGAAACTTTTATTACATCGTCTCAAACTTTTTCGTTTGTGTGTTGGATGTCGCGCGACGGTCGGCCGCGGAGTAGGGATGATGTGAAAGGCGCACGTCAGAGCAGCCAAGGCCAAAATGGCGGCGCCTATTTAAATGTCTATAATGTGAAAAAAGTTTTACTTTTACCGTGGTCTCATAAAACCACACAATCCTTTTTTATTCATCGCAATATTTCTTATCTAAACCCGACAACAAAATTTTGTAAACTGTAAGTTTTTTTAACAGAGTAAACACAGACAACTTCAACAAAAAACAAAAAAAATTGATGGAAGGTCTAAAATAAACGAAGACTACAAGCACTGTGACGAAAAAATCTTACGCTTTTATTTTCTAACGTTACGGACGTTTTTTGCCGGCTAGGGTACCCCTGCGCAACGCCCCATAAGGAACTTCGTTCCAATAAAAACTTGAGAGGTGTCAAGGGACACCCGGATGGAATGTAGTTCCTTTCGATTACATTGTGTTCGGTATTTTCGTGGTACAACATTGGGCCTCCATAGCCTAGTGGCTCCGGCAGTCGCTTAACAGTTCAAAGTCGATGGTTTGAATCCCAGCTCGACAAACTGAATTTTCTATTTCAATTTTATTTTAAATAATTTCTACATGTGGAATTTTTCCCACTTCCACATGTAGAAATTATTTAAAATAAAATTGAAAATAGAAAATTCAGTCTGTCGAGCTGGGATTCGAACCATCGACTTTGAACTGGTAAGCGACTGCCGGAGCCACTAGGCTACGGAGACCCAATGTTGTACCGCGAAAATACTGAACACAATGCAAAATTCACATTCAACAAAAAAGTGTCGGTTTCAAAAAAGTGTCGAGTGTCGATTCCTTAATTTTTTCCGTCTAGCCCCCTTCCGCACCGCGCGATAAGGAACTACGTTTCAAAAAAAGCAAAAAATAAAAAAAATACGTGTCGAATTGAGAACCTCCTCTTTTTGTTTTTTTATGTCGGTTAAAGATAGAATATAGATGTGCAACACGGTCATAGTTCAAGCGGGATGATACAAGTACAGTGCTGCCAACTTGAGATTATTTCGTGTATCCGTCGCTCGTCGGGTTGGCGAACTTGGACAACAAATTATATAGATTGTAAATTTTTTGTAGTTAAGTTTTATTGAAAATTAAAGATAGTTGACTGTTGAAGTAATAGTTTAGAACATGTTTGAAATTAATAAATAAGCAAATTAATTACTGATGATTTTTCCTAACTATTCTAATTTTGTACGGTATTTCATATATCGAATAAAATATATCGATATTATATATTGACTTCAATTCAATCATTCGATAATATCGAATTTATCGATATTTTATCACGTATCGAGCGCTCGTAGGCGTCGCGTCCGGCCGCCGGCGTCAGGCGCATACCGCGTGGGCGCGCATTTGGCGGGAACGGAAATATACTGCGTAGAGTATTGCATGCACGTGTGTTTTGTTTCTAAGAATTACAAAAGACCCTAAACTCTTTTTAATACTCAAAGCCTAAGCTCGACACGTTTTTGTTTAGTTTGCGATCTTAATAGCCATTGACCATTATATTGTGCCCCAGATGTGGATACCGTTACCTATTTGATCCTAAAGTGACTTTAGCGAAACGTCATCTTTACGACTAATATGGTACGTCCAGATGCTGACCCTATAGTGACGTTAGCGAAACGTCCTCTTTACGACCAATATGGTATGTCCAAATGCTGACCCTAAAGTAACGTTAGCCAAACGTCATCTTTACGACCAATATGGTACGTCCAGATGCTGACCCTAAAGTGACGTTAGCGAAACGTCCTCTTTACGACCAATATGGTACGTCCAGATGCTGACCTTAAAGAGACGTTAGCGAAACGTCCACTTTACGACCAATATGGTACGTCCAAATGCTGACCCTAAAGTGACGTTAGCCAAACGTCCTCTTTACGACCAATATGGTACGTCCAGATGCTGACCCTAAAGTGACGTTAGCGAAACGTCCTCTTTACGACGAATATGGTACGTCCAGATGCTGACCCTAAAGAGACGTTAGCGAAACGTCCTCTTTACGACCAATATGGTACGTCCAAATGCTGACCCTAAAGTGACGTTAGCCAAACGTCCTCTTAACGACCAATATGGTACGTCCAGATGCTGACCCTAAAGTGACGTTAGCGAAACGTCCTCTTTACGACGAATATGGTACGTCCAGATGCTGACCCTAAAGTGACGTTAGCGAAACGTCCTCTTTACGAGTCATATGGTACGTCCAAATGCTGACCCTAAAGTGACGTTAGCCAAACGTCCTCTTAACGACCAATATGGTACGTCCAGATGCTGACCCTAAAGTGACGTTAGCGAAACGTCCTCTTTACGACGAATATGGTACGTCCAGATGCTGACCCTAAAGTGACGTTAGCGAAACGTCCTATTTACGACCAATATGGTACGTCCAGATGCTGACCTTAAATTGACGTTCGCAAGACGTCCCCGTAGCGTCCGCTCTTGACGAAAAACTGACTGACCTTAAACTGACTTATGAATGACGTCACCTATACGTTTCTGACGTCAGTCTGCTACCTGGGATCACGCGAGCGAGTCCCGTCATCGCCATCGGGTTGAAACCCCGCGTATTTATTTTGGCGCACGTTCGTTTTTATTTTGCGATAACTCCTAAGATATTCATTTTAATTGTATGGTGTAATGCATTATCATAATGTGCATGAAATGCTTATGGTAACTAACGTATTTAAGTTAATAAGGATTAATACTGTATCCGTCGTAGATTTCCAAGTACCTCATGGTATGTGACCATTTTTTTAGAAGTTATAATGGGTAGGTATAGTGTGTGTCTGATTATTATTATATAATTTCAAATGGCAATAGAAAAAGACAATACTGTAGTCCTGTTGTCCCTCTCCAACCTCTAATCATACCTTATTCCTATCTCTTTCCCATATTTGTTTTCCCTATACATGCAATATTTCCAACCCGCCCGCACAACGCAAGTAACGTCAGTGTGTAAAAATATCGCTCCCGCTTTCGACGTGACGTGTCGTATAAAAACATAATCAAAAACGCCCTCACCGCATAAATTGAGTGTGAACTTTATATAGTGTTTTGTACATAAGTTTGGAGTACAACCCAAATCTGGACAATATAATAATAATAACCGCAAGCTTGCTTAAAAACAAACTCTCAAGTGAAAGTGCGCCGTGAAATTGTGAAATCCCCTGCAGCACCTCATCACGTGACGATTGGCGAAACCCTGGAGGAAAGAAAGGTACCCAAATTCCCATCATTTTATCCCATACAGTCCACTGCATATTTTAACCGCAAAAACCTTAATTTTTTATATTATTCCCGCACCATAATTTTTGGTCACTTCGGCCCGATCTGAATCATTTCTGATTCGATTCTAACCTGTATAAACAGACATTTCCTCCTAGGTAAATCACTAATCGTATATTATTATATTATAAGTACGCATATTTATTATTATATTCCGCAAATAATATATTATACGCATATTTATCATTATATGTATTGTTATCTATTAATCACTTATACTATTCTATGTTGATATCATATCATATTATAACATGTGTGTAGTGTAAAAGAGGTAATCCAATACATATTTCTACTCGTAACAAATCTGAAAGCATTTGTACAAAACCGCCATATTATTTTAATTCGTCGTGCTGCGCGCGCCGTACTTATTTCAATACCTTATATGGGCATAAGCATTGGCCTTCGATCACTTTCAGCGCCGCTCCCCCCTCACCGCTCACCGCGCGGGGTGGTCTGACTGGTTTCATTGCTTCGTGTGGTGAAGTCGGACCACTGAAAACTGAACGCTATTGCTTATACGATAAGGATCAAATTTATTGGTAGCTAATTTTATTGTATTGAACTTGTTTCTTATCTTATCTCTGAATACACAAAGGAGGCACGTTTACGAGCTCGAGTTTTTAACGCAAGTAAAATTCATTCCATTCAAAATGAGTAGACGTGAAATAACCGCCCATCTAAGCGATGAATGTAATTTGCAACTGTTGGAAGCAAAACGGGATGCAATTTTTTCTCGAATGCAACGTATTTATGACACCGCAATGGAGGTAGAAAAAGATCTAAGCAAAATGCATATTCTTACGTCGCAGGCATCTAATTTGGACACCTTGCGAAAGGAATTTGAACAAATATTGGACCAATACAATGCTACTCAGTTACAGTTGAATCCTAAGATACCTATTAATTATCAATCTTGGACCTCTTTTGAGGAACTGTTTTGTTTCGTTAAACAGGTGTTATCACGCAATGTAGTAGATTCGGAAAGTGAAAAACAAAGATCCATATCACACTTCCCCAAATTAAAATCGCATCTACCTCCAATTAATTTAATTTCTTTTGATGGGGATTTAACCAAATGGCCTTTGTTTTATCAGCAGTTTAAAAGTATGATACATGACAACCCTAATTTAAATAATTCTGAACGAGTTTTTTATCTTGTCGGGAAATCGACAGATAAAGCCGCCGCAGTGTGCTCAGGGTTGCCAGCTACCGCCGAAAATTATTCTGTCATTTGGGACGCTCTAATAGAAAAGTATGACGATCCACGCGCACTCGCCTCAACTTACTTGAATAAAATATTACAATTTAAACCGCTCGCTAGTAATAATAATAACGCGTTAGACCAATTCATAAATATGTTTGATTCGTCAGTAGAAGCGCTTAAACAATTAAAACTAGACTTGACCGATTTTATATTCTTCCACATAGCTACGACAAAGCTAGACGCCGATACGGTCAGGATGTTTGAGATAATTAACCGCAAAAAACAGATACCATCGTACAAAAATCTTATAGATTTCGTTAAAGAGCAGAGTAGGGTGGTGTCTAGAGGGAGTCTTTTTAAGAATTCAGAGACACAGTCTCATAGTAAACCGCGCACTAAAATTATACCTACGCCTTCTACTAAGACTACTAAATCTTTTATAAATACCGACGACTCTAGTCGTTCGAATGAAGTTAGTAAATGCGTTCTGTGTGGAAAGGTACAACATGATCACTTATACAAGTGTGTTGAATTTAATAAGCTCACCCCTAAGGAGAAATTCGACTTTATAAAGAAGAACTCCTATTGTACCAACTGCTGTAGTGTATCCCTCCCACAGGAATTTTGCGTGTACCTCGGAGCATAACTGTGCCAATTGTGGATTGCGCCACTTTTCGTCCCTGTGTTTTTCTAAAACTAGCAATTCTAAGGCTGTCAAATCTAATTGTAGTGTAGTTGTGAATAAGCCTTCGAAACCTAGCACTTCGCACCTTCGTTCGCTACCGCACCCCGCTTATTCAGATGACGTATCTCGCAATGTGTCGAGCAGTCATTCTAATAATAATATAATGCAATCTGCTAAACCCGCTAATGCACCCGCAAAAATGAGTGTTCCAGACTCAGTTAATGAACCGCACGATAATTTTCCCGCATCTGTATGTACTATTTCTCGTGAACGTCACGACCGCACCGCTATGACAACCTTATTAGGTACCGCTAAAATAAAGATTTATGATAAATATAACCGCACTCACTACTTACGCTGCCTTGTGGACCCGGGGTCACAGCAAGATTACATCAGTATAGCTTGTTGCAAACGCTTGTCGCTGCCTATTGATTCGCAAAATCGCTTTTCTGAGGTACAAGGGATAGGTGGAACTTCGCAAAGGATCTTAGGCACTTGCGACTTTAAATTCAAGTCTCGCTTTGATGAAGGTAAGGAGTATTTTATTCGCCCGCTTGTCGTCGAACGTATAACATCGCAGCTGCCAGATACACGTGTCGACGTGGCAGCGCTTCAAAGCGTGATAAGAAATATACCTCTTGCAGACGATGACTTCTCAGTACCAGGGCCCATTGATTTACTGTTAGGAGTCAAACTTTTTTGCGAGATTTTGCTCTTTAATAAAATAACAGGTTGCCTATAGTTAGTTATAGTAATAATAAGTTGCCTTCCGCTATAGAAACCACTCTAGGTTATATTATTATGGGTGACGCGCCTGTCATCTCGTATCTCCCGCATACCGCAGCTTTTTGTACTTTTACGCGTGAACCGCTTGATAAAATGCTAGAAAGGTTTTGGACGGTAGAAGAGGTTCCTAAAAAGGAATTTTTAAGCCCTGCTGACCAGGAATGTGAAAATATATATACCTCAACTACGACTCGCAATCCTGATGGTAGCTTCGCCGTCGATCTCCCCGTCAAGGAGGATCCTTCTAAGTTAGGCAATTCGTTTATCGCGGCTAAAAAGAGATATCTATTGCTCGAAAAAAGATTCGTAAAATCACCCGATCTGCGCGTGAAGTACAACGAAGTTATACAGGATTATCTGGACAAAGGTATAATTTCAAAGGTCTCTCCTGAAGAATGCACCTCACCAGGTTTTTATTTACCGCATCATCCTGTCATACGTAATGATAAATTAACCACGCGACTTAGAATTGTTCTGGATGGGTCTATGAAGACTGACACCGATTTATCTTTGAATGATTTACTCCACACAGGCTGTAATCTGCAGGCTGAAATATTTAATATCCTACTCAATGTTAGGCTTTATAAAATCGCATTTTTTGCTGACGTAAGGCAAATGTATTTATGCATTGAAGTGCACCCCGCGCATCGTAGATATCAAAGAATCTTATATAGATTTGATAATGATGACCCGCTAGAGACTTATGAGTTCAATAGAGTTACGTTCGGACTACGCTCTTCCCCCTTTTTAGCACTTCGTACCTTGCGTGAAGTTGCTAAACAAGAGAAAGAAAGGTGGCCTCTCGCCGCTGCAGTACTCGAAAGAGACATCTATATGGATGACTTAGCTTCCTCGGCGTCCTTTACTAAGGATGCAGTTGCGACAGCGGATCAGTTAATCCAGATGTTCAAGTCTGGAGGGTTCGATTTGGTCAAATGGACAAGCAACTCCCCTGAGCTTATACGTCATATACCTGAGTCACACCGCCAGTCTGAAGGCATATCATTTAATGATGAACACACCTTCAAGATCTTAGGCTTACATTGGTTTCCCGCTCACGATACTTTGACTTTTTTTGTGTCTCAACCGCCTCTTAATTGGACTAAACGTTCAATTTTATCCGCAACCGCTAGACTGTACGACGTTCTCGGTCTCGTAGGTCCCGTAATTCTATACGCTAAGCTCATTATTAAAGAGTTATGGATTTTAAAATTGACATGGGACGAAATACCCCCCACGCACATTGTTGAAGCTTGGAAGCTTTTCATGTCCGAGCTATCGCTTTTATCTGAATTTAAAATTCCGCGACATCTCGGAGTAGAAAAAAGGTCAAAGGTTTCTTTACTCGCTTTTGCGGACGCCAGTGAAAAGGCGTACGGCTGCGTTATTTATACGCATGTAACTAATGGCAATAAACCACCCATAGTAACACTGGTTTGTTCCAAGTCTCGTGTATCCTCACCCTCAAAACTTGTTACTCTAGCTAGACTAGAGCTTAACGCTCTCGTTTTACTAGCTGAATTGGTTCGTAACGTCCATGACACTTTGTCACCACGTCATCCAATCGATGATATATATGTGTTTTCTGACTCAACCGTCGCTCTGTGTTGGGTGTCAGCATCACCTCACAGATTTCAGACATATGTAGCTAACCGCATCTCACAGTTTCAAACGCTTTTGAAAACTGATTGCTTACACCACATCCCAGGTGTTGATAACCCCGCAGACTGCATTTCCCGCGGTCTTTTGCCATCACAGCTTCTAAATCATGAACTCTGGTTCAACGGTCCAGCCTGGGCGTCTCTGCCTATTAAGGATTGGCCTATTCAAAGATTCTCACCAACTAAGGGTTCCACTCTGCCGGAAGAGAAAACTCTGAATCACCTTACTCAAACTGAAGAGGAAAATCCTTTATTAGTTTTGAGTACGAAGTTTTCGTCGTGGTCTAAATACCTCAGGGCAGTAGTGTGTGTATTGAGATTCATTAAAAAATTACCTAAGGGCCCAACCATAACCGCAAGCGATTTAGACATAGCTGAGGCAAAGGTTATAGAGATCGTGCAGAAAACTTGTTTTTCTGATGACATAACCAAATTAAAAAAGGGAACTTCTTGCTCATCAGCAGTTCAGAAATTACACCCATTTATTCGTGATGGTATAGTCTATGTAGGCGGCCGTCTGAGTCACTCATCGTTGAGTTTCTCACAAAAACATCCTATTTTGTTACCGAAAAAGGGACATATTATTGATATAATGATTGACCATTATCACCGCGAAAATCTACATGCTGGACCGCAACTATTGCTTTCTATAATCCAACAAAAATATTGGATACTGTCAGCACGGCAAGCTATTAAAAAACGCATACATAAATGCATTAAATGCTATAAGTTAAATCCCAAACCAACATTTCCGCTCATGGCTGATTTGCCGCCGTGTCGTGTGGAACAGTGTAATGCGTTTACACACACGGGTGTCGATTACGCCGGCCCTTTATATATCACTATGACAAGAGGGCGCGGTATTCGCAGCCAGAAGGCATATTTATGCATCTTTATATGCTTAGTAACTAAGGCAATTCATTTTGAACTTGCCCCAGATTTAACTTCCGCTTCTTTTCTCAACTTATATAAACGCTTTAAGTCTCGATCTGGCGCATGTTGTAGGTTCATATATAGCGATGGAGCTACTAATCTCGTATCCTCCAAAGGATATTTAAAGGAATTATTCGATTTATTAAAAAGCGAAGATTATTATAAGGCCTTCAGCCATGAACTTGCCAAGAATCGCGTTACTTGGAAGATAAACCCGCCTACCGGTAGTCATTTCGGTGGAATATGGGAAGCCAATATAAAAAGCGCTAAAACTCTATTATTTAGAGTCATTGGCAATCAAATCTTGACGTACGATGAAATGGTAACTGTTATAACGCAGATTGAAGGCATACTCAATAGTAGACCGCTGTATGTATTGAGCTCTGATCCATCGGAACCTACAGCTCTTACGCCTGCACATTTCTTGAATAACGCACCGCTAGAGGCTCTACCTGCGCCTGATTTGAGTGGAGAGAAGATAAATTTATTAAGTAGATACTCTTTATTAGATAAAATTGTGCAGTCCTTTTGGAATCGTTACAAGAATGAGTATCTACACACTTTACAAACCCGCGAGAAGTGGAACACTGCTTCAAAACCTATAACTGAATGAACTATGAACTGTAGTCATTATCAGTAGCGACAACTCTCCGCCACTGCAGTGGCCTTTAGGTATTATCACTCGCTTATTTCCGGGTAAGGATGGAGTAACTAGAGTAGCGGAAGTGAAAACCAAGAGTAGCTCGTTCATAAGACCCATCGTAAGGTTGTGTCCTTTACCTATAAATTAAATACAATAGAATTAACTTACCGCATTAATTTCATTATATAAATAAGTATGTATATGTGTTATAAATATTTGCATATTTTTCTTTTATATATTATGTTCTGAACTCATAGAGTTCATAGAGGGGGGAAATGTCTGATTATTATTATATAATTTCAAATGGCAATAGAAAAAGACAATACTGTAGTCCTGTTGTCCCTCTCCAACCTCTAATCATACCTTATTCCTATCTCTTTCCCATATTTGTTTTCCCTATACATGCAATATTTCCAACCCGCCCGCACAACGCAAGTAACTTCAGTGTGTAAAAATATCGCTCCCGCTTTCGACGTGACGTGTCGTATAAAAACATAATCAAAAACGCCCTCACCGCATAAATTGAGTGTGAACTTTATATAGTGTTTTGTACATAAGTTTGGAGTACAACCCAAATCTGGACAATATAATAAAACCGCAAGCTTGCTTAAAAACAAACTCTCAAGTGAAAGTGCGCCGTGAAATTGTGAAATCCCCTGCAGCACCTCATCACGTGACGATTGGCGAAACCCTGGAGGAAAGAAAGGTACCCAAATTCCCATCATTTTATCCCATACAGTCCACTGCATATTTTAACCGCAAAAACCTTAATTTTTTATATTATTCCCGCACCAGTGTGCTATCCTTCAAAGATAGATATATGCCATCGCGGACTTTTCTGTAAAGACTTATCCCACCATACCACCACCATAAATTGTTTTGTTATATCTCAAAGGGATTAGGCATGCGTTTTCGATGAAAGCTCCCAAGCGGCTTGAATTTTTCCGACATTGTCAACAATTATCGTCATATTTCAACTAATTTACACAAAACCTAAACAAATTATACACTAAAACCTTCCTCATGAATCACCTTATCTATTGGTGAAAACCGCATGAAAATCCGTTCGGTAGTTTTTGAGTTTATCGCGAACAGACAGACGCGGGTCGCGGCGGAGGACTTTGTGTAGAGTGACGCTAAAATAGGTACGTGAGCTACTTTATCACTTTTTTTGTGATAATTGTAACAACATTGTGCTGTTAGATATTATTCCTAAAGGAGCACAGCTCCCTTTGTGAATATTATCTTACTTTAAATGATAGAGAAGGAAATGAAATAAAGTTTACCTTATGTAAACACAGCGTCTGAAGAGATTTCAAACGAAATATCTTTCATTTTCCAAATAATAATTAGGTATGTTCTATGAAAAACCGTAGGAGACCCAAAGTCACCGACATACTCGTAGCTCAGCGTGTTGCGAAACTGAAGTGGAAATGGGCGGCACATAGTTCGAAGAGCTGATGGTCGTTGGGGTCCCAAGGTGCTCGAGTGCCGACCCCGCACCGGGAAACGCAGTGTTGGCAGACCCCCCACTAGGTGGATCAACGACATCAAACGAGTCGCAGGTAGCCGCTGGATTCAAGCGGCGCAAGACCGGAGCCTGTGGAAGTCCATGCAGGAGACCTTTGTCCAGCAGTGGACGTCTACAGGGTGATAAAGAAGAAGAAGATGTTCTATGAATAAACCTTTACACAAACTGTACAAAACTGATTGGTTTACATATAGTTACTTCTTACTTATACACAAATTAAACAAAAACACTGTATTCATACGAAAGTAAACACGTATAAAAGATAATCTATAGACTCGAGTCAAAAATTGCTTTTAAATTTTAAGTGTAAACAAAATAATTAAATCATTTTCCTTCACGGTGACCAAGCTGGCCGCGCGGGCTTAAGTTAAGCGGTGCTTAGTAATAGCACAGCTTGCTGGATCTTATAACACCTATTTCTCTAGTCACTTTTCTTTTTCGATTTTCTCGAACTAACTAAATAGTTTCTTTTTCTATTTCGTAGGCTGTGACAGTCTATAAGTGGGTCTACAATGCTGTAGTACAATACTGTACTGTACAATACTGAAATGGATGGCGAAACTTACAAGGAATGGTTTATTAATTTTTTGAACGTCTTAAAAGAACCTTCAGTAATTTTCATCGATAATGCCAGCTATCACTTTATGCCAGTGGAAAAAATACCAACATCTGCAACTCGCATAACTCACAAATATAAAGCTTTTCGCCAGCGTGAGTTCTCTTGTGACGCACTAAATTAGATGTGCGAGAACATCTGTAGTCGCATAGATCACAACAAAAAGGCTTTTCTCCAGTGTGAGTTATCATGTGTCTCATTAAATGAGATCGATCTGCAAATCTATAGTCACATAACTCACAAATATACGGTTTTTCACCAGTGTGAGTTCTCATGTGCCTCAATAGAAGATAATTGTGTGAAGATTTGTATTTACACAACTTACAACAGTAATATTTTTGACAAGTGCGAGTACTGTGAGAGAGGGTGAGCAAACTGTTTTCACTAGTGTCTACATTTGAAAAATTAGCATCACTTGGTGAAGTTTTAGCTACAATACGATTATTAACGTTCCTTTTATTAGTAACCGGTCCTAAGTCTACATTCTGACTTGCTGCGTAACAATTTAAACCCATGGAGACTGCAGTAGCAGCTCCTTGGGCGATTACAAGCGATTCATGTTGTAGTGGTACAAACTTATTAGGCGTTTTACAAAATATATCGTATAATTTGACTACTCAATTCGCTAAACTATTAATGTTTGTCACGCCGCTGGTATCGCCATTGTATGTTTCCAACACTTGTTCACTTTTCTGGACTGTATCGGCGTCTTCAGTTTGCACTTCATTTCTATGATTCGTTGCAAGTTTCACGAACAAGGGAGCAACTGAAACAAAATTTCACCATCATCATCATCAGCAAGTAGCAACCAATCAACAGCTCACTACTGAACATAGGTCTGCTCTTAAGGGTTATGGGTAATAGGGTAGGTGGTATAGTCCGCTACGCTCGCTGGTACCTTTGAGAACAATATGGAGAACATAAGGGTTTCCTCACGTTTTCCTTCTTCGAAAAGTCTACGTGCCCGGGATCGAATCCGCAATCCCCCGAACAGGAAACAACAGTCCTAACCACTGGGCTATCATCATCATCATTAGCAACACATCAACGGCTCACTACTGGGCGCAGGTCTCCTCTCAGAGAAGGGTAATTGGCCATAGTCCACCACGTTCAATGCGAATTGGTGGACTTCACACACCTTCGAGAACATTATGAAGAACTCTCAGATGTGCAGGTTTCCTCACTATGTTTTCCTTCACCGTTGAAGCAAGTGATATTTAATTGCTTAAACGCACATGACATCCGAAAAGTCAGGTGCGTACCCGGGATAGAACCTGCGACTCCCCGAATAGGAGACCACAGTCGTAACCACTAGGCTATCACTGCTCTTGAAAACCCAGAAAACAAATCATATATCTAATTTAAATATCGAGAAACAGAGTCAGAGGTAGATTCAATGGAAATTATTAAATCACCACAGTTTAAGTGGGACGTACCCAGCAGTATCAGAATTAATGCGGGTTGAAGACCTAAAACTAAGCTGACTTAGTTTAAGCTTAGCAAGCATAGCTGACGCAGTTCGTCATACTTGTGTGCAGACTGCAAATTAAGGTATGTGCTGGTATGTAATGGTTAGTGCATGAATTCTAGTATCATAAGGCGCGACGAAAGATTCGCCTAAGTTTTATACGTGAGCAATGACGCAGTTGTTTTGTACTACCAATTAGGCCGAGAAATAAAAAGACATGTTTTATTACTAATATTTTTATTTCCGACATAAAATCCAAATTTCGAATATTACCTAAAAACGCAAAATGCAAAAACCCCGACTCCACGCAGTCGTCTTTTTTACCCTGGAGTGTTTTAAGACGCGGAGCCAGAAGCTCGCGAAGGAGGTCTTGAACGAAGGTCGAATTAGTCGGTGATGCTGAAGTAAGGGGCGACGGAGCGTGTCTTGTGGCGTATGCCGTAGCCCATTTGATTCGTAAATAACTGTATTGTTATTGCAACACAGTAGTAGAAGTACCTAGGTAGTATAAAGTACAAATCAAATGGGCTACGCCAGAAGACTCGATCCGTTGCCTTTTTCGTTCAGCTTCAACTACTCGACCTTCTTTTCGCTAGGGAAGTCGCCGGCTCGCTTCGCTCGCCACCTCCCTCCTTTGCTCCCATGGGTCTCGCAGGCTCGCTTCATTCAGGACCTCTTATGCGAGTTTCTGGCTCTGGGTAGGGCAGACAAGTCTACGTGGATTCGTGCCCATTGCATTTCATTTTAGGAAACAAACGCGTGATTAACATTGGTTTATTTATTTATTTTTAACTTACAAGTTAAAGATTTTTCGCCAGTGTGTGTTCTCATGTGACGCACTAAATAATAATTTCCCACACGTCTATAACAGTTGCATAACTTACATGAATAAGGTTTTTCACCAGTGTGAGTTCTCATGTGATGCACTAAATGAGATTTTTGCGCACTTGTACAGTGTGAGTTCTTATGCGATGCATTAAATTAGATAGACATGAGACAAACGTTCAGGTTAGGGCCTCAAGGTTATTTTAAATAAATAAAATAATATCAGTCAAATACCCAATTATGGCATACATATAATGTACCGATTAAAAATACATAACTTAAAATTTATTTACTAGGGATGCATCTGATACCGATACCGACACCGATATATCGGAATCAGCTACATAAAGGTGTTGTCCAAAATTGGTTTTTTAAATTTGAATTTAATGAACTAGGATGATTTTAATGTAGTTGGATAGAGATCGATTGGAAAATAATTTACAGATTTTTTTAAAGCCTCCGAAAATAAGAAAAATATTTTTTGTTTTGACTCCATATTCCTAGTTCCATGTTTGACTCATTTAACGACCTTTGCTTGTGATTACACACCGGTTTAAAAAAAACTTGAAAATATCATTTGTCTATGTAAGTTGTCAATGTCAGGTGATTGTCAGGAATTGCAGGAATTTCATTTTCGACAATTTTCATATATTAACGAATGTCGATTATTTTAGATAGTAAAGCCAGTAGTCGTAATTCCTAGTTCCATGGTAAAGCCAAAAAAGACAATATTACCTATTTCCTAGTGCCATGGTTCAAAATGACATTTAGGTGACAGTAACAGGTGCCCGATTTGATAGATCAATAGATTAAAAAAATCCATCAAAAAATATTTTTTACAAACGATATTTTTCAAAATTAATTTAAAAAAACAGAGGATTCTAAAATTATTATTTTTATGGCGTTTAATTTTATTTATTTTTCTCTTTTACGTGATGGCAGTTTGGTTCAAGTTCATGGACACTCGGAATAAAAAAACCACCCTTCATACTGAACTGGGACATGTCTTTTGCCGATACACCGATTCTTTTTAAATTTCGCTCTAAAGAAAACCAATTTGTTGCGTTTCCTAAATAAAAATCTCATAACGATAAATGTTAATTATTAAGTTCTGTTTTCTGATCCGTTATCAATTATTATAATATTTTCTAAATTAATATTATTTATTATAAGTAGATTTTTTCATAATTTCTTTAAAAGACCAATAGCGTTTCCAAGTATTAGATATTCTATCTATTTCCCTTGATGTCTGACATATTGGTGATATTATATAAGTATCAGTAATTTTATCTGTTTCTAAAGCCACAGCTTTTTATAGCTTTCATTGAATCTTTACAGTCCGTATCGGCTGTTGTATCGGTAACGGAAACCGTGATAGTTTTTTATAAATATATCTGTATCGGTATCATATCGGCTGAAGTGCGTATCGATGCATCCCTAGTATTTACTAATGTACTAAATGTTCAGAAATAAAGGCATATTTCTTTATTTCTAAGTTACGTTTCTATTTCTAAGGTTTTTCATCATAATGACTCCACATGTGTACCACTAAAATATGGTTTATCGCATACCTGTCGAACTGACACCAATAAGGGTTTTCCGCCAGTGTGAGTTCGCATGTGCCTCACTAAAGAATATTTAATCGCACACCTATAGACGCATAACTTACATGAATAAGGTTTTTCACCAGTGTGTATTCGCATAATAAATAAACAAAAAAACGCCTTTATTTTCCTTATCTTAACTATACAGTTTATGCTTAACTAATAATATTGAAAACTAGTAGTGTGTTAGTATTAGGTTTATGTACTAAGTGTATGTTGTCTTTATGTGAGTATGGGCAATGTGTAAATGTTTAAATCTGTGGATGTGAGTATGTGCGTGCCATTCTATTTTTGATTTGTGTTATTTTTGTATGTTAGTAAGTACATCTTATTCTAAGTTCTAAGTTAATTATTATCGATAAGGACCCCTCATCGGGTATAGGCCTCCTCTAGTTTATGTATAACTGGAGGGTTATGGTCATACTCCTCCTCGGTGACCGACCGTATTGGAGGAGGGAGAGGGATTCTTTGTTGTAGTTGCTATTCATCTTTGTCTAATGCATGGTAGCTTGTACTTGGCTCCGGAGTGAAGAAAGATTCGTTTCGAATAGATGTTGAAGTTTGTTTAGGAGTCCAATATGATGGTAGGGTATTTTTTTTGTGTGAATGTGTAGGATTATCGGTTTCATTGGTTTTTCTAATATTTTTGTTTTGGTTGTTTGGTGGTGTTATTGATTGCATTTTGCATTTCACATTGCTCGTGTTTTTCTCTTTGTTCTATAACAATTAACTTGTCATACTTTATGTATACTTTATTGCCTTTTTCCCTTTCTAATTTTGCCTTTTCTTGTAGTTCTTTCCTATTTTCAAGAATTTTTGCAGGGTAGTCTTCTTTAATATAATAATTAGATTTCTCTAGCAACTTTTTCTTTCTTAAAATTTCTATTTTTCTACCGAGCGTAGTGAGAGTAATCACGATAGGTCTAGGTTTACTAATTTTTCTACCCTTTCTTGCTATGAATTCGATTTCCAAAGCTGTGCAATCTACTCTCATATTTGAGTTTAAAACCTCAAGTGCTATTTTTAATAAATCTTGGTAACTACGCTCATTTTCTTCTACGCCAAAAATTACAATGTTTTTCGTTCTTATAATTTTTTCCAAGTAATTCAGTCGATTTTCCTGCAATTGAACTGTGTTTTCAAGTATTTGTATTTTTTCTTGGACTTGGTCAAACTTTTCGTCTATTTTCTGAAGTAGTTTCGATTCACTACTTTTTATACTGTCATTTGTTTCAATGACATCCATTTGAATCGTTTTTAGTATACTCATGTCTTTTCATAATGTCTTTTCCATGTTTTGTTGTGATGTTAGGAATTTTTTTTTTTTTTTTTTTTTTTTAATACCTATGTATATCTTTTCTTTTTTGTTTTCTAATATATTCTCATCACTAATAAATCATAAATAATTAATCATGAAATTTTTTTCGTGCGAGCCGAAATCGAACCTGGGTTGGTCAAGTACTCTGTGCGAGAAAGATCCGGTACTGTTACCGCTGAGCCAATCTTGTTGTTGAGGAGCTGACGAAATATTTGACGTCACTCGAATGCTTGAAATGACAACTGTCGATGGTTTTAATTTTATGTTCACCCTCCAAATTCTTTAATTCGACCGGATTCGACTGTTTCTTTGGTTATTATTTACCCGATTTATAAACACATTTGCACTTAATATTTCACTCAGATATTTACAAATTATGAACTTATAACTCATTTAATGATCTAAAGAAGTGTAGATCTGTTTGTAAATTGGTTTTTACACCACCACAAATTTACTTACTTAAGTTACGGTACTTGTGAACTCTTTTCCATAGGCTTGTTTTAAATTTGAACTCGTAACGAGTGTCACTAAAACACGGAAAATATCACACTTCTAGGATTTTCTTGTTTTATAAACGTGTTTAATCGTGAGTTGCACAAAACTTTCTATATTTATCACACTAACAACGGTTTAATTGCGTTATTCTATTTTTAAGAGTGCTTTTTATGCGGAGCCAATGTTTTGCTGTCAACTGCAGCGCCCTCCCCCAGCGCTGTCTTAAAGCGTACACAAGTGGATTTTCTCAGAAACTCGTAAGCGACGCGTATATGATGTTTTTACCGCACTGACAATGAAACTCCCGAACCCGTGTATTCGCATATGCCTTACTAAATCAAATTTACTTGCACATCTACAGTCGCATAACTTACATGAATAAGATTTTCCGCCAGTGTGTATTCGCATGTGATTCACTAAATTTGCCTTACTCGCAAATCTATTATGGCATAACTTACATGAATAAGGTTTTTCACCAGTGTGTGTTTGCATGTGCCTCACTAAACCAAATTTATTCGCACATCTATATTCACATAAATTACATGAATAAGGTTTTTCGCCAGTGTGTGTTCGCATGTGTGGCACTAAACCAGATTTAATCGCACATCTAAAGTCGCATACCTTACATGAATAAGGTTTTTCACCAGTGTGTGTTCGCATGTGTATCACTAAACCACATTTCTTCGCACATGTATAGTCGCATAACTTACATGAATAAGGTTTTTTACCAGTGTGTGTTCGTATGTGTCTTACTAAAGCAGATTTAGTCGTACATCTATAGTCGCATAACTTACACGAATAAGGTTTTTCGCCAGTATGTGTTCTCATATGAGTTGTTAGAACACTTTCGTATTTACATTTATATTGGCAAAACTTGCAAGATAACTGCTTTACTTCACTGTGAGTTCTTATGTGTTTAACTAGCAGGCTTTTTCGTTGTAACGTTTTATTACACACATCACAAGTGAAAAAAATTCTCTCAGAAAATAAACTGTTTTCACTAGTGTCTATAGATTCATTTTGTGAAGTTTTAGATACAATACGATTATTGACGTTCAATTTGTTAGTAACCGGTCCTATGTCTACATTCTGACTTGCTCCGAGTACGTGACAATTTAAATCCATGGAGACAGCAGTAACAGCTCTTTGGGCGATAACAAGCGATTCATGTTGTAGTGGTAGAAACTTATTAGGCGTTTTAAAAACATCATATAATTTGACTACGCAATTCGGTAAACTATTAATGTTTGTCACGCCGCTGGTGTCGAGTGATCGCTTGTCCGGTTTGTCATTGTATGTATCCAATACTTGTTCACTTTTCTGGTCTGTATCGGCTTCCAAAGCTTTTGCTTTTGCACTATATTTCCACGATTCGTAGCAAGATTCACGAACAAGGAAGCGACTGAAACAAAATATTACCATCATCATCTTTTTTTAGAATAGAATAGAATAAAATATTTTTTATTCAAATTAACTTTCACAAGTGCTTTTGAATCTTCGACCAGCAGCAACCAATCAACGGCTCACTGAACGCAGGCCTCCTTTCAGAGAAGGGTTATGGGTTGTAGGCCATAGTCCGCCACGCTGGCCCAATGCGAATTCGCTTGACACACCTTGAGAACATTATGGAGAACTATTAGGTGTTCAGGTTTACTCACTATGTTTTCCTTCACCGTTGAAGCATGTGATATTTAATTGCTTAAACGCATCTAACTACGAAAATCGCGTGCCCGGGATCGAACAGCATTTGCAGATTTAATTATCTGTGGATTGGCGCACAATTCGAAATTCAAATAATTTTTTGTCGAAAGCCACGTGTTTTAATTTCAAATTCAGTCGTTGGTTTTTAGATAGTATTTTGTTTTTGTGAAATTGTGGTTTTGGATCCATGGATAAACTGAAAATTCGTACAAATTTCGAATATGAGTTCCTGGGTGAAAATACCGCTGCGCAAACAACAAGAAACATTCACGACGTGTACGGATCTAACACTGCTTGCATAAACACGGTCTATAATTGGATCAATCGTTTTAGATCTGGAAATTCTGAATTGAAGAACGAGCCTCGCGGTCGGCCGGCAACTGTTGTCAACAACGACGAATTGAAGGCCATAGTGGAAGCGCATCCAACTCAATCTACGGCTGAGCTTGCTGCGGGTTTTGGAGTTAGTGTCAAAACAACATTGAAACACTTGCGTCAAATCGAAAAAATAAAAAATAAAAAGCTAGATAAGTGGGTGCCATTTCAACATTCAACAACTCAACAACCAAGACTGGTCAATCGCTCTTCCCCATTCCTTCTCCACGACAACGCGCGAGCTCACACTTCACGACAGATCCTGGCAAAGCTACCACAGTTACAGCTGGAAGCTCTCCGTCTCCCACCGTACTCACCGGACCTCGCGCTCCTCGCGTCAATGATATCGAAACCCTGCGGTCGGTGGTACCATCGGAACCGTGAAGTGCAGCGCAAGTGTAAAAAAAAACTTGAGCCAGAAACTCGCATAGGAGGTCCTGAATGAAGCGAGCCTGCGAGACCCATGGGAGCAAAGGAGGGAGGTAGCGAGCCGGCGACTTCCCTAGCGGTTAAAGATTAGGCAGGAATCGCCGGCCCCAGAAAGCTTTCCTTATAGCCGACGTTTATGTGAACGTGAACAGCGTAAAAATAAACGATGGCTAGACACCGATGCTATCGGTTCAGTGGTGATTGAACCACGCATAGAAGAAATAAGCTGGGATATCAGCAAGTAAGCCTTCTGTTCGAGGACCGCAGTTAGTACCTCGGAAGAAAGGGGTTGCTGGTCAACAGCTTCGAATGGTTGAAACGTCATAGCTTCCAGTATGCTTTCCCAACCATCGCCGTAACGTAGCAAATCAGGAGATTTGTATTTGTGTGAAATAGGAATTTCGCAGCGCAAGTGATAATATTTAAATATAAAATTATAAATATTAATAAACGACAGATATCTCGGAAACCGTTCGTAATCAAAAGTATGTGAGCTGCGCGAGTAGGCCGATAGAAACGGCGATACGTGTAAGCTACATACCTACCGACCTACCTTTATCGGCGAGTAGCTCGCAGGGTCTGCGTGATTATTGCAATCTGTACGCATATTATCTGTAATAACGGAGTAAGAACCTCTGCTACTCACTAGATCAGCCGCTACTGACACCGAACGCGGCTTTAATTTAACGCGCGAGTTGAAGTAGCTATTGACGTGAGTTACTACTATACGTTGGCTGGGTGGGATTTGGAACTTAAGTCTGATTACAGACGGGATAAGTTCCGAGTAAGCGTGCGAAAGGTTTTGTGAGACATGTAGCTCAGTCATGTTAGATTTGTCTTCACGGATGACGTCATGATGCGGGAATAAAGAAATAGGTATCAGCGAACGATCATGCACATCGCGAGGCAGAAGTGGAATGTAATTATTCCGCAAGTAGTCGTGATAAGCTTCATTATAAGCTGGCCTCAGCTGGGAGGGAGCTTTGAATTTACGCGGTAAACACAACGGGTGTTTATATGCGGCCTTACTCGAACTACCTATCGCAAAATATATATTTTATTGAAAGGTAAGGCATGACTATCAACTGTGGCGGGAACTCGCGCAGTGATAGTAGATCTTTCGCGTTTATGGCCTTCGGAACCCTGAACGGACATGCAGGAAAGCTCCTGAAGATCACTTGAATAATTAAAATTATTATTGTTAGTGGTAGTCGACGGAATACGCACTAAGGCTATGCAAGCAGTCGTAGTTGCCTGACCACAAGTGGGCTTTAGCGTAGGCGCCGAGCCCATAAGAACGTAGCCGAACACGGTATGTATAGCGGAGGGCTCAGAAGGTTTTCCGAGCACAATACCAGGGAGTAATAAGTGCGGAAATAGCGAAGCCCCAATCAAAATATCAATAGGGCTCGGACTCGCGTACGAATTGTCTGCGAGGTGTAAATTGCTTAAATGCGAAAGTGCATTTTTATCAATAAGCGACGAAGGCAAGTCATCGGTAATTCGTTCTACCACTAGTGCCGAAATATCGAATTTAATATTCGTATTATATTTGGAATGTAACTGCAATGACACCGACAATATGTTTTTCAGAACCACCGAAACCCTTAACAAACATGTGTGGAGTATCATCTTGACCTATGTTCAATCGCTTACAGCAGTCTGAAGAAATGAAGTTAGCTTCAGCCGCGGTGTCCAATAGACAACGTACTACATTAGCGTTTCCCTTACCATCGTACACTATTACCTGAGCCGTCGCGAGTAAAACAGAAGTCTGCATATTACATTGCTCGCGAGGTTGAGTCGCACTCGTATTGCTTAATGTACGCGGCGCGGCAATGGATGTCGCGCATAACACAACGTTCTCGGATAGTGTAACCGTCGCTGTAGAACCGGTTTTTGTTATCGCAGGCGCATGAAGCGAGGGCTGATCCACTGAAGGCGTTGCATGCGTACCGCGATGCCTAGGTCGCATCATTGCGGGCGCGGTACCTAGCGGCGCAGTGGTTACGGAGTCGGGCATGTGACTAGAGGTAGCTGGGTTCGAATCCGTAGCAGAAAAATGAAGCCAGGTCGAATGTCGCAGGTTACACTTTTTACAGGTTCGATTCGAGGTACATACCGATACTTGACTGTGCGTATTGCTGAGGCAATTTACACAGGCGTTACATTGCTTAACTAATTTGAAGCGTTCCTCTGGAGATGCTTGTATAAAACGCGGACATTTAAATAACTGTCTATGTGCAATGTTATCACACAAACATTTGACCGCGGGTTTATTATTAATCGTGGTGACGAAAGCGAGTTTACGCGAAGAGGTATTTTACTTATTCTCGGTACGACCACGATCGACATTCGTTGTTCTGTTACCACTCGGAGACGCTTGGGACGAGCGCTGCATTATCTTAGATTGATGTTTGATGAAATTAACTAAATTGTCAAAGGTAGGTATCGAGAACGAATCACCTAACCGTTCGAAAGTATGTACAGAATCCGAATCTAATTTCTTAAGAGCGATATGCAGAACAATGAAATCTGCTAAATCTGCAAGCTTAAGATTTTTAAGTCCCCTGAAGGCGGCTAGAAACTTATCTATAAATAAATCGAAGATATCAGCAGAGGCACTTATAGATTTAAATTCTAATAATTGATCTAAATAAGTTGCAGCTAACATTCGTTTGTCGTCGTACTTGTCTATGAGGGTTTGCAATAACAAAGAATAATTCTCGGCGCAAGGTGTTATGCCTGAGCAGGCGGTAAGCGCCTTGCCGGTTAGTTTGCCGAGAAGATAATACATTTTCTCTGAATCCGTCAGAGTTGTGTTATCGTGTATAGTGGACTTAAAATTTGCATAAAATAATGGCCACGACAAAATATCACCGTCGAACGACCTTAGCTCGATGGGCGGTAGGGTCGGTCTATTTTTGCGAAGTGACGCGGACGCTTCTTTGCTTTGAGTTTGAGGGCTAATTTGCGACTTAATTAATTGAATACGGCCATACAACTCATCATAAGAAATGAGACTGTAATATTGTGGTGTCGCATCGGGATCGATGGTTAACAACCGGTCATTATACTGATCTAAAAGGTTTTGAAATTCAGTACGAAGCGCATCTAAAGTCACGACAGAACTAAGGAAACTTTCCCTCACATGCTCATCAGCTGTTCGTGCGTCCTTTGAAGAATCATATATTTGTTGGATTCTTTGAAAAATTACATTTCGTTTTGCTTCTAACAACCTGAGCTCCCTGTCGCTTGAGACGGAAGCTGAGAAGCCTTTATTTTTCTCCGCCATGGTAACACGAATAAATTAAATGGACGCGTAAACCGGGAAGATGACGCTTGTTAAGGAACAAGCGAGTTACGTCGTCGCGCGGCCGGCCCGGCCGTAAAGGTAGGTAGGTAGTTGGGTATCTACTTAGGTCGTGCGACGAAATATTGTGTGATATTTAAGTTAATTGTTCACAAATATGATGTATATAATTAAAATATTAAATATATATAATTATACACACATCAAAAGTGTCTAGGGATCAACATATATTTTTGCAATAACTTTTCTCCTGATTGATATTAATTAAAATTTTCTTTAAGGATTCATCAAATAAAGTGTTTTCGTTTGTCACAGTAACGATAAACCAAGTCACCTTTGCATTAATAAAGAAATTTGCCATTTTCCTAATAAAGGGATTTTTGACATTTGAACCACTAACATTAAAGTTCGAAAAAAAGACTGAAATAACAGTTTTCTTTAAAATTTTATTGGGTAACTTAAACAATTAATAATCCGTGTTTCTACCGCGAACACTAACAACACAAGAACATCGGTTTGGCATACTCAAAATGAGTTCATCCAAATCACGCTGTGGAATGGCCGCCCATGTTCGTTGCAACAACAAAAAAAGGTCTTCTTGCCACTGGACACCCTCCATATTCGGCAGAGCTCTTCTCTGTAGCATATCCCATGCATGCTCAATCGGGTTCAAGTCTGGCGACTGAGCAGGCCAGGGCAGGACATTGATGTTAGCTGCGGCGAGAGTCTGTCTTACAACTCTTGCGGTGTGCGGTCGTGCATTATCATGCATTAACTGAAATAAGGGACCGATTTGCACTTGTAGAGGAACGATGACGTCTGATACAATCGTCTCAGCATAAATTTGAGCGTTGAGGTTGCCTCTGATCCAAATCAACTCAGTTCTTCCGCCGATCCAAATACCCGCCCATACCATGATGGTTCCACCACTATAAGGATGGACTTCCTGGCAGGATTTTAATCGCTGTTGGCGTCCAGGGGTTCTCCAGTGTCGTATACGTCTTGTATCCGGTCTCATACCAAAACGAGACTCATCAGAAAAGCACACGAAACGCCATTGTTCTTCTGCCCAATTTCTGTGTTCAAGAGCCCATTGATATCGAATCCTACGATTGTGCATTGCTATAGGTGGTACCCGTAGCGGTCTTCGGGAATGAAGGTTCAAAATTCAAAATTCAAAATTATTTATTTCATGTAGGCCAACCTGTGGCTCTTATGACACGTCAAGATTCTACCACCGGTTCGGAAAGCGGATTCTGCTGAGAAGAGCCGGCAAGAAACTCAGCAGTTGCTCTTTTCAAAATAATCATTTTACAATATTAATAAGTAGCTATTACCATAAGTTTTTATACTATCTTGTGGGCAGCTGGATGGCAAGCTGATTTAACCTGATTTAACCCGTGCATCTTTGTTAGAATAGAATATGACATTTCCACAAAACGTACTACAATTCAATTCATGTCAAAGACGGGCAGACAGAAAGTAGCCCCATTCCCGCCGGCGGCACCCGTTCACGAGCATGACGCATGATCCAGCCATTGCTTCGCTCGACCATATTTGAGGGAACGTAACAACCCGCACCACACGACACCACCACAGAAATGTTTAAAGAGAGCGTGACATACTTAGTCTACCCGTATCAAAGCATCGAATTGAATAATATTATTCAAACACTAATTTTAAGATCCCATGCAACTTTGTCATTAAGAAAGTCATTAACTTTGTAATAAGCGCGACTCAGTAAGTGAGTTTTTACGCATTGTTTAAATTTGTGCAGTGGCAAATCTAGCAATTCCTTCGGAATCATATTATATAAGCGTACGCTCAACCCCACAAAGGATTTTTGCACTTTGCGCAGGCGACATGATGGAATTTCTAGTTTATGACGATTTCTAATGAGTCGATTGTGTGTATTGCCTCTTTGTTTATGCAGATGAATATTTTGTCTCACAAAGACTATATTATTATAAATGTACTGTGAAGCTACCGTAAGAATACCAATCTCTTTAAACTTTTCACGAAGAGATACGCGCGAACCGAGTTTATAGATAAATCGAATGGCTCTTTTCTGTAATATAAAAATAGTTTCAATATGAGCTGCTCCGCCCCACAATAAGATTCCATAGGACATTACACTATGGAAGTAGGCAAAGTAGACCAGCCTAGCCGTGTCTACATCGGTAAACTGTCTGATTTTTCTGACAGCATAGGCAGCTGAGCTAAGTTTACCCGCTAATGTCTCTATGTGAGCGTCCCACTGAAGCTTACTATCCAAGGTCATCCCCAGAAAAACTGTGGAGTTCTCAATTATAAGGTTTTCCCCGTTTATTTTTATTGTTTTGTCAATTTTCTTAACATTTGGTACAATAAATTCTAAACACTTAGTTTTTTTAGCGTTCAAGAGCAAATTATTAACAGTAAACCAACGCGATATCTGAGATAAGGTATTGTTTACATCGTCAAAATTTACTTTGTTTCTGTCAGTTTTGAATATTAGAGATGTATCATCTGCAAACAACACAATATTGCAAGCATCGCGGACATGATATGGTAAGTCATTAATATACACCAAAAATAGAAAAGGACCCAGGATAGAGCCCTGTGGGACACCCAACAGAGTAGATGAACCCCGCGACTTCACGTCACCTACGCATACACTTTGTGTTCGATCACTAAGGTAAGAGGCAATGAGATCAAGTGCAACGCTTCTTATGCCATAATGACTAAGTTTGAGTAAAAGAGTTTGGTGATCAACGCAATCAAACGCCTTAGATAGGTCACAAAAAACCCCAATAGCATTCTGCGAACGCTTCCAGGCATCGAAAATATGTTCAAGTAGCTTTGCACCAGCATCAGTCGTGCTTCGACCCTTCGTGAAGCCGTACTGTTCGGGGTGTAGCAAGTTATTAACATTAAAATGCTTCATTAGTTGATCAAGTATAATTTTTTCAAATATCTTACTAAGTGTTGGAAGGATTGATACAGGTCTGTAATTATTGAGGTCAGTTCTGTTGCCTGATTTAAACAGGGGGATGAGTTTGCTATGTTTCATCAAATTTGGAAAGATACCCATAGCAACACATTCATTAAAAATTACGGCTAAATAAGGAGCAATGTCATTTATTATGTCAGATATAATTTTTACAGACATACCCCATACATCACCAGTTTTTTTCATTTTCAACATCTTAAAATTTTTTATTACCTCAGCTGCAGTGGTAAATTTGAATTCAAATAAAACATTGCACTCATTGACGTTGCCTCTCAATAAACTCTGAGCTGCAGTAGGTGAGGAACTCAGAGAGTCAGTCAGCAGAACAGGAATGTTCTGAAAAAAATTCACGAAAGTATTTGCAACCTCCACGTCAGAAGTTATTTTATCATTATTAACAATAATTTCAAAGTTAACATCACGTGATTTACTTTTACCCGTTTCTTCATTAACTATATTCCACGTGGTTTTTATTTTATTATCGGATTTCACGATTCTCTCTTTAATATGTATTGCTTTTGCGTGAATGCATACGTTTTTAAATATCTTAGAGTATGTTTTCACGCTTTCAAGAAAACTTGAAGACCGTTTAAATTGTTTTTCTTCATATAACTCATACAGTCTATCTCTACTTTTGTAAATACCTACGGTAGCCCACTCACTGAATTTTAATTTACCATTTACATTTATTTGTTTAAAATTAAATATTTTATTAAATTCAGTGTCTATTGTCTTGAAGAGACCAGTAAAAAGTTTATCTGGGTTACCATTTACATACCTAAGAGTTCGAAGTTTGTCAGAAATGTGACATTTAAACCGCGCCAATTTACTTTCTGTTATTGGTTAACAATTCTTTTGTCGTTGCTTACATTGTTTGAAATTGTAATTTGTTGCCCGCAGTGATCTGACCTCAAATTGTTAATTATTGATTTATCCGTAATGATATCACTGCTGCAAAAAATGTTATCCAAACAAGTGGCCGAAACTTCTGTGATCCTAGTTGGTTCACAAAAAGCGTTATTTAGATTAAAACATTTAAATAAGTTTAGAAAACTGACAGTGATCGAGTTCTCCACTAGAATATTTACATTGAAATCACCGCAGACTATAACCTTTTTTGTGGACACACACAATCGCTTCAGTACGTCCTCCATTATATCTTCAAATTGTTTATAATCACCTGAGGGGGGCCGGTACACACAGACTATAATAAAACGCTCCAGCTCCACACAAGAAAGTTCAATAGTGCGTTCAACAGAGAGGCCAGCTATATCCTTACGTTCTTTACTAATTAAACTTTCATGTACCATAATTAAAGATCCGCCATGGATTGCAGACCTTCTAGTGAACGCACTTGACAGTTTAAAATTTTTTATTAACACTGGTAACTGTTGACTAACAAGCCAGTGTTCGGTGAAACATAAAACATGTGTATCACATTTTTCTAGAAATAGTTCAATTCACAGGGCCTCTCTGTTGTCTTATTATCTAGTTTAAACAAGCAATAGGTTTGCTATTACTTGAGTCAACAATAGTAATATTATTAGTACTTAAAGTACTGTTTGTATATGAGTCAAAAGACTTTGTTACAACACTTGTAACTGAATCATGTATATTATATGCTAATAGAGAAGCTATGAGCAGCTTGCATCTTTTCGGAAGATACATACTCTCACTGGTCAATGTAAACTTAGATGTAAATTTATTTATGTCAAAATAAAAAATAGCATCGCTATGATGGTATGTCAAGTTGTACATAGTCAGGTTTAACATATGTATATGCTGGTTTTGTTTTTGAGTAAGTGTGCTGGAATAAGGAAAGGCACACATATAGAACTTACATTTGGTTTTGTTACTTAATAATATTAACTTTTCTATACATTTAATAATCTGGGACCTTTTTACTTTCAGACTGTCCCCAAACAAAATGATAACATTTTTATTACAATCTAAACTTTCTTCACTTAAGGTATTAAGTAGATAGTCCAAGCTAGCACCCGGTGAACATCTATTAATCACAGAGTGTTGCACGTAATTGCTAATATATGAGCCAAAATCTCTACCTAACTTATCGGAAATAATAATAGTCTGTTTTCCAGGGTTATCCGAGAGATTTCTGCTCAAGCCTGATGGAACTTCTGCAGCACATTTTATAGTGCACTCCTCCGGACATGTGCCCAGACTATCTGTGTCTGTAGTACACTGCTCCGGACAACTGCCCAAATTGTCAGGGAGTAGTATACTGTCGTTATCTTTGGTAACCATAGGCACCTTATGGGAGCATTGACATTTATTAGTTATTGACTCAAAACGAGCCAAGTTATAGGTGCCTAAGGCTAACAGCTCATCAGCTGCAAGTAAATGTTCATCAATCTGTTTCTGTGACAGCTCATATTGCATAGTTACATTCTTTAGGGATTCGTTCAAAGTTATAATTTCCTCATTTAGGCTTTTAATGTCCAATTCATATTTCCCTCTAATATCAGCCAAAGCAGAGTAACATGTATCCAATTTTTGCAGTAAATGAAATCTTTCCTTTCGTAAAGATACATTTTTTGTATGGGCCTTTTGAATTTTAATCAACTTTTTGGTTTTTTTAATTAATTTACTAATTCTAATATATTTTTTAATTTTTTTATGGCTATTTAATTGGATTACATTTTGCTTGGGCAGTGGCTTGTTAGCACTGGGACTGTCACAAGTCAGATCAATGGTCACCACTGGTGCTGTAGAGTGTGAAGGGAGCAGTTCATTATATAATTTATTTGTTTGCTGAATTTCATAATTATTCAATTGTGACTGAAGGTCATCAATTGTTTTTTGTGATCTGCTCAATTCATGCTCCAACACAGTAATTTTCCCCAGAGCTTCCTCATAAGTCTGTATGCACTGATTAAATGAGCCGACTGCCTCCTGAAGTTGGTCACGTTCCGCTAGCACCAGATTGTGAGCACTGTTCAGGCTGGCCAACTCGGTCTTCAATTGAGAATTTCTGGCAATAATTTCTTGTATCTCATTCTCATTGTCTTCTTGTTCCTTCAATAGTTGCTTGTTCAGTTGTTTTACCAATTTCAACTCATGTAGGGCATTTTTTAGTTGTTGTTGCTGTTCGAGTGCAGCTGCCCGTCTGGTTTGCATGGTGGATGCAGATGTGCAACTCTTATGCCTGAAAAATACAGGTTAATTTGTGTGAGTGAAGTGAACAAGATCAGTTATGAGTCTTACAGACTGAGGACTGGTTAGAACTTTAAAAGAAAATTTTATTTGTTAATAATAGTTTCACAATTTATTAATGTACTAAGAATCTTGCTATAAAGTAGTTAGTAGGTAATGCACTTGGACTGTTAAGCGTCCTGAGATGTGGCAGGTAATGCTGGTGTTGTCTGCAAGTTCTCTTGAACTTTACTTCCACTCCCAGTCAAGCAAAGTGAGAAAATTTCTTGCCGTTGTGAGGATAGGCGTGTCTCGACGGTGTCGATATTGGACGTATAATGTGTAGAGAGTGATGTTATGTTTGACAATTAAGCTAGTACACTACTGGGCTGTTTAAAGTAACAATAATTAAAGAAATAGAAGCAATACTCCCCGGGTTTAAATCGTTGAAATTTTGAACTCGCCGGACACGTCGAATTGTCACAGCCTCACAGCATCAAGTTGACTTGTTTTACAGAGTTTCACCGATAGTTGGATTTTCGGAGATACTTATTAGTAAATCTAAGACTAATTAACACTTTTTATAATAATTAAAATAGTAAATTATAGTTAAATCTATTTTAAAATTAAATTTAATATCGGAACAGCTGATTTTACGACATGTCAACTTGACAGCACCCTGTGACAGCACCACAGACTTCACTCAGTTCAGTTCACTTCATGCAAGCGGTTTCTGCTGTTTGGTCGCTAATTAAGTTCCCTGAAGAGTGATGAAGCCTCACGGCTAACATCATGGCGGTTATTGTTGGAGCTCTTCGAGTTAAGATTTGAATGTATCGGCCTTGTCTCCGTGTGGTGCAGCGATACCGTCCTCCATGGCGCTCAGCCACGGTACCATTGCTTCGGTAACGTGTCCAAAGTCGACTGATAACACTCTGACTTGTATTCAGAGCTAAAGCCACAGTACGTTGCCGGGAACCAGCTTCTATCATTCCCACGGCTCTGAGCATTTCTTCCCTGCTTAAATGACGTCGCCGCTCCATAATAACGTTGGTTTTAATCAGTAGTAGGGAAACAGTAGCACTAATAATGTCTTCAATGCGTTGTATGTTTTTATAGGGAAAATATTGACAGCTGATTTTCATCTTTTACTCGAATTTGATTGACAGTTCCTGATTCAAATAAAATTATGAAATGCACCAAAAAGGATCCATATAAATTTATAAAATCATAAATTTATTACAAAGCCACGTCTCAATCTCAAGAAATCCGCATAAAAATGACCTCCCTAGACACTTTTGATGTGTGTATATGCAGGGGTAAATGCTCACAACTCAATTATTGTGGCGTAGGTACGATATTATGTGATCGTAATAAGGGCGTGGCAAATATTATGACACGGGGTGTAAAATATGTACAGATATATTTTTTAAACTAGCTGATGCCCGCGACTTCGTCCGCGTGGATTTAGTTTTTAAAATCCCTCGGGAACACTTTGATTTTCCGGGATAAAAGTAGCCTATGTCACTCTCCAGATCCTCAATTATACCCATGCAAAAAATCACGTAGATCCGTGGCTCTGTTGCGGCGTGATTGAAGGACAAACCAACAAACAAACACACTTTCGCATTTATAATAATAGTAGTATGATTAGAATATTAAATTACATAGGAAAACACTGTAATATTACGTCCATACGATGTATTACATTCATACCTACTATGTAGTATGTAGGTATAATGATCGTTTGGCAAAATCTGACGCCTTTGGAGTAGTTTGACTTTGACAAAATAGTATCCACGATGGCTATATACGATAAATTACGCATGCCAGCTTAAGATGAGCCGTTCATTCAAAGTATCCTGTAGATTCCGGGGTTCAAGTTATTTGGACCTATACTGAAGATTGTGATGTCTATAATTTCTGAACTACGAAATTGACGACCCTGAAATAATTACAGGACAATCTCTAAAGAATCTGCTTTCTAACAAAAAAAGAATGGATTAAATCGGAATACGCCTTAATGAATTACAGCGAAATACACATTTTGACTTTCATCCCCTCTCCCAGGGGAACCGTGCTGAATTTCGGGATAAAAAGTATCCTATATTATACCTCGGAGTATTAACTTAAATCGTGCCAAGTTTCATTTAAATCCGTCCAGTAGTTTCGGCGTGATGCGCGGCCAAGATACAGACAGACAGACAGACAGACAGACAGACAGACAGACAGACAGACAGACAGACAGACAAAAAATTAAAAAAAAATTGTTTTGGCTTCAGTATCGATTATAGAGTGCCCTCAAACAAAAATTTTCAAAATATCTTCAATGTACAGAATTGGACCTGTTACAGTTTTATTATATTATAGATAAACTTATAGGCCAATCCTAATAAGAGCGAGTGTGTTTGTTAAGCCAGACCAGCGGGATGGATCAGCATTAGATCGCAGTCGCCACGTGGTTGGCAGAACAAAGTTCGAGAATCCGGCTCGAACGGAACCAGAAAAGTTTTATCTTAATTATTGACATCAATATTTAAATTAAATGTTTATTAGTATCAGTAGTGTGTATTTATTGTTAGTTTGAAGAATTGTTAATAGATGGCTCTGTAGGTTAATTTATGGATACAACTCTAACATCGTTCACTACCTACCTACTGAGTCACATCAACGCGCGGCTGGGTTAGCTAGTTTCTTATAAAAATATTTACTGTAAATCACTAATTTATCCCTACTAATATTATAATTTGGGATAGCGTAAATATTTCCGCAAATAATAGAGCGATACAATGAGTATAAATTGCCTCTCTACATAGCTTTCATTGATTACTCAAAAGCCTTCGACTCTATCTCACATGAGTCTCTATGGAGAGCCCTAAAACAGCAAGGAATCGAAAGAAAATACATAGATCTGTTACAGGCCATATATAAAAATAGTAGGGCTACGGTGAAGTTGGATAGGGTCTGTAAATGCTGGCGAGTGGATCCTAATTGCAGCGGATGGACGCAGCTAGAGGTATAGTAGTGATGAATTCAATCAAACAGCAGGTCACATTTGTATGTGTATTTGATTCAACAAATCCGCAGACAATGCACGTCACATAATTACACTATAACATTGATTATTAATATAACAGGTCAGGAATTACTCATTTACATTATTTAAGTGGTAAGTTATGAATTATAAAGTTAATATAAAGAATTAAGACATGTCGTTGTGCCAATGCTCACAAGGAAGGAATTAAAGTGGAAGTAGTGTCAGTTTGACATACAATGACATCTACTAGTCAAGTCTATGTATTGATAAGAATGCGTTCAGAAATAATAAATTTTAACACTTCCCCTCATTCTTATCAATCAAATCCAGATTAATAATTATAGCTGCTCTACAAAATAAAATATTAAAGTCTATCAGTTATTCATTATACACATTTCAAATTCAGATCTTCTATGAAATACAAAAGTTTAGTCTTACACAAAGGTTTCGTAAGAACATCAGCTGTCATTTTATCAGTCGGTAAATATTGAACCATAATATTGTATTTTGATACAAGATCTTTAACAAAATGGTAACGTATGTCTATATGCTTAGTGCGCTTGTGTGAGTATTCTTTTGCCAACAACAATTTGTGAGCGCTCTGATTATCATTAAAGATAATAATATCTATGCGTTTATCTACAATTTCCAACAAGAAATTCCTAATAAAGCACAACTCTTTTGCGACATCACTAATGGCCAAATATTCCGCCTCAGTGCTGGACAAAGCCACACAACGCTGCTTTCTGGCTTCCCAGCTAACTGCATTGTTACCTAGTTTGACAACAAAGCCTGTATATGATTTCCTATCACTTAAAAATCATTTGCCCAGTCAGCATCTGCATAAGCAGTCATATTAAAACAATTATTTTTGTAAAAACAAAGTTTTAAGTCGATAGTACCTGCTAAATATCGCAGTACTCGTTTAGCAGCTATCCAATGACTTTTATCAAAAGAAGTTAAATATTGGCTAAGCTGACTGCAGCTGTAAGCTATATCAGGCCTTGTACATACTGATAAATACATTAAACAGCCTATAAGTTGCCTAAACTGATAAACATTGTCATCTAAAGGTTCACTATTTGATTTTACAAGTTTACTATTGACAATCATAGGTGTAGATACATGTTTACATCCCAACATATTAAAACGCTTAAGTAACCTTCTAATATATTCAGACTGGTCTAAAGTCAAAACATTTTTATCTCTAATCACACGTACACCTAAACAACTTGTCAATGAACCAAGATGCTTAACACAGAAATTTGTACTTAACAAAGTAAATAAATCCTGTGTACCACAAGTTGAAAAAATATAAAAATCGTCAACGTAGAGAGCTATGATAGTGAGATCCCTGTCACTCTTTTTGACATACACACAGGGCTCACACTTGCTCTGGACAAATTCATTTTTCAATAACAAACTATTCACTTTCAGATTCCACATGCGACTAGCTTGTTTAAGTCTATAAATACTTTTAAGTAGCATACACACCTTTCTTTCATGACAAACAAAACCTTGCGGCTGTTCCATATAAATCCTCTCATTAAGATCGCCATTCAAAAATGCAGTAGTCACGTCAATATGTTCCATAGACATATCTAATTGATGTGCCAATGAAAATAATATACGCATCGTCGAATGACGAACTACAGGTGAAAAAGTATCAGAGTAGTCTATACCTTCCCTCTGGCTAAAGCCGCGAGCAACTAAGCGAGCTTTATACTTATCGAAATTCCCTGATGTGTCATGCTTTAATTTATATATCCACTTACACTTGACAACATTAGCATCAGCAGGTCGATCCACTAGCTTCCAAACCTTATTATCCATGAGTGACTCATACTCTACCTTCATAGCTTCTTGCCACTCAGAGGAATTTGATGATGCCATTGCCTCTTCATATGTTTGTGGCTCTTCAAATATAGAGCTGGCATACATACCTATTTCATAATCGCCATATCTTATCGGCGGTTTACCACGTGTACTGCGCATGGGGCGGCCGCTGACGGTCACAGACTCATCTGTACGAGTCGCACCTTCCCCTCCAACTACTGTGTCCCTGCAAGTCACCGGCTGCGTCTCCAGTTCCTCAGCAGAAGACTCAGCATCAGCAGAGGTCTGTTCTACCTCGCTGTTAATGCAGCAGTCATCGCCAGACTCAGCATCTGTAAATTCATACGAAAAATCATATGATTTATTTGTACCTACATTTAATGGACTAGGATCCTGACAGGATTGACTAGAATTTAAAATATTATTTCTATCACAGGTACTATTATTCAATTCACAATTCAATTCATTATTATATTCATTAAAAATTATAAAATTATTATTAATATTTGAATTTAATTCATCATTTATGTCAAGGCATTTAAAATCTTTATAAAATTTATCTTCAATAAAATGAACATTCCTTGACAAAATAACCTTCCTTGGATTTGATGGGTCTATAAGTCGGTAACCTTTTGTCAACTCTGAATAACCGACAAAAATACACAGCTTGGCCTTAGCGTTCAATTTACTAGTACGAGTAGCCTCAGGAATTAAAGAATAGATGTGGTGGAGCAACCTACTTCATAGCTGGCCGTTTTGCTGACACTGGCCGCTCGTCTAGTCGAACGAATTCTACTTCGATGAATGTTATTTTTGTATAAAGAACATGCTCGTAATTTGAATCGTGTGGTAGACTGATGCGTGATTTGATGTGCGCGCTGGTCATTCACATTCGAGATTTCTATCAAGAAGGTCGTGCTAGTTAGACCTATATTTGTATATATTTATATCAGTCAACCTCCGAACCTTGAAGCGAACGCATCTCCTGACCTTTGACATGCAAAAGCAATAAATTCAGTCTATCACACAAAGTACGATCCACAACCTAGTTCCGCGATATTGTTTCTCAGTGATATGTAACATTATAAATAGCAATTATAAAGTGGAATATATAATCAATCTTTCATTGATGAGGACCTCCTGGACTCCAGTATGAATTAAGCATTTATTGTGGTGGTTTATAGCCATAATTTGGTGACCCCGCACAAGGAGATTTAAGGTCAGTACAGTGGCCCCGCGCGTAGGGGGTCCGCATTATATGATGAATTTTCATTAAAGTGTTTGAAGAAATTTTTACAAATTTTTACGAAGTATGTTGAGGAGTTGGAGGTCCCATTCCCAACAGTGACCCCGCGCGTGGAGGGGGTCCTTGTTATATGTGAATTTAAATATTGGAAGAAACAAATTGAAAATAATATTCGGGAAAATAATTCGATGTGACAACTCAATTTCAATTCGGACATTTTGGAATAAATATCAACTTTGGAAAATAAGATTAAAAGGAAATAAATATTTTGAAGAGGACAACTGTCAATAAATAATTTTCAGAAGAATTTCACTCCGCCATTTTATATTGAAAATATTTTCGCTGTGAACCATGAGAATTCATGAAGCAAACATGAAAATTTTAAAAGACTATAATCTAATTATAATGTGATATTATTAGGAAATAAACATTCAAATTGTTAAATATTATTAACTATAATATTTATTTATTTTATTTTCAGGAATTTTAGGCAAATATCATTAAAAATTAATAGGTTCTTTTTAAATTAATTTTTACAACGTGTATTAATACGGATTAAACATGGAAGCAATCGCATCACGTAGTCCCTCACGGAGATTATTTATTTTCAACATTTTCTTGCAATTATTCATGCTTATTTTTCATAAATTTTTACATTTTTAGCAATTTTTATGTATGATGGAAGCAATACTCGCCCGCATCGATGAGTTGAGCCAAGAGGTCTCGAACATCAAAAGGAGCGAAGAATTTCAAAGATCGCGTAATTTTTCGCGAAATTCGCATAGGCCGAGAGATGGTCGCAATTTTAATATATGTTGGTATCATCATAGGTTCGCATCGCGCGCTGTTAAATGCGTGATGCCTTGTAAATATTTCAACCAACCGGATCGTTTTCAACAACACAGCAACAATGTAAAGGCGGTGCCAAGCGCGAATTCCGCGCGCAGCCGTCGCTTATTCGTGGGTGATTGGAATTCTGGTAAACGTTTTTTGATAGATACAGGGTCTGATGTATCGTGTTTCCCCGTTTCGTGGCTAAGTCATCGTCCTAAAGTAGCGGATTATTGCATGCGCGCCGCTAACGGCAGCGACATTAAAACGTTCGGGACTGTTTTATTATCGCTTGATTTTAAGTTAAGGCGCGATTTCAGGTGGAATTTTATTATATGCGATGTTACAACTGCGATTATTGGTGCAGATTTTCTCGCCTATTTTAATTTATTGCCGGATTGCAGATCAGGTCGAATTATAGATAATTCCACTGGTCTCACATGTGTTGCGTTGATTCATTCGCACGAGCAAGTGAGCGTTAAAACTATAGCTTCGAGGAACGAAATTTTATCAGAATTTCCTGCGCTTACTCGTCCACCTGGTCCGGATAGGGAAATAAAACATAACACCGTGCATTACATTCGGACTACTGATGGTCCTCCGGTGTGCTGCCGACCACGTCGCCTTGGTCCGCTCAAGTTGGCCATCGCTAAGAAGGAATTCAGCAATATGATAGCTTGCGGTTATGCTAGGCCGTCTGATAGTCCGTGGTCTTCCCCTTTGCATTTAGCTCCAAAAGGTGAATCGGATTGGCGCCCGTGCGGTGATTATCGCGCATTAAACGCGAGGACAATCCCAGACCGCTACCCGGTAAGGCATATTGGTGATTTTAACCAAAATTTGGTTGGTTCATCGGTATTCAGCACCATAGATCTTGTAAAAGCATATCACCAGATCCCAGTAGCAAAAGAGGACATATGTAAAACCGCGGTGGCGACAACTTTCGGTTTATATGAGTTCCCTTTTATGGCTTTCGGTTTGAGAAACGCTGGTCAGACGTTCCAGAGGTTCATCGACGAGGTTGTCCGCGGTTTGGATTTTTGTTTCGCGTATGTTGATGATATTTTAATTTTTTCAAAAGACAGCGAACAACATGCAGAGCATTTACGTATTCTTTTCAAACGCTTGGAAGAATACGGCATTGTTATTAACGAGAAAAAATGTCATTTTAATGTTCCAGAAGTTCGTTTCCTGGGATACAAAATAAGCGCTGCAGGGATTTGCCCTCCTGCTGACCGCATTAAAAGTCTGCAGGATTTTCCGCTACCAAAAACCGTTCAAGGTGTAAGGCGTTTCTTGGGTATGATAAATTTTTATCGTAAATTTCTCCCCAGTATAGCGCGATTCCAAGCTCCTTTAATAGATGCTTTATCGGAGATCCAAGGTAAAGGCGCTAAACCTTTTACTTGGACCCCTGACCTAGAGCAGTGTTTTTCGGATTGCAAAAATAGCTTAGCTAATGCAACTCTTTTAGCTCACCCAGTCTCAACAGCTAGATTAGGCTTATTTACAGATGCGTCGAGCTCTCATGTCGGTGCATGCCTACAGCAAGAGATTAAGCAGGGCTGGCAACCAATCGCATTTTTCAGTAAAAAGCTGACTACCAAGCAATCGACTTGGCCGGCTTATCACCGTGAGCTCCTAGCGATTTATGAAAGTGTCCAACATTTTAGACACATTCTAGAAGCTCAGCACGCAACGATCTATACAGATCACAAACCTCTCCTTTACGTTTTTACACAAAAACGTGACAAGCTTCCGCCCGTACAGCTTAACCAAATAGTTTTCATTTCGCAGTTCACTACTGACATACAACATGTCAAGGGTGCGGAGAACATTGTGGCCGACACTTTCTCTCGCGTCGAGGCCGTCACTGCCGAAGAAATACTCTTGGCACTGGCGAGGTCGCAAGCATCCGATGAAGAACTGAAAACGCTGGGCGATTCGACGTCGTTAGAATTAACCCGTATCACTATTCCGGGTACCAGAGTAAGAATTACATGTGACGTTTCGACAGGTAAACCACGTCCTTACGTGACTCCGTCTTTCAGAAAAAGTGTCTTTGAAAATTTTCATAATTTAAGTCATCCTGGTTCTCGCGCTAGTTATAAATTGATTTCAGAACGTTTTGTATGGCCGTCTATGAGAAAAGACTGCCGTGTGTGGACACGCGCGTGTCAAGCGTGTCAGTCATCTAAGGTGGTACGTCACACTAGTGCCCCATTTTCAAAATTTCCCTGTCCCTCTGAAAGATTCGCAGATATTCATATGGATATTATAGGCCCATTACCCATTTCAGCTGGCATGAAGTATTGTCTAACTATTATCGACAGGTTCACACGTTGGCCTGAAGTTCTTCCTATGCCAGACATTACTGCTGAGACTTGTGTATCAACCTACATTTCTGGTTGGCAGAGTCGCTTTGGCCAAGCTAGGTCTATTCATACTGATCGAGGATCTCAATTTGGTTCGCATCTGTTTCAGAAGGTGTTTGAGTTGACTGGCACCAAGCATCAGTCGACCACCGCATATCATCCCCAGGCAAATGGGATGGTAGAGAGACTCCACCGGCAGCTGAAGGCAGCTATCATGTGCCACGCTAGCCCGAGGTGGACCGAGGTGCTGCCATGGGTACTCCTGGGCATCAGGAGTGCGTGGAAGGAGGACCTCGGAGCATCATGCGCAGAGCTCGTGTATGGTGAGCCCCTACGATTACCGGGTGAGTTTTTTAACCCTATAGTAGATCGTGTAGTTGACTATTCTTCCTTTGTAGATAGACTTAGATCGTATTTTAGAGCCCTATCTCCAGTACCCGCTTCTAATCACAATAGTAAAAAAATTTTTCATTTTCCTAAGGATCTTTTATCCTCGGATTTTGTTTTCGTTCGTAGAGGCCCATTCTGTAAGGCATTAGAGCCTCCTTATGTTGGCCCATTTAAAGTATTGGAGAGAGGTGATAAGTATTTTAGTTTAGATTTTAACGGTAGAATAGAAAAAGTTTCAGTAGATAGGCTGAAACCAGCTTTTATATTAGGTACTACTGAATTAGACCGCTTGGACAGACCGGTCGTTAGGACCCGGTCGGGTCGAAGGGTACATTTCACTGTATAGAATTTACTAACATTTTTCTTTTTCTTTCCTTGCATTTCCAATCTCCGTGGGGGAGCGATGTGGTGGAGCAACCTACTTCATAGCTGGCCGTTTTGCTGACACTGGCCGCTCGTCTAGTCGAACGAATTCTACTTCGATGAATGTTATTTTTGTATAAAGAACATGCTCGTAATTTGAATCGTGTGGTAGACTGATGCGTGATTTGATGTGCGCGCTGGTCATTCACATTCGAGATTTCTATCAAGAAGGTCGTGCTAGTTAGACCTATATTTGTATATATTTATATCAGTCAACCTCCGAACCTTGAAGCGAACGCATCTCCTGACCTTTGACATGCAAAAGCAATAAATTCAGTCTATCACACAAAGTACGATCCACAACCTAGTTCCGCGATATTGTTTCTCAGTGATATGTAACATTATAAATAGCAATTATAAAGTGGAATATATAATCAATCTTTCATTGATGAGGACCTCCTGGACTCCAGTATGAATTAAGCATTTATTGTAGTGGTTTACCACTATATAGGCAATGCAACCAAAAACACGAAGGTGTCCAAGACAAACAGTGTGTCGGGACCAGACCTCCTCAGGCACCTGTCCTGCTAACGCTGCAGTGGGGCTTCTATTTTTCAAATAAATGGCCGTCATCACAGCCTCACCCCAAAAACGGTTATAGAGACCTGCCTGCAATAACATGCATCTAACCTTCTCTAATAATGTTCTATTCAGGCGTTCTGCAACGCCATTCTGCTGAGCACAATACGGTACTGTCAACTGGTGAGCGATTCCCTCTTTCTCAAGGAAACTCCTAAATCTGCCACTACAGTATTCACCACCATTGTCAGAACGCAGGCATTTAATAGACAATCCAGTCTGCTTTTCTACGTAACTTTTGAAATTGATAAAACAGTCTAACACTTCAGACTTTTTCTTTAATAAATATCCAAAACTTTTACGAGAAAAATCATCAGTAAGGGTTAATAAGTACCTTGCATCTCCCCAGCTAGAGTCTTTCATAGGGCCGCACACGTCACTATGTATGAGTTCCAAGGGCCGGCTTGCACGTCTCGTAGATCCTTTTGGATAAGCCCTGGCCACAGGCTTTCCCTCCAGGCAGGCAACACACTTACTTGTAAAGTCTTGCTTGTCAACCTGAAATGAAACGCTACGTGCTGCACACTCCCTAAGTGTACACATACCTTTAAGACAAAGATGCCCTAACCTTCTATGCCATAAATCAGCATCCATATTATTAGACCCGGCTAACTTTGCAATCTGTGCTTCCTGCACTTGATGTAGGACAGCCATCGATTGCTCTTTTGCAAAAGTACCTCTAATTCTATAAACACCCTTACATAAATCAGCAGACATAAGGGACTTGCCTTGTATACTACAGCTGTCATATATAAAACACCCATCCGCATTAAAAACCACAACCATGCCACTTTCACATAACTTACTCACAGAAAGCAAATTTTCAGACAACTGCGGAACAAACAAAACATTGGTAAAAATTTTATTACAATCTTCAATGCTTACATGCATATCTCCAACACCAGAGCTCTCTAGTTTAGTTGCTCTATCAGCACAGGTAATCCTAATTTTATTAGCTCTTAAACTAGTCAGAAGATTATTATTATTACACATGTGTGACGATGAACCACTGTCCACGATGAAGTCTGTACTCTGCGTAGCTGCCAAAAACGATGAAGCGAATACGGTTTGTTCATCATTACCATTTTCCTTCTTCTGTCGCTTTAATTTCTAGCACCGTGACTTCCCATGTCCAGCCTTATTACAATATTTGCAAATTATCACTTTCTTCTTATTAAAACTTCGAGCAATAAGTGCATTATTTGATGAGCTACTTCCCTGGTTCTCAGTGTTTGCCTTTCTGTACTCCTCTTGAATCAAGCGAGCACGAACTAGCTCTGAAGATAGTGCATTGGTCATCGATGCCGTCTCCAAGGCCGATACAAGTGTGTCGAATTCCTGAGGGAGACCGGACAATAATATTTCTGCAATTTCTTCATCTTCAATGACCTTTCCAATGTCCGCAAGTTGCTGTACGAGGGTAAAAACTGTTTCAATATATCTGGTCATATTATCATACTGGTTGTAGTCTACTCTATGGAGTTGACGAAGCAGACCAACCCGTCTGAACAGACCCTTATCTTCAAAAACAGACTGAAGTTTATCCCAAGCTGCTTTCGCTGAATTAATTCCATATAGGATTTGATAAAGAGTAGGCCTAAGGCTTAGCGATATCCTAGCAAGAGCCTTGGCATCTTTAATAGTGTCTTTCTCTGTACCTAAGACACAATCCCAGAGACCTTCTAGAATTAGTGAATTTTTAATTCCAAATTTCCAACTGTTATAGTTTGACACGCCCTCCAATTTCTCAATGCTTACTCCGCCACCGATAATATAGCTCGTCGTGGATGAAGCACTGGATGCGCCCGAATCACCATTTCCAGGCGCCATTGTGATTGAGGTTAGCGTGTGTGTCACGCGGCGTCGAAATCCAATTACACCAAAAATATTCTGCCAACCACGTACCTCTATTGTAATCTGGGCCAAAAACCTGTAAATGCTGGCGAGTGGATCCTAATTGCAGCGGATGGACGCAGCTAGAGGTATAGTAGTGATGAATTCAATCAAACAGCAGGTCACATTTGTATGTGTATTTGATTCAACAAATCCGCAGACAATGCACGTCACATAATTACACTATAACATTGATTATTAATATAACAGGTCAGGAATTACTCATTTACATTATTTAAGTGGTAAGTTATGAATTATAAAGTTAATATAAAGAATTAAGATTAAGACATGTCGTAGTGCCAATGCTCACAAGGAAGGAATTAAAGTGGAAGTAGTGTCAGTTTGACATACAATGACATCTACTAGTCAAGTCTATGTATTGATAAGAATGCGTTCAGAAATAATAAATTTTAACAGGGTCGGTACTCCGTTCCCGATAAAGAGAGGCGTTAGACAAGGAGATCCAATCTCACCAAATTTATTCACGGCTCTCTTAGAACACATCTTTTCAAAGTTAAACTGGCAAAATTTAGGAATAAAAATAAATGGAGAGTACCTAAATCACCTAAGATTTGCAGATGATATTGTGCTGATAAGCGGAAACCACAAGGATCTGATGTTACGGAGTAAAATCGATAAAACCTTTCATCTTATCTCGGAAGAGTCTTTACTCTTTATCAGGATAAGTGTTTAACTAGCATGCTTTTTCGTTGTAACGTTTTTTTACACACATCACAAGTAAACAAACTTTCAGAAAATAAACTGATTTCACTAGTGTCTACATTTTTGGAAATCTTAGATTCACTTTGTGAAGTTTTAGATACAATAAGATTATTAACGTTCATTTTATTAGTAACCGGTCCTATGTCTACATTCTGACTTGCTACGTGACAATTTAAATCCACGGAGACAGCAATATCCTTGGGCGATTACACGCGATTCATGTTGTAGTGGTACAATCTGCTTAGGCGTTTTAATAACATCATAATATAATTTGATTACACTGTTATCGAATGCTCGCTTGTCCGGTTAGCTATTGTACTCGTATATAATCTCCAATACTTGTTCACTTTTCTGGATTGTATCAGCTTCTTCAGCTTGCACTTCATTTCCGTAATTCTAAGTAAGTTTCACGGATAGTGGAGCGACTGAAATAAAATATCATCATCAGCTTCAGAACCCATAAACGGATCACTACTGAACGTAGGTCTCCTTTCTTAGGGTTCCGTCGTAAAACTACAAGGAACCCTTATAGTTTCGCCAAGTCCCTCCATTTGTCCGCAGTCTAGCGCAGAGACTATTAGTACTGAAGAGCGGTAATTTGACATGGTTATCAATCATTCATCATTAGTAGATAGACGTAAATGGGGGGTATTTTTTTACTCGTCTATCTCATTGTGATATGAGAAGTACCTACCTGTGTGAACTGTCTAAAACTGACGCTATTTAACGGTTAGTGCATGAATTCTAGTATCATAAGGCGCGACGAAAGATTCACCTACGTTTTTTACGTGAGCAATGACGCAGTTGTTTTGTATTACCAATTAGGCCGAGAAATAAAAAGACATGTTTTATTACTAATATTTTTATTTCCGACATAAAATCCAAATTTCGAATATGTAAAACGAAATGCAAAAACCCCGACTCCAAGCAGTCGTCTTTTTTACCCTGGAGTGCTTTTAAAGCGCGGAGCCAGAAGCTCGCGAAGGAGGTCCTGAACGAAGGTCGAATTAGTCGGTGATGCTGAAGTAAGGGGCGACGGAGCGTGTCTTGTGGCGTAGGCCGTAGCCCATTTGATTTGTATATAACTGTATTGTTATTGCAACACAGTAGTAGAAGTAGGTAGTATAAAGTACAAATCAAATGGGCTACGCCAGAAGACTCGGCCTCTTTCGTTCAGCTTCAACTACTCGACCTTCTTTTCGCTAGGGAAGTCGCCGGCTCGCTTCGCTCGGCACCTCCCTCCTTTGCTCCCATGGGTGTCGCAGGCTCGCTTCATTCAGGACCTCCTATGCGAGTTTCTGGCTCTGGGTAGGGCAGACAAGTCTACTTGGATTCGTGCCCTTTGCATTTCATTTTTAGGAAACAAACGCGTGATTACCATTAGGTTTATTTATTTATTTTTAACTTACAAGTTAAAGATTTTTCGCCAGTGTGTGTTCTCATGTGACGCACTAAATAATAATTTCCCACACGTCTATAATAGTTGCATAACTTACATGAATAAGGTTTTTCACTAGTGTGAGTTCTCATGTGATGCACTAAATGAGATTTTTGCGCACTTGTATAGTGTGAGTTCTTATGCGACGCATTAAATTAGACATGAAACAAACGTTCAGGTTAGGGCCTCAAGATTATTTTAAATAAATAAAATAATATCAGTCAAATACCCAATTATGGCATACATAATGTACCGATTAAAAATACATAACTTAAAATGTATTTACTAGGGATGCATATGATACCGATACCGGCACCGATATATCGGAATCAGCTACATAAAATTTGCCGATACACCGATTCTTTTTAAATTTCGCTCTAAAGAAAACCAATTTGTTGCGTTTCTTAAATAAAAATCTCATAACGATAAATGTTAATTATTAAGTTCTGTTTTCTGATCCGTTATCAATTATAATATTTTCTAAATTAATATAATTTATTAAAAGTATATTTTTTCATAATTTCTTTAAAAGACCAGAATCTAGTATCTATTTCCTTTGATGTCTGACATATTGGTGATATTATATAAGTATCAGTAATTTTATCTGTTTCTAAAGCCACAGCTTTTATAGCTTTTTATTGAATCTTTACAGTCCGTATCGGCTGTGGTATCGGTAACGGAAACCGTGATACTTTTTTATAAATATATCTGTATCGGTATCATATCGGCTGAAGTGCGTATCGATGCATCCCTAGTATTTACTAATGTACTAAATGTTCAGAAATAAAGGCTTATTTCTTTAACTTAGAAAGTTACTTTTCTATTTCTAAGGTTTTTCATCATAATGACTCCTCATGTGTACCACTAAAATATGGTTTATCGCATACCTGTCGAACTAACACCAATAAGGGTTTTCCGCCAGTGTGAGTTCGCATGTGCCTCACTAAAGAATATTTAATCGCACACCTATAGACGCATAACTTACATGAATAAGGTTGTTCACCAGTGTGAGTTCGCATGTGCATCACTAAACCACATTTCCTCGCACATGTATAGTCGCATAACTTACATGAATAATGTTTTTCACCAGTGTGAGTTCCCATGTGCCTAACTAAAGAATATTTAATCGCACACCTATAGACGCAATACTTACATGAATAAGGTTTTTCACCAGTGTGTATTCGAATATGCCTTACTAAATCAAATTTACCTGCACATCTATAGTCGCATAACTTACATGAATAAGGTTTTTCACCAGTGTGAGTTCGCATGTGCATCACTAAACCACATTTCCTCGCACATGTATAATCGCATAACTTCCATGAATAAGGTTTTTACCAGTGTATTTTCGTATGTGTCTTACTAAAGCAGATTTAGTCGTACATCTATGGTCGCATAACATACATGCATAAGGTTTTTCACCCGTGTGAGTTCGCATGTGCGTCACTAAAGAATATTTAATCGCACACCTATAGGCGCATAACTTACATGAATAAGGTTTTTCACCAGTGTGTATTCGCATATGCCTTACTAAATCAAATTTCCTCGCACATGTATAGTCGCATAACTTACATGAATAAGGTTTATCACCCGTGTGAGTTCGCATGTGCGTCACTAAACCACATTTCCTCGCACATGTATAGTCGCATAACTTACATGAATAAGGTTTTTCACCAGTGTGTGTTCGCATGTGCTTCACTAAAACACATTTACTCGCACATCTATAGTCGCATAACTTACATGAATAAGGTTTTTCACCAGTGTGTGTTCGCATGTGCCTCACTAAAGCACATTTAATCGCACATCTATAGTCGCATAACTTACATGAATAAGGTTTTTCGCCAGTGTGTGTTCTCATATGAGTTGTTAGAGCACTTTCGTATTTACATTTATATTGGCAAAACTTGCAAGATAACTGCTTTACTTCACTGTGAGTTCTTTTGTGTTTAACTAGCATAGTTTTTCGTTGTAACGTTTTATTACACACATCATAAGTGAACAAATTTCTCTCAGAAAATAAACTGTTTTCACTACTGTCTATAGTATTGGAAAACTTAGATTCACTTTGTGAAGTTTTAGATACAATACGATTATTGACGTTCAATTTATTAGTAACCGGTCCTATGTCTACATTCTGACTTGCTACGTGACAATTTAAATCCATGGAGACAGCAGTAGCAGCTCCTTGGGCGATTACAAGCGATTCATGTTGTAGTGGTACAAACTTATTAGGCGTTTTAAAAACATCATATAATTTGACTACGCAATTCGGTAAACTATTAATGTTTGTCACGCCGCTGGTGTCGAGGGATCGCTTGTCCGGTTTGCCATTGTATGTATCCAATACTTGTTCACTTTTCTGGTCTGTATCGGCTTCTTCAGCTTGCACTATATTTCCACGATTCGTAGCAAGATTCACGAACAAGGAAGCGACTGAAACAAAATATTACCATCATCATCTTGTTTTAGAATAGAATAGAATAAAATATTTTTTATTCAAATTAACTTTCACAAGTGCTTTTGAATCTTCGACCAGCAGCAACCAATCAACGGCTCACTGAACGCAGGCCTCCTCTCAGAGAAGGGTTATGGGTAGTAGGCCATAGTCCGCCACGCTGGCCCAATGCGAATTCGCTTGACACACCTTGAGAACATCATGGAGAACTATTAGGTGTACAGGTTTACTCACGATGTTTTCCTTCACCGTTGAAGCATGTGATATTTAATTGCTTAAACGCACCTAACTACGAAAATCGCGTGCCCTGGATCGAACGGCATTTGCAGATTTAATTATCTGTGGATTGGCCCACAATGCGAAATTCAAATAATTTTTTTTGTCGAAAGCCATGTTGTTTTAATTTCAAATTCAGTCATTGGGTTTTTAGATAGTGTTTTGTTTTTGTGAAATTGTGGTTTTGGCGCCATGGATAAACTGAAAATTCGTACAAATTTCGAATATGAGTTCCTGGGTGAAAATACCGCTGCGCAAACAACACGAAACATTCACGACTTGTACGGACCTAACACTGTTTGCATAAACACGGTCCATTATTGGATTAATCGTTTTAGATCTGGAAATTCTGAATTGAAGAACGAGCCTCGTGGTCGGCCGGAAACTGTTGTCAACAACGACGAATTGAAGGCCATAGTGGAAGCGGATCCAACTCAATTATCTACGGCTGAGCTTGCTGCGGGTTTTGGAGTTAGTGTCAATACAACATTGAAACACTTGCGTCAAATCGAAAAAATAAAAAAACAAAACTTGAGAGGTGTCAAGGGACACCCGGATGGAACGAAGTTCCTTTCGATTAATTAGTGAAGGAATATTAATAAACTAGTGGTGTCATCTAGTATTAAATTGATTAACTACGATGAATTATATTTAGTTTATTTCTATTGCAGCAATGTTACAAAACCAAAGAGTTACTCTGGTTTTTTAACAGATGGCGTTAGTAGTACAATAACATTTTATCCAATTTATACAATGAAAAATTAGGGAAAAATTCCACATGTAGAAATTATTTAAAATAAAATTTAAAATAGAAAATTCAGTCAGTCGAGCTGGGATTCGAACCATCGACTTTTAACTGTTAAGCGACTGCCGAAGCCACTAGGCTACGGAGACCCAATATTGTACCGCAAAAATACCGAACACAATGCCAAATTCACATTCAAAAAAGTGTCGATCCGTCTAGCCCCCTTCCGCACCGCGCGATAAGGAACTACGTTCCAATAAAAAGCTAGATAAGTGGGGCCATTTCAACATTCAACAACTCAACAACCAAGACTGGTCAATCGCTCTTCCTAAATGCTTCTCCACGACAACGCGCAAGCTCACACTTCACGACAGATCCTCGCAAAGCTACAACAGTTACAGCTGGAAGCTCTCCGTGACCCATCGTACTCACCGGATCTCGCGCTCCTCGCGTCAATGATATCGAAACCGTGCCGTCGGTGGTACCATCGAGAGCGTGAAGTGCAGCGCAAGTGTAAAAACCAGGGTTCGAAAATATCCGATATTTATTATAAACTAGTAGGGCGCGTGGGTGCGCGGCCCGCAAGCGGACCGCGGTTTAACTATCGTTAAGTGGACTTTCAGGTCCTGATCATTTTCTATCAAATAACCACTCTTCCATCTTTTATACTCTCCGAGATAGATGCCGATGAAATTGGTATAGCCGCCATCTTGAATCCGCCATTTTGATTTTTTTTTCAGCTCATTGCCAATAGGGAATATGCATGATTTTTTTTTTAATTTCTTAAATTAATCATTTACATCTTTATAACATATAAAAAATATAAATAGGTTTGAAAATAGTCAAATAATCTTTAAAAGTGAAATTTAAAACATTGAATAAATTTGAGCCGTTCAAACGCCACCATTAGCGCGCGCTTTTGATGACGTCATTCGACACGTCCCGTGTTTGTTTACTATAGCGTTTCAGTTACTTCATACTTATTTTCAGTTTTAATTGCGTCACAAACCATGGAAGAAGTTAAAAAACCTTCTTACAAGTATTGTATGGTACCTAAGTACAAAAACACTATTATTAGTACACCCGATAAAGTGTTTTTTTTGTATTCCACGAGATGCGAAAGTACGAAAGAAAAGTGTAAGAAAATTGTTCATGTAAATCGGAATATCGTATTTATCTAATACTTATTTACAAAAAGTATATCTTCTTCTTCTTCTTTATCAAGCGATAGACGTCCACTGCTGGACAAAGGTCTCTTGCATGGACTTCCACAGGACTCGGCTTCCTGCGACTCGCTTGATGTCGTCGGTCCACCTGGTGGGGGGTCTGCCAACACTGCGCTTCCCTGTGCGGGGTTGCCACTCCAACACCTTTGGACCCCAACGACCATCAGCTCTTCGAACTATGTGCCCCGCCCATTTCCACCTCAGTATCGCGACTCGCTGAGCTATGTCGTTGACTCTGGTTCTCCTACGGATCTCCTCATTTCTGCTTCGATCCCGCAGGGATACTCCGAGCATAGCTTTCTCCATCACCTGCTGAGCGGTCCTGAGCCTACTTATGAGGCCCTTAGTTAGCGAAAACAAATTAATTTGATATTATCCTTTCACTTTTACTTCTAGAGTACGGAACCCAACTAGAGTACGGAACCAAAAAGTATATAAACATATCAAACTTGAGTGAGCTTCAATAACATAATATTACGTATAAATTATCATGATAATAGACGTAAAGTAGGAGTTTAGGAACACAGATGGTTATTTAAAGGTTATGTTTTGTTTTAAGTATTATTTAAACATATAAGAATAAAAATCTATGTTAAGGACTAAAATATACCATGTAACATAATAATTACATTGCAGCTTTCACTCATTTGATCTCTGCGCTCGTAAAATCGAGATTTGATACAAAATATGCTGACATCATAAATGCATCTATTTTCGGTAGATTATCCGATTGTGCTTTGACAAAACCAGTTTCAGTCATCGACCTAGATTGACTACAAATATAAATTCACAAGTAATCACACAGGAATACAGTTTTAAACAATTTTTCTCACAAAAACTGTATGAATATCGACGCCGTAAATCAACCGTAAACCAAATGACGTCACATTTCGTTTCGACCAATGGCGACGCGTTTTGTAAGTTTGAATTTCCCTCCTTTATTTTTCACTTTCTATATAATATTTTCTGGGTTTAAATAATAACTAAATAAAAAAAATACCTTTTAAGTATAATGTTAAGGCAATAAAGAATCTAGAAAAAAATATTTGAGACAAATTTAAATTTTATGCATATTCCCTATTGGATGAGGTCTCGAGTATTTTTTGTTTGAGCACCTCCCACCTATCTTCAATACCCTGGCCGTGCTCACCCACCTTCCAAACCCTCGATCATCATATCTCATTATTTGTCAGAATGAGAATTCTTTTATAAAAGCAAAATTTTGAAAAGGAATCGTGTCAATGTCTCACATAGTTCTCAGCTTCTAGTCTATTCAATATTCGCCATATATTTTGTATGGAGAAAAAAAAATTCCGCCATCTTGATTTTTTTTCTCTTCATCAAGTAGACCTTCGGGTCTTGACACAGCCTCCTTTACTCTACAAGCCGTGCTGTGTGAGAGCTGGCAACGTCGCTCGTAGATCTATAAACGAAGTCTATTTTTTAACAGATGCCTTGATGGTTATACGACTGATTTAAAACTAAGCGAACTTAATGAACTTACACACTCACTGGTAACCATTAATTTAGGACACATAATATTACGCGACTCAATAGCATTGGTGATGATGTTGTTAGATTTTGTACGAGTTGTCTGTAGTTGTTAATTTACTTGGATTAAACGTCAATATTATTTTTGCGCGGAGATTCGTTTCTATATTTGTGGCTGAAATATTTATGTGAAAATAAGACAATTTCATGTATTTTTTCTTTAAAAACACTGCTTTGATTCTTTTAATTGTTGCTACTATTAAAATCTATGTATGGAACAGTACTTTTGAGGTATAAAATGCATTTATTTGGCGTGTGCTGAGAAAACTATCGATGATACATAAAAATACATACATACTACATGATTAAATTATTCATTATTCTCTTCAAAAAAGTCCCCAAGATTTAATTAGATTGCTTTTATTATCGTATAGTATAAATTCTTCCATACGAATACCTTAATTATAAATGCGAAAGTGTGTTTGTTTATTGGTTTGTCCATCCTTCATGCTGCAACAAAGCTACGGATTAACGTAATTTTTTGGATAGGTATAGTTCAGAAACTGGAGGGTGACATAGGCATCCCGGAAAATCAAAGAGTTCTCGCGGGATTTTAAAAACTAAATCCACGCGGAAAGTCGCGGGCATCAGTGAGCGAAAGGTCACTCGCTGATTCATCACGAAATGAATAGCCTTTTGTTAATAGATTTAAATATATGTTATTTGATTTAAATATATAGAAATAAAATATAACTTCTTTTAGAAAATCACCTTATGCCTCTTGCGATCTCCGTGGGTGCAAAGTCGTGGTTTTTACCAGCGCTAGGACTTTTGTCGATAAACCACTTGCAGCGGGAAAATTTATCTTTTTATAATTTCATAGAAAATCAGAAATTCTACGCAGACTACGTCGCGGGTATGATTAATAAATGGAACCTTTTAAAAGTATGTACAAATACCTATGTAATAAGTATTATATTATGATGAAAGTGCTTAATTAATATTTAATAATATGTATTACTAGTGGTTCGCCCCGAACTGAGACCTCGCGGTAACGGTATCCCATGATTATTCATTCAATCGATACATGATAACCAAAACTGACATTATTATTATGCCCGTTTTCACCAAACATACCTAAATCATCCCCTAAGTAGGAGTCTCTTAACGTAGGTAGCTCCTAAATACAATCCTAAGTCCTAACATCCGTCCCAATATCCTTTTAGGTGTCCCGTACAGGATCGTGATAAATAAGTTGACAGAAAACATCAATCACCTAACTTATAGGTAGCCCGTAAAGGTTAGGGAACGTTAGTGAAAACATTGAATTATTATGTAGGTACTAACGAGTGAAACCGGGTTACGGGCATCTGTACAAATCGTCATCTATCGACGCGAATAGAAAATATACAATATTTAACTAAAATTTAACTAAAAAATAATTTTAATTGAATAATATGGTACAAAAAAAATTACAATACAATTATTGTATTATAATAAGTAACTAAATAATAATGGTCGACGCAAAACTGTTTTTGGGATAGGTCGTTAGTCGTAACTCGTAGTTCCATGGGAATAGTTACTGACTGCGCCATCTATTAGCATTATTGTGAAGCTATGTTGATGCTATATGAATTACTGATGTACATTAAAAATTAAATAATCTCGTTTCTTTATAATATTCATATAATTTTAGTATTTGTTGTTCAAGTACAGGATATAAGTGACCTAAAAACATAAAATCAGTTTGAAAATCCATAGCGGATTTTCTTAAGGAGCGTCTTCAAGCGAGCGTATAAAATCGCCACTTTGAAAGCCCCCCATTTCGTCAATTTTAAGGGAAAATTTAAAAAAAAAATATTTTTGTACTCAGTTCAAAATTATCTTTAAAATGATACGTAACAATTTTATGTAACGCGATATTTTTTTTTTTACTTCGTATTCGCTTCTATGAGAGCCCCCCTGAAATAAAGATTTTTATAACTTTTTAAGCCATTTTCGGCTGGAGGCCATCGGTTTACATATTATATCTAAATTTGAAGTAATTACGTTCAGTAATTCAAAAATTATAAGGCTCTGACAGACGGACGGACGGACGGACGGACGGACAAGTGCAAATCGCTCTAGTTAACTCAAAGACCTTCGCTTCGCTCGGTCGAATATTAATTAGAGCAACCACATTAAATGAACTTTTCATCTATTTTAGAGAAACACTGAAACCTACAAACAATAAAGTTTGATACAAGTTATATTTATAAAAGTTAACGACAATCTTATGTCCCTAAGACGTATTCTACTGCCTTATTTTCATAAAATTATTGTGTAGGAGGTACTATACCATTCCTAATAAATGACGAATTTATGTAGGTACCCATTATGTGCATATTTTTTGCATTATATCATCATATACAACCCATAATAAGGTTTGCACTAGTACACATTGTAGAAAAATGCTATCGAAAGTTAAAACCATCGATTCACGCAAATCCTAAATGCGACGTTGCCAAACTTAATAGCATGGCTTGTAGTAAAGGAGGCTGTGGTCTTGATCATCTTTTGCCAAGAACCCACTCTTCCATCTTTTATACTCTCCGAGATAGACACCGACGAAATTTGTATGGCCGCCATCTTGAATCCGCCATTTTGGATTTTTTTTCAACCCACTGGCAATTGGATGAGGTTTCGAGTGACTTTTGTTCGAGCACACCCCACCTATCTTCAATACCCTGGCCGTGCTCCTCACCCGTCTCCGAAATCCTCAATCATCAGCTCTCTCCATATTTTTCCTCCGAATGAATTTTTATCCTTTATACGAAACCATCGGTGAAAAACAAAATTTTCATACAAAATTTTACAGGAGAGGTGATCAATGAGTGAGTGAATCAGTCAATCAGTCAATCAGCCCCAGCAGCTATATATATATTTATTAATTATAAATATCAAAATATCGGATATTTATGATATATATCAGATATATATCAAGTTTGATACATATCAATTTTGTATGGAAGCCATATTATTACTTTATTGTATTATTTATGAATACATATGTGTTACATAAACATACTAAAATTATCAAAAAAAAAACTATAATGTTTTATTTATTTGGGTAGGTACTTAAAATCAGATAAATGAAACCAAAACATAATCATCAGACAAATGAAGCAAAATCAACTAAAAAAAAATCTTATACTTATATCAAAAAATCAACTCAAAAATATAAAACCTTTTTCTATAAATTCTAATCTTTCCTTTTTTATAAATTTGGGAAGTAGAAATACAGTAACAAACGCTAAAAATTACTTAATCGACCGAGCGAAGCGAAGGTCTTTGAGTCTACTTGAGTGAATTTGCACTTGTCCGTCCGTCCGTCCGTCCGTCTGTCAGAGCCTTATAACTTCTGAATTACTGAACGTAATTACTTCAATTTTAGATATAATATGTAAATCGATGTCCTCCAGCCGAAAATGGCTTAAAAAGTTATAAAAATATTTATTTCAGGGGGGCTCTCATAGAAGCGAATGCGAAGAAAAAAAAATTTTTGCGTTTCATAGGGTTACAGTACCTCATTTTAAAGATAATTTGGAACAGAGTACAAAAGTATTTTTTTTTTTTATTTTTTTCCTAAAATTGACGAAATGGGGGGCTTTCAAAGTGGAGATTATATTTGACCTCACAACGGAATAACCATTGAAAGCTGGGGCTTGAAAGTTTTATAATTTTAGCGTAATATCATGTACTTGAACAACAAATACTAAAATTAGATATATGTAATAAGGAAACTAAATTATTTAACTTTTAATGAGCAGCAACAACAGAACTTCACAATGATGTCAATAGATGGCGCTCTCATCTCATATAGCAAATGCAGCTATATGTAACATATTATTCAATTAAAATTATTATTTAGTCATTTAGCAAACATCAATAAAACTTCACGTTGCAGTTTGTTTTTACATGTTTTCTGACCGTGTCGATAGTTGACGCTGTGTACAAGTAATTTAATTTGAATGTTCCAAAAAACTATACCTAAGTTTGATTGAGGCCTTGAGGATTTCACTATAACAGTTCCCTAACCTTTACGGGCTACCTATTTTAAGTTAGTTGACACTTTCTGTCAACTTTGTTATTACGAACCTCTACGGGACAACTAAAGGTGAAAATGACATTGGGATGTTAGGATTGTATTTAGGGACTACCTACGTAAAGAGACTTCTACAAAGGGGATGATTTAGGTATGGTTCGTGAAAACGGGCATAATAATAATGTCAATTTTGATCGTCATGTATCTATTGAATGAATAAGTAATTATGGGAAACCGTTACCGCGAGGTCTCAGTTCGGGGCGAACCACTAGTAATATTAATTTTTAAACCATTTTTGTATTGCAATATGTTATAAAAAAATCTATTGATATATATCGTCAAACCCAGTTTGATATATATCGGATATATATCTTGATATACAGGGTGGAAAAAAGTTATGGGCCCTGGAGGGGAACCACCTTAAATCCTTAAGTTAGATCATTTTACTTAGAGGAAACATTCCCTTATTTTTAAAAAGAAACAAAACTGCATTCAAAGTTTTTCAAAAACTCGCTTGTCTCACCCGGGAATAACCAGCGAACCAGCTAAAAATTCAAAAAATAAACACCCGCTATTTTATTGCACTAGTCGATACAGTCGATGTTAAAGATGAAATTTCTCCAAGAAACATTATGTCTTACACTCGTCTGTCTTACTAGATATCCATAAAATCGAATTTCTCTAATCAACATTCCCAGTTCAACAAGTAAAAGACACGTTATAATTTTCTTATAAGTCTAACATCCAAAGACATTGTATGAAGTATAAGCTTGCTAATTATCTCTAAGTACCTTGTTGAAGATTTAGATAAAATCGTTTTTTTGAGAATTGAAAAAAAAATGCAATTTAGCTTCTACATTGTCGAGATAAATTACAATTCTTTTTTGTTTGAATTCTACTACAATTGTACTACACAATTACTTAATGGAAGCAAAACAAAACAAAATCGATAAAAATGCTCAAAATGTGTCATTCTCATGTGAATTTCAAAATTGCTGTCCCGCACCGCAAAGTTAAACGTTTAAATTTTTAAACTTTTTGTTAGAAGAAAGAAATTTTGTGCATAAAATTATTATTATCATTAAACGATTTTCTAATCTAAGTCTTCAAAAAGGTACTTAGAGATAATAAAATTAGCAAGATTTGTACTTCATACAATGTCTTTGGATGTTAGAGTTATTAGAAAATTATACCTAACGTGTCTTTTACTTGTTGAAAGTGAGTAGTTCTAGGTAATATTGACTAAAGAACTTGTATACTAAATATTCGATTTAATGGATATCTTGTACGATAGACGAGTGTAAGACATAATGTTTCTTGGAGAAATTTCATCTTTAACATCGACTGTATCGACTAGTGCAATAAAATAGCGGGTGTTTATTTTTTGAATTTTTAGCTGGTTCGATTCCCGGGTGAGATAAGCGAATACGGTATTTGACTATATTAAAAATATCGTTTCATTTGGTGTCATCCTAAAAGATTATTATCTAAAAACATTATTCCATACGACAAAACTAAAAAATAAAGTTTTATTTAATTAGAAAATATTAAATAAAATTGCTATAATTCCGGCCATGGTCACGTGATCGAAAACGTTCTGTGATCTCGAATGACGTCACAGTCTTCGCCACATATGGAATTCTCATTTTGTCAATACATTTCGACGTGTTTGTGCGGCGTAATAGGCTAATTTCGTCTGTTTTTCATCGTTACTATTTTATTAAATACCAAATAGTATGCGACACGCGGCCTAAACACATATTATAAAATTGTCATTGTTTGAAATGTGAACTGTTACGTCATGAGAGCAAATGGAACGTTTCGGCGGCAATTTATTTTTTTGAATTTATTTCTCGATTTTTATGAAAAATAATGAAAATTATGCCGAAATATATGTTTTGTTAGCTTCAGCATAGCATTATTAACAATTTAAGATGATTTTCTAAAAGTAGTCAAATAGCCTATTATTGAAAAAGTTTGAATGCAGTTTTGTTTCTTTTTAAAAATAAGGGAATGTTTCCTTTAAGTAAAATGATCTAACTTAAGGATTTAAGGTAGTTCCCCTCCAAGGCCCATAATTTTTTTCCACCCTGTATATCCATTGATATTTATATCCTCGAACCCTGGTAAAAACTGTCCGACGGCTCTCGCGGAGTCGTACCGTGCGAATAGAATAGTGTAATCGTAAGATCTAGCACGTAAGCAATCGAATGTGTGTAAACAAGTGTAAATAAGAATTTTATTTTTAAATGCAAGCTTTTAGTAGCTACATCATTAGACTCTGGATATCATCTAGGATCAGAGTACTTGTTATGACCAATCAAACGGGCCCAAACTCGATGGGGTTACGTCGTTTTATTACAGAGTTCCGATAGCCATCTTCAGTCTCCATTATCAGATCAGCTCCATGTCACAACAATATTGCATTGTCATCCAATTTACACATACATGCAAAATTTCAGCTCGATCAGAAACCGGGAAGTGCGTCTAATTCATCTTCCCAGATTTGACCCAAACAAACATTGCAAGTTAAATAAAAGCTTGTAATAAGATTGTTGAATAACTCCTATATCACACTTTCTCGCACATCTATTCGCATAACTTACATGAATATGGTTTTTTGCTTTTAGCAAGTGTGTTTTCGCATGTGACTCCCTAAATTAGCTTTACTCGCATAACTATAGTGGCATACTTTACATGAATATGGTTTTTCGCCAGTGTGTTTTCGCATGTGAATCACCAAACGAGATTTACTCGCATATTTATAGTCGCATACTTTACATGAATAAGGTTTTTCGCCAGTGTGTTTTCGCATGTGAATCACTAAACGAGATTTACTCGCATATTTATAGTCGCATAACTCACATGCATAAGGTTTTTCTCCCAAGTGTGTCCGCATGTGAATCACCAAATGAGATTTTTTCGCGCATGTATAGTCGCATAACTTACATGAATAAGATTTTTCACCAGTGTGTGTTCGCATGTGAATCAACAATTGAGTTTTTCTCGCACATCTATAGTCGCATAACTTACATGAATAAGGTTTTCCGCCAGTGTGTGTTAGCGTGTGAATCACTAAATCAAATTTAATCGCAAATCTATTGTCACATAACTTACACGAATATAGTTTTTCGCCAGTGTGTGTTCGCATGTGCTTAACTAAATAGGATTTTCTCGTATATCTACAGTCGCACACCTTACATGAATAAGGTTTTTCGGCAGTGTGTGTCCGCCGGTGAATCACCAAACTCGATTTACTCGCACATTTATAGTCGCATAACTTACAAATATGAGATTTTTTACCAGTGTGAGATCTCTTATTGTGCTTTAAAAGATTATGTTTGTCTTCAAACTTGTAATTGCAAAACTTACAATAATACCTTTTTCGACAAGCTAGAGTTCGCATGTGAGTCATTAAAGTCTTTTTATATCTAAATGTGTACTGGCAAAACTTGCAAGAGAACTTTTTTTGACAAGTGAGATTTCGCATATGAGTCCTGAAAGCCTTTTTATATTTAAATACGTACTGGCAAAACTTGCAAGAGAACGGCTTGACTTCACTGTGAGTTTTTATGTGTTTATCTAGCAGGCTTTTTCGTTTTAACGTTTGTTTAGACACATCACAAGTGTACAAACTCTGAGAAAATAAACTGTTTTCACTAGTGTTTATATAATTGGTAAACTTAGATTCACTTTGTGAAGTTTTAGTTACAATACGATTATTGACGTTCATTTTATTAGTAACCGGTCCTATGTCCTCACTCTGATTTGCTACGTGACAATTAATATCCACGGAGACAGCAGTAGCAGCTCTTTGGGCGATTACAAGCGATCCATATTGTAGTGGTACAATCTTATAAGGTGTTTTAACAACATCATATAATTTGACTACGCGATTCCCTAAACTATTAATGTTAGTCACGCCGCTGTTATCGAATGGTCGCTCGTCCGGTTCGCCATTGTATATAATCTCCAATACTTGTTCACTTTTCTTTGCTTCTTCAGCTCGCACTACATTTCTATGTTTCGTCGCAAGTTTCACGGACAAGGGAGCGACTGAAACAAAATATCACATCATCATCTTCATCATCAGCAACCCATCAACGGCTCACTACTGAACGCAGGTCTCCTCTCAGGGAAGGGGTATGGGTTGTAGGTCGAGTTCAGGACTCGGAGTAACCTTAGCTACCTTTTATCTCTGAGAAACAGGGGTTCATCGCGGGATTATTAAAAACATTACTGCCCGCGAACAAAGTCGCAGGCAAAAGTTATAGTTTGAGCGGGAGAGCGAGGCACCCCCTGAGGTATGTGGGCGGTGAGACGGGGGAGGTAAACAATCTTGTAGCTAACTCAGTCTGCCGTCGACCACGGCGACGGTCACACGTCTAAGTTGTTTGCGCCTCTTTGTCACAAACACACACGAGATAAAATATCCTGAGATGGGTCCGCCAATTCCACGTAATGTGAAAAATGTTATTTACACTGTGCAGTTTTTTTCTCACACGAAAGGGTGACAAGGAAAGTATAGAACACAAATATGATATGAACATTAATAAATTAGTGGCAGAGGCTACTGTATCGTAAATAATAAAATGTACTCATTTTAGATATGCGTTTATTCTTGTTTAACCAGGAAATAATTTTTTTTTGATATAATTAAGACATTTATTATTAACACATTTATTAAGACATTTTCCGACATGTTATCCTGAGATTTATCTGCCCTAAAATATCTCATGTGCGTCTAGTCAACGTCTTGTCAATCGCGCCCTCCCCGTCTCACCGCCCACATACCTCAGGCGGTGCCTCTTGCGCTCAGACTATAGTCAATAATATCTAAGAAATTCCAATCTATCCAAAAAAAATAGCAATACAAATTATTAGTATCTAATTATTTCTTATAATACAAATATCTCGTGTCACGATGTATGTTCGGGATAAACTCTGAAACTACTGAACCGATATTGATCTACTTCGTAACTATCTGTAATTTGGTCCAACTTGAAAGATAGGATAGTTTTTATCTTAATTATTGACATCAATATTTAAATTAAATGTTTATTAGTATCAGTAAACTACGGCCGTTCAGAGAATGCGTTCCTGACACGTCGCGATTGAACTGACGACGTAACTTTGTAATGGCGTTGCAGTTACGATAAAAATATTATTGCTGGTTGTTTACCGTTTAAACAATTGATGAGCATTAAAACAACATTACTATATCAATAATCAATTAATGTTATAATTTTGTGCCAAACTGAGTGTCAAATAACTTGGTAAACAATATTTTTCTAAATCTAAACTGCGCTATTACAAGGTTATGTCAACCTGATATTTTTGTTTTGTAAGGCAAACTGACAGGTGTCAAAAACGAATTCTCTCGGTGGCCGTACTTTAGTGTGTATTTATTGTTAGTTCGACGAATTGTTAATAGATGGCTCTGTAGGTTAATTTATGGATACAACTCTAACATCGTTCACTACCTACCTACTGAGTCACATCAACGCGCGGCTGGGTTAGCTAGTTTCTTATAAAAATATTTACTGTAAATCACTAATTTATCCCTACTAATATTATAATTTGGGATAGCGTAAATATTTACGCAAATAATAGAGCGATACAATGAGTATAAATTGCCTCTCTACATAGCTTTCATTGATTACTCAAAAGCCTTCGACTCTATCTCACATGAGTCTCTATGGAGAGCCCAAGGAATCAAGGAATCGAGAGAAAATACATAGATCTGTTACAGGTCATATATAAAAATAGTAGGGCTACGGTGAAGTTGGATAGGGTCGGTACTGCGTTCCCGATAAAGAGAGGCGTTAGACAACGAGATCCAATCTCACCAAATTTATTCACGGCTCTCCTAGAGCACATCTTTTCAAAGTTAAACTGGCAAAATTTAGGAATAAAAATAAATGGAGAGTACCTAAATCACCTAAGATTTGCAGATGATATTGTGCTGATAAGCGGAAACCACAAGGATCTCTACCATATGCTTAAAAGTCTAGACCAAAAAAGTCATAAATGTGGATTGAAAATGAATGCTAGCAAGACAAGTATAATGACAAACAGTGTTGAGATACCCACGATAATTCAAACCCAAACAATTAATTACGTGGAATACACATATAATTTGTTGACCATACCACAAAAGTGGTAGAGCGAAGAATGAAGATCGCTTGAGGTAAAATTTGGTCTCTTAAACATATTTTTAAATCAAGAATTCCTTTACCATTAAAAAGAAGGCAATGGACTCTATAGTCCTGCCTACTCTTCTGTACGGCTGTAAAATTTGGGCTCTTACAAAAAATAAGAAATCGGGAAATACGTAACAAAACCAAGATAACCGATGCTGCGGAGCTCGCCTGCAAACTGAAATGGCGATGGGCTAGTCATGTGGCTCGGGCGAGAGACGGCCGGTGGAGCGAGCGCGTACTGCACTGTTTTTATTTTATTTATCGCTAGTTTTCCGATATATCGGAATCAATTTAAAAAAAATATTAAATTTGCCGATACATACACAGATATATTTTGAATTTAGCTCTATAGACAACCCATTTCTGTGTTGTGTTTCCTGAACAAAAATGTAAACTGAGAATTTTAATTATCAAGCTTTGTCTTCTGATCTGTTATCAATTATCATTTCTAAATAAGTATCATTATAAGTATGAGCAATTTTATGCGTTTCTAAAGCCACAGCTTTTTATAGATTACATTGAATCATCGGTATCCGTGATGATACTTTTTAGGGTTCCGTACCCAAAGGGTACCAACGGGACCCTATTACTAAGCCTACGCTGTCCGTCCGTCCGTCCGTCTGTCAGCGGGCTGTATCTCGTAAACCGTAATAGATAGACAGATGAAATTTTCATATATTATTGACCGAGCGAAGCGAGGTCTCTGAGTCTACTAGGTGAATTTGCTCTTGTCCGTCCGTCCGTCCGTCCGTCCGTCTGTCAGAGCCTTATAACTTTTGAATTACTGAACGTAATTACTTCAAATTTCGATATAATATGTAAACTGATGGCCTTCAGCCGAATATTGCATAAAAAATTATAAAAACCTTTATTTCAGGGGGACTCTCATAGAAGTGAATGCGAAGTAAAAAAAATTTTATCGCGTTATATAAAATTGTAACATATCATGTTAACGATAATTTCGAACCGAGTACAAAAATATTATTTTTTTATTTTTTCCTTTAAAATTGACGAAATGGGGGGCTTTCAAAGTGGCGATTTTATACGCTCGCTTGAAGACGCTCTCTAGCAAAATCCGCTACGTATTTTCAACCTGTTTTATTTTTATTACTAGCTGATGCCCACGACTTCATCCGCGTGGATTCAGTTTTTAAAATCCCGAGGGTACTCTTTGATTTTCCGGGATGCTTTACACTCTACAGGTTCTCAAATATACCTACCTATCCAAAAAATCACGTCAATCCGTAGGTTTTTGTAGCGTGATTGACGGACAAACCAACAAAGACAAAATTACGTTTAGCTGTCATTTACGTTTTGTTATTCTACTGTCATTTGCGTTTTGTTATTCCATGTCAGATGCGTTTTTGTTATACCACGTTTTATAGTGACTTGATGGAAACGCGGTCGAACGGGATAAAAAGTATCATCCTATGTCCGTCTCCTGGTTTCTAAGCTACCTCTCCACCAATTTTCAGGCAAATCGGTTCATCCGTTCTTGAGTTATAAATAGTGTAACTAACACCACTTTCTTTTATATATATAGATTTCACTTATATCCTGTACTTGAACAACAAATACTAAAATTATATGAATATTATAAAGAAACGAGATTATTTAATTTTTAATGGGCATCAGTAATTCATATAGCATCAACATAGCTTCACAATAATGCTAATAGATGGCGCAGTCATTACATTAGGCACTATTCCATGGAACTAGGAGATTACGACTACGACCTATCCCAAAAACAGTTTTGCGTCGACCATTATTAGTTAGTTACATAACAATATAATACCACAGAGTAAGGATAGTATAGTTTCATACAGAGTGTCGACGAAACCGGTTTGACAGGGCAATCGTGCGGTGGGTGCGGTAAGTGCGGAGCGAGGTAAGCTCCCGTGTAAGCGCGGCTTAGATGGGAGCTACATTTAAAGGTTGTCGTATTACGCTTGCGTAAAATATTTAATCTTGTTATACGGTTAATTTATTGAAATTAATTTTTTCATTACCTATTATCTATAAATCTACGAGTATATCTATACTCTATACAGACATACATATAAATAAATAAAATTGAAGTAGCTATCTGTTTGTAATGTCAAAATAACAGATTTTTTACTAAATTTATATTCGGTTCGGTACTTTTTGCCTATCTGTCTATCTATCTGTCTGTCTGTTTGTTTGTTTGTTCCTACTTTTCTCGGGAACGGCTGGACTGGTGTTGTCCGGACTTTAACTGACAGATAGCTGATGTTATAAGAAGTACCTTAGGCTTACTAACTTAATTTTTTAACCGACTTTCAAAAACGAAGTTGTGTCTTTCTGCATGTGATATGCATATCTCCGTGATTTCCAAACCGATTTGCGTGAAATTTTGGTACCCTAAAAACTTCGGGTTCGGCGGTCCCATGTTGATGGTACTCCAACTTCTTGTTTTCGTGTTGTCTATGTGACCATGTGATCAGATTTTCGAAAGCTTATATCTCCGAAACTATGGGGTGCAGCCCCATGCTGATGGTACTCAAACATCTTGTTTTCGTGTTGTTTATGTAACCATGTGATCAGATTTTTGACAGCTTATATCTCCGACACTATGGGGTGTAGCCACATGTTGATGGTAGTCAAACTTTTTTTTTTCGTGTTGTCTATGTGACCACGTCATCAGATTTTTGAAAGTTTAAATCTCCGACACTATGGGGTGCGGCCTCATGTAGATGGTACTCAAACTTCTTGTTTTCGTTTTGTCTATGTGACCACGTGATCAGATTTTTGAAAGCTTATATCTCCGATACTATGGGTCGCGGCCCCATGTTGATGGTGCTTAAAATTCTTGTTTTCATGTTGTCTATGTGACATTTATCTCTCATTTATAATGTTTCATAAATTAACGGCTGATACAATATATTCATTCTGTTAACAACAGCTTAAGTGTACAACTAACTATACAACTATCATTTAAAGTATAGCTTTTAAGTCTAAAATATGTTTTTAGGGTTCCGTACCCAAAGGGTACCAACGGGACCCTATTACTAAGCCTACGCTGTCCGTCCGTCCGTCCGTCCGTCCGTCCGTCTGTCAGCGGGCTATATCTCGTAAACCTTAATAGATAGATAAATGAAATTTTCACATATTATGTATTTCTATTGCCGCTATAACAACAAATAATAAAAATTAAATTAAATTAAAAAAATTAAATTGAAATATTTCCATGGGTACATGGAAAAATTTTTATTTAATTTTTTTAACGGAACCCTAAAAGAGCGAGGCCCGACTCGCACTTGGCCGATTTTTATAAGTATGTTTGCATGCGGCGGAATTGATTTGCATACGACCGCTGAAGCGGCCAGCAAAGAAACTGATTTGTTGTTGATTCAACTAATAATATTTTAATTTTAATTTATTTTTAATTTTTGGTTATTGATTAATTATTATTGTTTATTGTAATGTTGATCTGAAATATAGTACAAATTATAAATATTAATAGAAATTGTTTCTTTGTGACAACCCTACCATAAATACACTGTCGCGACGCATGTCTAGACGCTGGCGGCATTTACGACGAGATAAAAGGCGTCGAACTACTGATTCTCTTCGTTATACTGTGATAATACCATATTATTCAATTAAAATTATTTTTCAGTTAAATATCAAACTTCAATAAACTATTAATTACTACATTTTGTATATTTTCTATTTGCGTCGATAGATGACGATTTGTACAGATGCCCGTAACCCGGTTTCACTCGTTAGTACCTACATAATAATTCAATGTTTTCAGTAACGTTCCCTAACCTTTACGGGCTACCTATGATAAGTAAGGTGATGATTTCTGTCAACTTATTTATCACGATCCTGTACGGGACACCTAAAAGGACATTGGGACGGATGTTAGGACTTAGGGTTGTATTTAGGAGCTACCTACGTAATGAGACTCCTACTTAGGGGATGATTTAGGTATGTTTGGTAAAAACGGGCATAATAATAATGTCAGTTTTGGTCGTCATGTATCGATTGACTGAATAATCATGGGATACCGTTACCGCGAGGTCTCAGTTCTGGGCGAACCACTAGTGTATTTCTATTGCCGCTATAACAACAAATAATAAAAATTAAATTAAATTAAAAAAATTAAATAAAAAATTTATTTTTTAACGGAACCCTAAAAGAGCGAGGCCCGACTCGCACTTGGCCGATTTTTTATAAATCGTACTGTACTGTATCGGTACGCTGCATCGATACTCGGATATCGGTATTCGATACATCGATACGCACTAAAGGATTACGCAGACCGGGACGGCATGGCAAGGGATTTTGCCGTGAGTCAGCGCACACTGGCCGCTTAGATACCGCGGCATTCCAGCACTTTGCCACGGCGTGCCGCGGCACGACAAAGCACGCCTCAGCGACTCCTGCTGCCTGATACACTTTTAGTCTTCAGTTGCGTTTGATTGAGTGTTGGTGTGCCTCAGTTTTAAAATGGTAGATTGGGATTTGGTGTTGATATCGATTATTGCAGATGAAGAAGAAGGTGCACAGGCTAATAATAGGGATAGAAGATTTTGGGTTGATAATTTATGGAAAGAAAGGGAATCAAAGGGTGAATTCAATAATTTATTTAATGACTTAAAATACGACGTGCAAAAATTTTATGACTATCATAGAATGGATTATGAGAAATTTCAAGCACTGTTGAATATATGTCGACCATATATCGAAAAACAGAGGACCAATTTTCGCAACCCCATTGAAGCCGATCAGAGATTATCCTTGTGTTTGAGGTGGGTAGTTAAATGATTGTATAAGTTTTATTTTTTCTTCTTTTATTAAATTAAAAAAACAATATTTTTTGCCAAGTATAATCATGTATTGTAGACACATAATTACGATTTTCAAGTTTTTGCATTGATAAATCTTCTCACTGATAATCCCTGGATCTTTATTTGTGTTTACTTAATTTGGAGTACCTACTAGTTTAGATTAGTTTCGTATTCAGAAACTGCAGTTTTGTAGCCAGACCCTGAAGCAGCTTCATAGCCAGGGCCCGAGGCGGTTTCATAACCAGAGCCTGAGGCGGTTCCATAGCCAGACCCCGAAGCAGCTTCATAACCAGAGCCTGAGGCGGTTCCATAGCCAGACCCCGAAGCAGCTTCATAACCAGAGCCTGAGGCGGTTCCATAGCCAGACCCCGAAGCAGCTTCATAACCAGAGCCTGAGGCGATTCCATAGCCAGAACCCGAAGCAGCTTCATAACCAGAGCCTGAGGTGGTTTCATAGCTAGAGACATCTTCAGATGTTGGAGCTGGAGTTCCCTCTATGTATTTTAATTCGGCGTCAGTTACCATATTAAATATTTGTCTCTTTATTTGGACCTGCACTCTTTCTGGTAGTTTTTTTATTGTGGCAGCCATTGTTTGAAAGAACGAATCAATGGGGTCCACCTCCTTTTTCGATTCAATATATTTATTTAGTATTTCAGCAGTTGTTGTAGGTTCTGGTCTTATTAAGGAATGGTGTGAATCATTGGTCATTCGCGAAACTGAACGTTCATCATCATCATTGACAGCGGATTCTGCGAAAGAAGTCTGCGTATCCTCTGAAGAGGAGTCCAGATTCGAGGTTTGTTTTCTGTGCTGAATGAATTTTTTCAGAAACTCCAGCTCTTTTTCAAACTTGATAGGGCGTCGCTTTGTTTTTCTGTTATTCAGAGCTTTCCTAAAATTATTACGTATATTACCCCATACTTTCTGGCATTCTTCACCTAAAACAAAACATAAGCAGGTAAAATGGTATAGAACCAGAATAAGTAGGTAATGGGAAAAGGCCTTAGATAGTGACTAGGTTAGCACCAGCTATGTTTATGGGATTATATTGAGCTAATCTTTTTCTAAGTAAAAATTACCACTGGCATTACGGTGAAGGAAAATATCGTGAAGAATTCATAATTATATATAAATACATATATTATTGTATTATTTAATTGACTTTGTTTAACTGTGCCCTGTCTTTCACTCTGCCTCACTTACCCCTACTTATATTATCTTTCAGATTTTTGATCACGGGAAGTAGCTTCAAGTCTCTAGGTTACAGCTATCGTATGGGGTTTAGTACAGTGCGCTCTATCGTACATGAAACTTGCCGAGTCATTTGGAATGTCCTAAGACCTAGTGTTATGCCAAAACCAACAAGGGAAAAATGGACGCGAATCGCGATGGAATTTGATGAAAAATGGAATTTCCCGAACTGCATCGGTGCAATAGATGGTAAACATTTCAGGATAAAGGCACCTCGCAATAGTGGAAGTCTCTACATAAACTATAAAAAGTTTTTTAGTATCGTACTACTAGCGGTTGTGGATGCAAATTATAAATTTGTGATTGCAGATGTAGGATCATATGGACGAAATAGTGATGGAGGTATAATGCAAAACTCAATATTTGGAAAAAAATTGACTTCTAATGCCCTCGATATTCCCCCAAAAAAACGTTTACCGAGGACAGATCTTGAGTTGCCCTATGTTTTTGTAGCAGACGAGGCTTTTCCGTTAACCACAAACATTATGAGACCATTTAGTGGCGATCGATTGACAGATGAAGCAATGAAAATATACAATTATCGTTTGAGTAGAGCCAGGCGTATCGTCGAAAATGCATTTGGTATACTTCAAGAACGTTTCGAATTATGTCAAAAAGGAATTCAGGTTCAACCAAAATATATTGATAATATCATTTTAGCATGTGCTTGCTTACACAATTTCATCATAGGTGGTACAAGCACAGAAAGCCAAAATATAGCAAGTGTAAGCATTAATTTAGAAAACGATAATAATATGAACAATGCATTAGATGGTATGACAGTACGGGAGATGTTTAAAGATTACTTTAAGTCTGATGAGGGCTCGATTCCATGGCAAAACGATATTGTAAATAGACATTAATACCGTGTTAAATCTTAAAATATAATTATATTGCAAAAATATTTACCTGTTTTATTCATTTCTATTCCAATTCTTTTCCACGCATTGTTCTTCATTTGAGTGTTCATATAATGTTTTGATGACATATTATATAAATAATCATAGGCTTGAAGCAAGGGCAAGGGCCTAAGAGTGAGCCGACAGAAAACTGAATATATGCACTGCAATTTCACTGAAAGTGACATATGCACCCAGTCACCACCCACGATCGATGGAAAACCCTTGAATAAGGTCGAAAAATTTAAATATCTCGGGTCCGTTGTTAACACTATGGCCACTACTGAAAGCGATATTCAAAACAGAATAAAAACAGGATGGCTTAAGTGGAGATCTCTTACAGGTGTTCTTTGTGATGCAAAAATGCCAATTAAAACCAAAGGCACCGTGTACAAACGAGCTGTAAGACCGGCTTTGCTCTACGGATCCGAATGTTGGGGAATGAGAAAGTGTGACGAACAGAAATTACATGTCACTGAAATGAAAACGTTGCGTTGGTCTGGAGGTGTTACTCGATCGGACAAAATTCGGAATGAGCTCATCCGAGGCACTTTTAAAGTTGCCGATATTCGGGATAAGATGCGGGAAGGCCGATTACGCTGGTATGGTCATGTAATGCGCAGGGACGAACACCACATGACAAGACGAGTAATGGATATGGATGAGGGCAAGAGAAGCAGAGGTCGCCCACCAACTACCTGGACTAGAACCATCTCCAAAGATATGACGATGCTCGACCTAACGCCAGAAATGACTCAAGATCGCAACAAGTGGCGATCAAGTATCAGGAGGGCCGACCCCAAATAGGGAATGCGCCAGGGGAATGATGATGAATCATAGGCTTGAACTAAAGTTATTAATTTTTCCTCCATGTTGGAATAAAAAACGTAAAAAACTGGTCTCCGAAAAAATCACGTAGGTACACAGTCGTCAAAGACGCGGGCGCAAATGGATGGTCAATATTGGTGTGCATTCCCCGCTTCTCTACCCCAGCCGCCGCACCCCGCAGTATATCACTACGAGCGCCGGAGGCCGTGGCATGCCGTTGCCTTCTACCCGCACTCCGCAGTATGCCACGGCATCCCGCCACGGGAGCCTGTGGCGCGTCTTGCGATAAAATCGTTTTCAATGCCACGGCATCATTTTAAAGCATAGCAATTTATGTCGTATTTCTGTAACAGTACGGTTGAATGTCCATTAGTAAAAATTAAAATCCCTTGCCATGCCGTCCCGGTCTGCGTAGGCCCTTAAAGTGCGCATGAAGTGCGTATCGATGCATCCCTAGTATTTACTCATAGACTTGGTATATAACAGTATTAACTAATGTACTAAATGTTCAGAAATTTATTTATTTATTTGTTACAAGTTTAAGGTTTTTCATGATTGTGAGTTCTCATCATGTGTATAACTAAATCATCTTTTCGCGCACTTTTATAGTCGCATAACATACATGGAAAAGGTTTTTCGCCAGTGTGTGTTCGCATGTGATTCACTAAAGCACATTTAACCGCACATCTATAGTCGCATAACTTACATGAATAAGGTTTTTCGCCAGTGTGTGTTCGCATGTGCCTCACTAAATCACATTTACCCGCACATCTATAGTCGCATAACTTACATGAATAAGGTTTTTCACCAGTGTGTGTTCGCATGTGCCTCACTAAATCAGATTTACTCGCACACCTATAGTCACATAACTTACATGAATAAGGTTTTTCACCAGTGTGTGTTCGTATGTGCCTCACTAAAGCAGATTTACTCGCAAATCTATTGTCGCATAAATTACATGAATATGGTTTTTCGCCAGTGTGTGTTCGCATGTGCCTCACTAAAGCAGATTTAAACGCACATCTAAAGTCGCATAACTTACATGAATAAGGTTTTTCACCAGTGTGTGTTCGCATGTGATTCACCAAATTTGAGTTACTCGCAAATCTATTATCGCATAACTTACATGAATAAGGTTTTTCACCAGTGTGTGTTCGCATGTGATTCACCAAATTTGAGTTACTCGCAAATCTATTATCGCATAACTTACATGAATAAGGTTTTTCACCAGTGTGTGTTCGCATGTGCTTCACTAAATCAAATTTAACCGAACATCTATAGTCGCATAACTTACATGAATAAGGTTTTTCACCAGTATGTGTTCGCATGTGCTTTACTAAATCACCATTAACCGCACATCTATAGTCGCATAACTTACATGAAAAAGGTTTTTCGCCAGTGTGTGTTCGCATGTGATACACTAATGGAGATTTACTCGTACATCTATAGTCGCATAACTTACATGAATAAGGTTTTTCATCAGTGTGTGTTCGCATGTGAATCAACAATTGAGTTTTTCTCGCACATCTATAGTCGCATACCTTACATGAATAAGGTTTCTCGCCAGTATGTGTTCGCATGTGCTTCACTAAATCACATTTACCCGCACATCTATAGTCGCATAACTTACATGAATAAGGTTTTTCACCAGTGTGTGTTCGCATGTGCCTCACTAAATCAGATTTACTCGCACATCTATAGTCGCATAACTTACATGAATAAGGTTTTTCACCAGTGTGTGTTCGTATGTGCATCACTAAAGCAGATTTACGCGCACACCTATAGTCGCATAACTTACATGAATAAGGTTTATCGCCAGTGTGTGTTCTCATATGAGTTGTTAGAACACTTTCGTATTTACATTCATGTGGGCAAAACTTGCAAGATAACTGCTTTACTTCACTGTGAGTTTTTATGTGTTTAACTAGCAGGCTTTTTCGTTTTAAAGTTTTTTTACACACATCACAAGTGAACAAACTCTGAGAAAATAAACTGTTTTCACTAATGTTTATATTATTGGAAAACTTAGCTTCACTTTGTGAAGTTTTAGATACGATACAATTATTAACCTTCATTTTATTAGTAACCGGTCCTATGTCTACATTCTGACTTGCTACATGACAATTTAAATCCATCGAGACTGCAGTAGCAGCTCTTTGGGCGATTACAAGCGATTCATGTTGTAGTGGTACAAACTTATTAGGCGTTTTAAAAACATCATATAATTTGACTACGCAATTCGCTAAACTATTAATGTTTGTCACGCCGCTGGTATCGAATGATCGCTTGTCCGGTTCGCCATTGTATATTTCCAACACTTGTTCACTTTTCTGGTCTGTATCAACATCTTCAGCTCGCACTACATTTCCATGTTTCGTCGCAAGTTTCACGGACAAGGGAGCGACTGAAACAAAATATCACCATCATCATCTTCATCATCAGCAACCCATCAACGGCTTACTACTGAACGCAGGTCTCGTATTAAATAAGTTGACTTAAGTTGTCTCTCCATTTACATTATACATCTTGTTAGCTGAGGGTAGATATTTATAATAACTACCGTTCGTCAGTTCCATAAAAGCCAACGAGTATCGACGCCAGGCGCCATTCTGCTTCGTGTTATGACGCCGGTCACGTCTCCTTATACCGACTTGTGTTGTATTAATTATTCAATTATTGAGTAACGGATATTTGCTTAATTACTAAGGGCCGATTTCACCAACATAAAATAAGTCTTATCCGAGCGTAAAGTTTATGTTTTGACAGAGTTTTCAATACAATAACTGTCAAAACGCCCAATTTATCCCTCGGATAAACGTCGTTCGACTTTGGTGAAATCGGCACTAAATGAAGAATTCCTTTGTGTTTTTTTTGAAAAATAATAAGGGTCCTCCAATATCAGAAGTGGGATTGAATGATTTTGGAAATTTGAGGTCATAGTAAATTTCCCATTGTAAAATAAAAAAAAACAGTGTTTTTTGATAAGACGTGACGTGACTTGAAAACAGAGAGAGTGGCCACTAATTATTGTAAAAGTTTACAGTTAGTTGCGTGTGGGTACTGCATGAAGCTTCAAGAGATTCATGAGTCAGAAACGGCTTCGATGATGTGTGGTGTGGCGAGCATCGGGTCACGTGACGACCCGGTGGGTGAGGCACGGCACTGCCTGTCGCAACGCCTGTCACGAGCGCCTATCGGTGCTGGAAGGCTGGGTATAAATAGCAAAGTCTCTTTATCAAAGGTCGTGTTGTAAATAAAATAAACTTTCTGCGATGTAAATATTACGTTGTGCAAATGACGGTAAAAACTAAGTTCTTGAAATAGTTAGTCGTCAAGCAAAACAAAGCTGGTAATGTGGCTTATGCTTATTTTTCATTTATATGCTTGGAAGTGTTCCAAGCACTTTGCTGATGTTTTCAAAATTGTTGGATAAAACCAATTTCAACAAGTTAGTTCTTACGCGGTAACGAATATCAAACAACCTTTTGTTACATTTGTAATTGCTATAAAAGTGAAAAGTATTATTTCGATGTTATTCTGACGTGTTAACAAGTCTTTAAAATGTGCGGTTACGTACTTTGTTTCATTTGCCGGTGTTACCTATTTGTTGAATAGAAAAGTTGTCGTATATAGGTATATGAAAACCGTTGATATGGGTTAATCGTCTGTTGGATTTGTTAGCAATAAAATGTAACGACCTAAGTGGGTAGATAATAAATACGTAATGCTGTTGCTCCCGATTAAATAAAGTGATGATTTCGCGTGACTGCGCATTTCATGATGTAACAAGTTGCTCTGTAGTGCTGCAATAGCACTAACTAATTAGATCCGATTCAAATGTTCTTGTGTTTACGTGTGACGTACACTTGCTATCACTGACGTACATAATTGAAATTGCTCATTGGAATCATTAAGGTCAGGTTTGACCGAGCCATCATTTGATCAATGCTTTGACTAGGCAAGTAGATCGATTGTCCTTAAACTTAATTTAACTAATTCTGAATTTTTGGTATGTACCTATGTGGTTACTTAATTGAATGTATCCTGCATTCCTACTTAATTAAAAGTTATTGTCATGAGTCCCGTGTAACGTACTTGTTTATTTATTTGACTAGTGATTTAATTGATCATGAGCTACCTACCGAATTTTATTACCGATGTGATATCAATAACTACTGTTGTAAGTTTTAATTGGTTTACCTACTGTTTTGATTTAGCTGCTGGTTTGGTTTAACTGCTGTTCTGTTTAGCTGCTGTCCTGTTTAGCTGCTATTTTGGTTAGCTGCTGATTTGGTTTAGCTGCTGTTCTGTTTAGCTGCTGTTCTGTTTAGCTGCTATTCTGTGTAGCTGCTGTTTTGGTTGAGCTGCTGATTTGGTTTAGCTGCTGTTTTGTTTGAGCTGCTGATTTGGTTTAGCTGCTGATTTGGTTTAGCTGCTGTTGTGGTTAGCTTATGCTAACTGCTGCGGTGGTTGACAGCTTCTGCTGTGATCAAGAGCTGCTGCTGTGGTTGAGAGCTGCTGCCGTGGTCAAGAGCTGCTGCCGTGGTCAAGAGCTACTGCTGTGGTCGAGAGTTTCTGCTGTGATCGAGAGCGGCTGTTATGGTCGAAAGCTGCTGTTGTTGTTGACAGCTGCTGTTGTGGTCGAAAGCTGCTGTTTTTGTTGAGAGCTGCTAATGCGGTCGAGAGCCACTGCTGTGGTCGAGAGCTGCTGCTGTAGTTGAGATCTTCTGCTGTGATCGAGAGCTGCTGTTGTGGTTGAGAGCAGCTATTGTTGATTGAGAGCTGCTACTGTGGTCGAGAGTTACTGGTGTGGTCGAGAGCTGATGCTGTGATCGAAAGCTGCTGTTGTGGTTGAGCTGCTGTTGTTGTTGAGAGCTTGAGAGCTATTGCTGTGGTCGAGAGTTGCTGCTGTGGTTGAGAGCTTCTGCTGTGATCAAGAGCTGCTGTTGTGGTTGAGAGCTGCTGTTGTTGTTGAGAGCTGCTACTGTGGTCGAGAGCTACTGCTGTGGTCGAGAGCTGCTGCTGTGGTTGAGAGCGTCTGCTGTGATCGACAGTTACTGTTGTGGTTGAATGCTGCTGCTGTGGTCGAGACCTGCTGTTTTGATGGCTGAGCAGCTGTTACGGTGGTTGAGCAGCTGTTATAGTGTTAAGCAGACATTGTTGGTGGTTGAGCTGCAGTTTTGGAGTTAGAGCTGGTAGTTCTAGTTAGCTTTTAAATTGGTTGTTACCAAGTACCATCTCCTATATATTCAATGCGTGAGCAAAATGCAAAGGAGTTGAAAAGTTTTAGGAGTTTTGCTGAAGAAGAGCAAATTTATCCTATTGAACCTACTATGCAGTCATCAAGATCTACGGCCAACCAGTTAGCTGCCAGTTGCGTAATATCGCAATGGTATTAGTAAATGTAGCATTAGTGAAATCAGGTGAAATGCAGTCCCTTTGAAATCTGGCTGGTAATTTGTCTTTATTTTGTTGAGGATGAATCTATCAGATTATTTAGAAAAAAGAAATATCTTCTTGAACTGCTCTTCGAGAGCTCTGAGTTCGCCTGTTCGCTTCGCCTGTGTGGTTGCCTGTTGTACCTCAAGGTCCTCCAATGATGACAAGGAAGAATCTTTACTAGACATTGTGCAATTTAAGCTAGATTATTTTACAAAGAGTCCGTTTAATTCCGATAAAATCCTATAAATTGAAAACTTAAGTATAGTTTAAGTTGCCGAAATCCATTACTTGATTATCACGCACTCAACTTTGAGAAAAGAGGGCTTTGAGTACTGTCACATGCGCTCTGAAACGCAAATTTGCTGTTAAGCATGGAATTAAGTTTCGAAATGTCAAACTTGAGATTTCTCAAGTTCCAATTCTCAAACTGTACTCAATATCAATTCAGAAACAAAAATTAGCTTGAGTAGTACTTAAGTCATAAGTATTGTTTGAGACAGACTCAGCATGAAATTCTCAATTCAGAAACCGGCTGTAAAGTGTTCTAAAATTTAATTAGATCGCCTTTATTATCGTGGTATTAATTCTTCCTAACTAATACGTCATACTAATACTATAAATGCGAAAGTGTGTTTGTTTATTGGTTTGTCCTTCAATTACGCCGCAACAGAGCTACGGATCGACGTGATTTTTTGCATGGGTAGACCTGGAGAGTGATGTAGGCTCTTTTTTATCCCGGAAAATCAAGGAGTTCCCGAGGGATTATAAAAACTACAACCACGCGGACGAAGTCACGAGCATCAGCTAGTATTATTTATTTTGTTTTTTGAATATTATTTGGGCTGTGTTTGCACTTTTTCACGGAGCCCGACGGCATGACATCGGCTCGAGGAATCATGCGCCACTGAGCTCAAACGAGCTACTACTTTCTAAACAATAGCACGTTAACCGTGGCGTTTTTGTCGCATTGATCCTTAGTAAAGTAGAACAACAATGGATCTAGCATTCTCTCGATGAGGGCATACTTAAGACGACTCGAAGATTTGGAGTGGCGAGATTTGGAGAATCGCAGTGTTGGCAGAATCCCCACTAGGTGGACCGGCGATATCAGACGAGCCGCAGGGAGCCGCTGGATGCAGGCGGCGCAAGACCGAGTCTTGTGGAAGTCCACGCAGGAGACCCTTGTTCAGCAGTGGACGTCTATGGGTTGACGACACTGAGCTCTATAATAAATACTGGACAGGCTGTTGTCACATTTGTTCGGCCTACTCTAGTGACGTCATTTTGGCGCTGTAAGAAGATACGAATGTCCAAGGAACTATTAATATTGCAAATGGCGCACCGACCTATATAATTATTAATTTATGATTTACTAATTAAATATTAAAGAAACCTCTTCAGTTAATCTATGATTAAATATAATTATTAATGTATGGTTTCATAGATTAGTATTATAGAGGTCGGTGCGCCATTTGCAAATTGCAATATTATTAGTTCCAGAGACACCCGTATGTCAAATGTGGCGCTTCAAATGGATCCTTATTTAAGCTGTCATTTGTATAGGGACAGCCGGTCCAGGGTTATTCATAGATTAATTGTGTATTTGACTGATATTTTTTTATTTAGTTATAATTTAATATTAAAAAAAAAACTTTTTAAAAAACCGATTTCAAACACCCGCGCCGCTACAAAGTATATAATTTTGAATATTTCTCCATAAATATGGATAATTATTAATCTATTAATTAAAATCTTGCGCCCCCGGATATGGCAGAATATTAATAATCCCCGAAAAGCTTCGCTTTATACCTACCAATTTGTTTAATTCAACCGATTTCAATAAAATTTAAATTGGACCACCTGCGAAGTATACCATTTCAAACAAAAAACAATTTTCCAGATCGGTTCAGGCGTCTTCGAGTAATCGATCAACATACATAAAAAAAGTTTCCGATGAATTGAGAACCTTCTCTTTTTTTGAAGTCGGTTAGAAACAAAAATATAACACAATGACATTTTTTTTAAATATCTTAACTAGTCTCGGAAATATAGAGTTAAAGTTTCCTGTTAGACAGAGAGAGCGCTACCGAAATGCGATATCACAAGTCAGCAGGTCCATACAAGCTCCATACAAAATTACGTTTTAGAAAGAGAATACATAACTTTTAACTTAAGCATACATACATTACATAGCTTATAACATTTGTTTTTTGACCGATTTATTTTCTGTTTTTACAAATGTCATTCTTACGTGTTACATTTTCGATTATATAAGTACGTCACACTCTAAACATTTCAGTGGTGGTGTAGTGTGATGCGGGTTGTTACGTTCCCTCAAATATGGTTGAGCGAAGCAACGGCTCGAGCACGCGTCATGCTCGTGAACTGGTTCCACCGGCGGGAATGGGGCTGCTTTCTGTCTTCCAGTCTTAACATGTATCGGATTGTAGTACGCATTTTTGAAACTTCCCCTCATTGTGTAAATATTCTATTCTATCCTAACAAAGTTGCATGGGTTAAATCGGCTTAGCATCCGGCTTCTTCTTCTTCTTCTTTATCAACCGATAGACGTCCACTGCTGGACAAAGGTCTCTTGCATGGACTTCCACAGGCCTCGGTCTTGCGCCGCCTGAATCCAGCGGCTCCCTGCGACTCGTTTGATGTCGTCGGTCCACCTGGTGGGGGGTCTGCCAACACTGCGCTTCCCGGTGCGGGGTCGCCACTCCAGCACCTTGGGACCCCAACGACCATCAGCTCTTCGAACTATGTGCCCCGCCCATTTCCACTTCAGTATCGCGACTCGCTTAGCTATGTCGGTGACTCTGGTTCTCCTACGGATCTCCTCATTTCTGATTCGATCCCGCAGGGACACTCCGAGCATAGCTCTCTCCATCGCCCGCTGAGCGGTCCTGAGCCTACTTATGAGGCCCTTAGTTAGCGACCATGTCTCGGATCCGTAAGTCATCACTGGCAACACGCACTGTTCGAAGACTTGAGTCTTCAGGCACTGAGGAATTTTGGACGAGAAGACATCTCGGAGCTTCCCGAACGCAGCCCAGCCGAGTTGGATTCGGCGGCTGATCTCTTTCTCGAAATTGGACCTACCTAGCTGGACTGTGTGTCCCAGGTAAATATACTCGTCGACAATTTCGAGTGCAGAGTTCTCAACAATTACTGGGTGGAGCGGTGCATGAGCATTGGACATGATTTTCGTCTTGCTCATGTTCATTTTCAGGCCCACCTGTTGAGAAACCCTGCTGAGATCGTTGAGCATTGTATTGAGGTCTCTCAGAGTCTCTGCCATGACTACTATGTCATCGGCAAATCGCAGGTGAGTGATGTACTCGCCGTTTATGTTGATGCCAAGCCCGTTCCAATCCAGAAGCTTAAAGACGTCCTCCAACGCAGCGGTAAAGAGCTTCGGGGAGATAACGTCTCCCTGTCGCACTCCACGCTGCAAGTGGATTGGCCTCGTAGTCTGGTCCTGTATACGTACTGACATTGTGGCGTTTTCATACAAGCACTTCAACACTTGGATATACCGGTAGTCAATCCGGCATCTCTGCAGCGACCTCAACACAGCCCAAGTTTCCACCGAATCGAAGGCTTTCTCATAGTCCACAAACGCTAAGCAAAGTGGCTGGTTATACTCTTCCGTCTTTAGTACAACCTGCCGCAGCGTATGGATGTGATCTATGGTACCAAAGCCTTTTCGGAATCCGGCTTGTTCGGGAGGCTGGAAGTCGTCGAACCTACGAGCGAGACGATTCGTAATGACTCTCGAGAACAACTTATAAACATGACTCAACAACGAGATGGGTCTATAATTCTTCAACAAGGTATTATCACCCTTTTTGAAGAACAGAACCACCACGCTCCTGTGCCATGCTTCCGGCGTTGTGCCCTCGTGGATGACGGAATTGAACAATCGCTGAAAGATCTTAAGTACCGGTTTTCCACCCGCTTTCAGGAGTTCCGCAGTGATTCCGTCATCACCTGGTGCCTTGTTGTCCTTGAGCTGTTTGAGAGCCATTCTAATCTCGTATAGGCTGACGTCCGGGATATCTTCGGTATAGTGTCGGGTCAGTTTGGCTCTGGGATCTTTCGCCAAATCTTCAACAGGTTTTTGTGTCGTGGTATATAACTGTCCATAGAACTTCTCAACCTCTCCCAAGACCTCAGGTCGAGAAGAGACGAGACGGCCGTCATCAGTTTTCAACCGCGTCAGCTGGCTCTGTCCGATAGACAGATCTCTCGCGAACACTTTTGAGCCTTTGTTCCGCTCAATGGTATCTTTAATACACTTGGTATTAAAGACACGGAGGTCGCGAGTTTGTGCCTTAGAGATCTGCCTATTAATCCGCCGGTAGGCAGCCGCGTCTGCCGATGACTGCAGCCCCATCTCTTGTCTCTCCTTCATTAGCTTGAGAGTATGGTCAGAGAACTTTTCGGTTCTTTTCCTGCGATGGGTCTTAAAGAATTTAGACCCCACAGTATGGACAGTTTCCACGAACCTGTTGTTTAGATCGTCCACAGAAACGCAGTCTGCTAGGCACTCGAATCGGTTCTGCAGTTCGAGTTGGAAGTTTTCGGGATTTTGGATATGAGCACGAGAAGGTCGGAGAGTGGACTTCACCAGTCTGGCCCTTTCCAGCTTTACATTAATATTCAACGTGCCTCTTACCATCCGGTGATCGCTACCGGTTTTCACCCTATTGATCACAGAGACATCATTGAATATATGCCGCTTGGTCGACATAATGAAGTCGATCTCATTTCTCGTGGAACCATCGGGACTCAACCATGTCCATTTTCTGTGTGGCCGCTTCCTGAAGAAGGAGTTCATCATAAAGAGGCCCTCCTTCTCCATGAAGTCGGCCAACATTTGGCCCCTTTGGTTCCTTCGCCCATACCCAAAATGCCCCACTCTCGTCTCTGCACCGCTTCGTTCGCCCAGCCTTGCATTGAAATCCCCCATCACAACACTGTAATGAGTGGTAGAGGCATGTATGGCTTTTGATATATCCTCATACAGCGCCTCTACCTCCTCGTCAGAATGTGTCGATGTCGGTGCGTAGACCTGTATAACCTTCAGCGAATACCGTTTGGTGATTCTGAGTATAAGGTACGCTACCCTACTCGACACACTCTTGACTTGTACAATGTTGTTGACGAGGGACTTGTGGACGATGAACCCGACACCACCCTGGGACTGTTGATCGCCCTCCCGGTAGTAAAACAAGTTGCCGGAATTGAGGATTATCGAGTCCTCCCCCTCTCTACGGACTTCATACAATCCTATAATATTCCAGCGCAACTTGCTCACTGCTTCTTCCAGCTCGATGATCTTTTCGTCGGTCCTCAAAGTGCGTGCGTTATATGTCACCAGGTCCAGTCGTCGGGGTTGGCAGCGGAATCTCGTCCGGAGATTCTTAGCACCCCCTGCCCCGCCATTACCGTGACCGCTGCCAGGGTCAGGAATAGCGAGGCCGCCGGGAACTAGGGGCCATGGTCTTGTGCAAGTATCCATTACAAGGTTTTGCCCATAATGACCACGCTGGGCAGGCGTGTTGGTCATCGCAGGGCTAAACTGATCGCACCCGTGTCGCTGCTGCCCAACACAAGCCTGTGCCATTTGCTCAGTTTAGCCAGTATGAAATGGTTATACCGCCATTTGTCGGTCGTCATAGCCTCGTCAGTAGACTAGCAGGGGGCACCGCGGGCAGGTGAGGTTGACGTTTGGAGCGCTAGATGGAGGTGCGCTCCCTTACCCCCCATCCGGCATATAATATCTAGTGGGCATCCGGCTGCCCACTAGATATTATAAAAAAAAATCGGCCAAGTGCGAGTCGGGCCTCGCTCTTTTAGGGTTCCGTTAAAAAATAATTAAATAAATATATTTCCATGTACCCATGGAAATATTTTAATTTTATTTTTTTAATTTTATTTAATTTTTATTATTTGTTGTTATAGCGGCAATAGAAATACATAATATGTGAAAATTTCATCTGTCTATCTATTACGGTTTACGAGATACAGCCCGCTGACAGACGGACGGACGGACGGACGGACGGACGGACGGACGGACGGACGGACAGCGTAGGCTTAGTAATAGGGTCCCGTTGTTACCCTTTGGGTACGGAACCCTAAAAACTAATTACAATGTAATAGCTAACTAATCATCATCATCATTAGCAACCCATCAACAGCTCACTACTGAGCGCAGGTCTCCTCTCAAAGTGTTATAGGCCATAGTCCACCACGCTGGCCCAATGCGAATTAAGGAACTTCACACACCTTCAAGAACATTATGAAGAACTCTCAGGTGTGCAGGTTTCCTCACGATGTTTTCCGTCACCGTTGAGTGCTAGCAAGTGATATTTAATTGCTTAAACGTACTTGACTCCGAAAAGTCAGAGGTCGGATCCCCGGGAACGAACCTGCGACCCCCCGAATAGGAGACCACAGTCCTAACCACTAGGCTATTACTGCTACATAATGGCTCAACGATGGTGTGTTCGATGGCGAGTTTATCGACAATCGTTACATGGTATATCGTAGGGATAGAATTCAAACAGACATAAATTGTTATAATTATAATTTAACAGTCGCTATAAATAAAATCTAAAACAGCCATTTGTTGTAATAAGATATGAAATACAATTGTACTTAATATTACCAAAATAAATGTATGCATAACAGAGAACGATGGGATTTTATGTAGTTGCAGAGTCAACTTTGCAATTTTTTTTATCGAGAAAAGTTTGCGTCATCGTTTTTAGGAAACAGCCATCAGGCCAGAAATACGATCAATTATAACTACTTTTTTTTTCATAATACTATGACCCATAGATTTTAAATAAGACGATCTTCATTCGGCTTGTGATTCGGCTCACGAATGAAGATCGCGACTGAACACAGCGCCTTAAGATCAAACAGATGGGTAGTGATAATGATACAGCACATTTATTTAAAAGTAATGCGGGTAGATTGTCTGGGCCAGCTCCTTTCTTAATATCAAGTCTTTTTAGTTTTTGAATTATTTCCTTAACAGTGATATTAACGGAACACAGGTAGTTGTTGCAGATGGCATGAATTGGATAGGCATCAGTCTGAGGAAGGGCGTTACTTTCATAGACTGATGAAAAGAGTTCCGCAAATAGAACACACGCACTTGGACCGTCTGTAGCCTTCTTATCTTTAAGAAACAAGGTAGCCGGATACGTGTTTGGTGACTTATTAACATTTTTAAGATGTGTCCAGAGATATTTGGGGTTCTTTGCTAGATTACTTTCAATAGATTCAATGTACCTATTATAGCATTCTTGAATTAACTTACTACTATTCAATCTGATGGTTTCGAATTTAAGGATGTCTAATGGATTTTTGTAAATTTTTACTTTAGTTCTGTATTTATTCTTAAGGTTTAAGATAGAAATGAGTTTGTGGGAATACCAAACAGGATACTTTAGGTTTTTAGGCCTGGTCTTCGGGACGTGTTTTTCAATAATTGAGTTCAATTTGTCGTAGAATAAACTAAGCATGGAATTGACATCAATGCTATTATGAAAAAGATCTAACCATCGTATATTGTTTAAATCTTTATTAATAGCATTGTAATTGCCCTTGTAAAAGTTGTATTTTACATCTAGCTTTTCCTTTATATTCGACATTATCCCCAGTTTAATATTAATATTGAGAGGAGGGTGGTGGTTGTCGATGATGCTAATGGGATCTAGCTGTTCATTGACTCTTACTTGAGTAGTGTTGGATAGAACTAAGTCAAGTAGTCTATCATTCAGGTTGAAGATGGAGTTAAATTGTTTTAAGTCGTTTTCTTCAATAAAGTCTACGAAAGTGGAACCCAAACTGCAATTACTAGATGGGTGTAAATGGTTTAGTTCGGGGACTTTTGACCATGATACTGTACTCATATTGAAGTCACCTATTAGTAAAATCTTTTCGTTTTCATAACAGAGAACGATGGGATTTTATGTAGTTGCAGAGTCAACTTTGCAATTTTTTTTTATCGAGAAAAGTTTGCGTCATCGTTTTTGGGAAACAGCCATCAGGCCAGAAATACGATCAATTATAACTACTTTTTTTTCATAATACTATGACCCATAGATTTTAAATAAGACGATCTTCATTCGGCTTGTGATTCCGCTCATGAATGAAGATCGTGACTGAACACAGCGCCTTAAATAAATCACTTAACACTGGAACGTTTCCAGATGCGTGGAAATGTGCCAGAATTGTCCCTATATACAAGAGAGGTGGTCGCGAGAATGTTGCCAATTATAGGCCGATCTCGATTCTATCAGTTCTACCGAAGGTCTTCGAGTCTTTAATACATCCTATACTATCACGTCACGTTCATCATGCACTCTCGGAAGCCCAGCACGGTTTCATGGTCTCTCGATCCACAATTACAAATTTGGCAAATTTTGCGAGCTATGTGACAACTTCTGTAGATTTTCGTAAACAAGTAGATGCCATCTACACCGATTTCTCGAAGGCCTTCGATAAGGTGAATCACAAACTGCTAGTGGCAATACTCTCTTTTTTTGGACTAGGCGGATCACTTCTGTCGTGGCTTTCTTCTTATTTATCCGACAGACGTGCATACGTAGCTGTTAAAGGTCATACATCTCAAATGTATAGGGTAACATCGGGAGTCCCCCAGGGATCAATCTTGGGACCACTTTTATTCAATATTTACATAAACGACATCACAAACTGCATTCAACATTCCAAATACTTTATATACGCAGACGATCTCAAACTTGCCAAAAAGATTGAAGATGCGAATGACGTTGCTTCACTACAGGAGGACCTAAATAGAGTACCAGATTGGTGCGAATTAAATGGTATGGAACTAAATCCTGCTAAATGCTCTTTTATAAGCTTCACACGCAAACACTCTGTATTCGATGCCAAATACACAATTAACAATAGTTTACTTCAAAGAATGTATACTGTCCGTGATCTTGGAATTTTATTTGACGCTAAACTTAGCTTTTTTCAACACATCGACAATATTTGCAGATCTGCGCGTAAAATGTTAGGGTTTGTATTTAGAAACTCCAAACCTTTTAAAAAATTCAAAACTAAAAAACTTCTGTACTCTTGTCTAGTCAGAAGTAAACTCGAATACGGGACAATAATATGGAATCCTAGTTACCAGATCCACAAAGATCGAGTTGAAAGTATACAGAGACGGTTTACACATTTTGCTTCCGGATCTAGCAAAGGAGTACCCTACTCTACTCGACTTAAAACTTGTAACTTAAACTCGCTATCGGACACACGAAAACTACACGATATGGTCTTTTTACATAAGCTTATGAACGGAACTATAGATTGCCCTGAGTTACTAAGCCAGATATTCATCAAAATTCCCTCACGTATGCCGCGGTATCCAATTCATCCCTTTACACACAGTGCCTCTAAAACTAACCTCGGTCACCATTCAATAATACCGCGGCTAAGTAGATTGTATAGAGAACTATCGGTCAAAGACAAGTCTATCGATTTATTCTGTGACAAAATCGAAAAATTCAAGTTAAGGTTAAAAATGCTTTTTAAAGCATATAACTGTAGGATCACTCCTATTCTGGACGTGAGAGAAACACCAACTTCACATTCTCATACTTTATTTAATTGCAATATTGCCCATCTGGCTTAAGTACTTTCACCGCGCCTAGCGTCCACTCAACTCACAGAAAGACTGCCCGTTTCGACGAGGTACACTGGTATTTATAATATGTTGACAGGTCACGTGGTTAAGGTATATTGACATTGTATACTGACTATCATGACAGTAGTATAATGACATACTCATATTAGCAACTATTTATCGAATGTTGACGGAAATGGACGACTAAAATGCAGTATTGTTTTTATAAAATACACTTAAAATCACATTCTACCCCCACAAATACAACGTAACCTTACATTCGACCATCCTGACATCGTGTATGCCCCCATACACGAATCAAGTGATAACCTTACATTAGGCCTTAGGTGGATGTGTAAAACGAAATGTACAAAACCCCATCAAATGAGTTAATTTAAAAACTTAATCTTTCTAAAGTACGGATTTTGATTTCAATTCTAGTTTACAACCGAACTACATTGTTGCGTTAGTACGGTTTATCAAAATCTATTTTACTTTAATGAACCAAAATAATAATCTCAAAAAAGTTTTTTTTTTTTTGTGTGTGTGTTGAGTGTACGCTTGCCTTTTCGTTTGACTCTACCACTGGTTCGGAATGCCTTTCCTACCGAGAAGAACCAGCAAGAAACTCGGCGGTTGCTCTTTTCAAAACATCAATACAAGTTTACATGACAATAAAATATAAATACTATGCTATGCATGCAGTGCTTCCACAATGAGGGGAAGTTCTAAAGATGAATATCTACTAACAATGCAATAAATCTTAAGATGAGCAGACAAAGCTAATTCAGCTAATCAATTCTCAGATCAATTCTCATAGACTTTTCTATGCTACAACTAAATCAATCAATTTACTAGTTACAATTCCTAGTTACACTAAAATAACGTCTCTTAATTACAACTTAATCGATCAATTCTTATTTATAGTCCCTAATAGTCATTAACTACACTGCTTGAACCCTAAAGAAAAGTCCCTAATACTGATGAATAAGTAAATAAAGCTATATCATCTACGCCATGGCAGCACGCTCACTCCAATGGTCGCAAACTAACAGCTTCATAAACTCTATCTGTATCATTTACGCCATGGCAGCACGCTCACTCCAATGGTCGCAAACTAACAGCCTCATCAACTCTATAGCTATGTCATACCCTAAAGTAAAGTCCCTAATACTGATGAATAAGTAAATAAAGCTATATCATCTACGCCATGGCAGCACGCTCACTCCAATGGTCGCAAACTAATAGCTTCACAAACTCTTTATCTGTATCATTTACGCCATGGCAGCACGCTCACTCCAATGGTCGCAAACTAACAGCCTCATCAACTCTATAGCTATGTCATACCCTAAAGTAAAGTCCCTAATACTGATGAATAAGTAAATAAAGCTACATCATCTACGCCATGGCAGCACGCTCACTCCAATGGTCGCAAACTAATAGCTTCATAAACTCTTTATCTGTATCATTTACGCCATGGCAGCACGCTCACTCCAATGGTCGCAAACTAACAGCCTCATCAACCCTATAGCTATGTCATACCCTAAAGTAAAGTCCCTAATACTGATGAATAAGTAAATAAAGCTATATCATCTACGCCATGGCAGCACGCTCACTCCAATGGTCGCAAACTAATAGCTTCATAAACTCTTTAACTGTATCATTTACGCCATGGCAGCACGCTCACTCCAATGGTCGCAAACTAACAGCCTCATCAACTCTATAGCTATGTCATCTACGCCATGGCAGCACGCTCACTCCAATGGTCGCAAACTAATAGCCTCCTAAACTCTTTATCTGTATCATCTACGCCATGGCAGCACGCTCACTCCAATGGTCGCAAACTAACAGCCTCATAAACTACACTCCTTGAAACAATCCATTCTCAAGGAGTTCTCTACATTACAACCAAACCAATCAATTCTTGGTTGTACTAACTAGCTATGCTAAAATAACTTCTCTTAACTACAACTAAACCAATCAATTCCTAGTTGTAGTCCCTAATTATGCTTTATATAAGCCTATTTGTTTAAGTTGCTGTGCGTGTGTGTTCATGTGACTGTGCTTTATGTTGCCTTAAAACAATCAATTCTCAAGGACTTCCACGTGACAATTCTTGGGGTCAATTTGTGAACCAATCAATTCTCGCTCCTGACCTGCAAAGATAAAATCACACTGTAGCTTGAATAGTTCGACCAAATTATTCTTATCTTAAATTATAGAGTTAGGTACATCTTTAATATCAATTCCGTTATAAATAAATAGTTAAATTGTTGTTTATTGATACAGTCTTTAAAAGATCCATGGGAGACGAAAAGGGTATCTTTTCAGCTAATTAATCTTGACAATTTACTATCATCACTCTCAGTAAAAACATCAGTATAAAAAAATGTGATGTGCGAGTCTTGTCAATATGGATTTCGATAAAAGTTACGTCAAAGTGAGTTTTCATTTTTCATGAAACAAAGCTAAAAAGTGACATTGGTAATCCGCTAATTAGCTGTTCACTATTTAATTAATTAACTATCTATTTAAGGTAATATATTACAGGGATCTCTTTTTGTATTTAAATGCTGAAATAGTCCGTATGCTAGGACAGCTAGCTTAGAAAAGGAACAGAGAGTTTTCCTTGCAAGTAGTGATACTTTATTCTCTGTCAGTGTTATCTACTTGGTTGCTATGAAACCAAGCAAAACTCATGTTTTAACTTTTATGGCTAAAACAATACCCCCCCTTTTTTTTTAAAGTCTCATAACAGGATTTCTAGATGGTTTTCTGTTAATTTATCTTCTGCTTAAAATGATAACATTTTTTTTATCCTCGATTGCATAAAAGAAATAAATATACATGCCCACTTTAAACAGTGTTTTTGTTCTAACTGTCCAAAAACCAATAGGACCACTTTGTCGTCCGCCTGTCTGTCCGTGTGTCTAGGCCCTTTCTCTCAAAGACGGCTTGAAGTATTAAGTTGAAGTTTATAGTAAATACTAGGGTCAATGGTCTCCTAATGCTGTGGAATTTTCAAGCTTCTACTTTAATTCAATGAAAGTTACAGCCTATTACCATAGAAAAGTAAGTTGGATTTTACAGACACGGTCGATTCACCAAAAGTCGATAGTAACTTGTGCGAGTAAACACAAAATATTGGAAAAGCCTACATACATGCTACCCTTTTCATAATAAAATACTGTTTTTGTTCTCTAGTCCTTGCCTATTCCTTTCCTAACTTCGTTATGCATTGCAATTAAATCAGGAGCTTCGTTACGTATACTATCGTAAATTATTCAATCCCCATTGGCGTATAGCCTACTTATATCTTTTACCGTAGTATTGAAAAATATTCATCATGTTTAAAAGTTTAGATTACATACAAAAAATAATAGTTTAAACTGCAATTCGATTTTTGAACATTAATGGATGTTGATGATGGATATAACTTTGGGCGGATAAAAAATTACAGAAAATATATAAATGAGTCCACGCAAAAGCCAAATTAACCCACACGCATATCTCCAAATTCCAATTGTCAACATCATGGAGCATCTTCTAGTCAAATAAGTACAATAATTAACATATATAAAAATCCCAAATTATATTACAGATGAAAATAATATTAGAACCTTTAAGCGAAAACTAAGAGAATGGCTAATAAAAAATAGCTTCTACGAGATAGACGAACTATTCCAAAAATAGCAGTAAACTTTAAGGGGGCTCAGTATGCGCGACTGAAGTTGCCGGCGCACGTGGGTAACCTGCTTGCTATTTCACCTAACATTGTGTGAGAAAGAGATAGACTCAGTGTAGCGAGTGCATGCGCGCATACTTCCGTGCTACCGTCCCGCTCCCGCTCCGTGTCGGGTGAGAGGCGCGATAATTTACACCGAAACCAAGCGCGCGAAAAGGGTTGAACAGTCGTTTGGGAAAAGTTTTTTTGAGAAAAAACTACTAAATGTATGTTTACAAAGTAAAGTTATTTGAACTGATGAATAAATAAACTATGTCTAATGATAATTTTTTTTGGAATTTTCATACTCCTAATGTTATTTATCTGCGCCCAAAGTTGTCATAAATTTAGTATGAAAATGACGATCTTTCGAGGCTCGTAACTTTATAACGAATATTTTTTTCAATATTATATATATCAATAAACCTAGATAATGACAAGGTAAATCGACATAATACTTAGTTTTGAGTGTATAATATCAAATAATGTAGTAATCACTCATCTACGTTTGTAAGAAGAAGGTACTGGCTTGAGTCCCCTTAAGACCTCAATTGCGCATCAGGCTATGTTCCAAAATGTTAGACATCATCATAATGTTATGACGATCTATTTTGACATATGAATGACTTCCAATCTGTTAATGAATAATATTAATTCGACTTTAAACTAATTTATACTAACCTACTTATGTAACTTTGCAACGCCCTAACGGGGCCTCATGTAATCTAACAATATATGTAATTAAGTGGATATACATGAATGCAAATAATAATAATAAATAAATAAGTCAGGAAAGAAACTGATTGAATGCGTTACGTTAAATTAGTAAGTAATAATATAAGATGGCGTGCCCATGTTGTCAACAAGGTCAAATGCAAAATGATGATATCTTTATCATTTCTAAAAATCGTTATCAATTTTAAACACGAATCTGAAAGTTCGGCCATTCTGCAATTAAACATGTCCGTGTTTCCGACCTATCTCAGTAAAGCCATTATTCGTCACGATCAATCTTGCCCATGGTCAAGTCGCAGGCGTTTATGCCCCCATTCAGATCTCAGACGATTTGCCATGATCAGTCATGGGCAATCTTGCCTTCAGTCAAGTTAATGACGGTCATCTACCAACAAAACTTATTTTCTGGATTCTAAATTATTTAATCCAACACTTTTGTGTAGACAGCTCGAGAAAATCGCGACGCGAATCTATTCAAACTAGACAATATTATGATTATCGGGACGGAATAAATTAATTATTCTAGCCAGTTCATGAAATATCTACAAAGAATTCGCTAAAGTATAGGACACTGTTTAACTAATATTAATACCTATTTATATATATTTTTTTTATATACGCAGTAATTTAGATTTAATTAATAGAGGGTAATATTAATTATAATTTAGAAAAATATTATGCCCCGTTTGGTTGAATGTTTGGTTCAGTAATATTTGAGAAAAACGTTTTTCAAAATATAATTTTACAAAAACGTTTCAAAAACTGTTTCAGTGGCAAACGTATTCTGCAGAAATCATATCAAACACATTTAAAGCTCTGATTCAATGCATTTTATCAACCACTTTTAAAGACTGCATATTTAACAACATAATTGGAAGAAAAAGGAAAGACTACATGACCTGATGTGAGATGAGCGACGACCGCGGTCCATTTTTCCTCGTCGCACTCCGTTACTCCGGCGCAGCGCCTCCGACCCAGCGTTAGGTACCCGGCTGATGGCAACCGGGTACATGGGTATCTGCACGCCGCGCGCGGCCTCTCAGTTGACGTCCGCCGTGAGCTTTTCTCGTGTTGCCGAAGAATTTCCGTTCTTGTTCGTGTTGTAGCTCTCGTTCCAACCTTTTTCATCATTTTTTTCCTTTGAAAATATTGAGGACGTGGTATCTTCACTTCTGAGATGTAGGATCACTCCTATTCTGGACGTGAGAGAAACACCAACTTCACATTCTCATACTTTATTTAATTGCAATATTGCCCATCTGGCTTAAGTACTTTCACCGCGCCTAGCGTCCACTCAACTCACAGAAAGACTGCCCGTTTCGACGAGGTACACTGGTATTTATAATATGTTGACAGGTCACGTGGTTAAGGTATATTGACATTGTATACTGACTATCATGACAGTAGTATAATGACATACTCATATTAGCAACTATTTATCGAATGTTGACGGAAATGGACGACTAAAATGCAGTATTGTTTTTATAAAATACACTTAAAATCACATTCTACCCCCACAAATACAACGTAACCTTACATAACATATTATAGTCTCCATTGCAAGCTTATTAATTTAACTTTTTGTCTAGTTTAATTTAGGTAATAACTTGTGTTATATATTTTGTATTATGTTTAAGTACGACCTATTTATAAATTTTGCATGATGTGGCTGCCTATAATTGAAATTACATGTCTTTCACTACCTTATGTTTATTTTATGTTTAAGTATATTTTACGTGTAATTTTGTTGGCTGTCCAAATAATTAAATAAATAAATAAAAATAAATAAAGAATAAATTAATAATATTGTAAAATGAATATTTTGAAAAGAGCAACTGCTGAGTTTCTTGTCGGCTCTTCTCAGCAGAATCCGCTTTCCGAACCGGTGGTAGAGGCATGACGTGTCATAAGAGCCATAGGTTGGCCTACGTAAAATAAATAATATTGAATTTTGATTATAAATAATGAATATGCACATTTTGACAACAGTCAAATACCCAATTACAGAGGTCAGTGGTTGATAAAGAAACCGATCACTTACCGCAAGCAGACCCGCAGTCCGCCGCCGCGTCCGCTTCCGCTTTGGGTTCCCTCTGCAACAAGCAAAGTCACGCTGCATATATCCCGTACACCGTAGAAAAGATTATAATAGAAATACATATTGTTTATTCAAATAAACTTTTAAGTGCTTTTGAATAGTCGATGAATCTACCACTGGTATGGAATGCCATTCCTGCCGAGAACCTGCAAGAGACTCGGCGGTTGCTCTTTTCATAATTTAATATAAAAAATTCTTTTCAAACAACCGACATCAAACTCCCGCTTTATTACAGTACACACACACTATACAAAGTATTTAATTTATTGTCGATATTTTGAAAACCGCTCGAAAACAAAAAAAAAATTCAAAAATCAGTTCAGGCTTCTTCGAGTAATCGGTGGACAAAAAAATATTCTGACGAATAAAATATTTTACTCTTTTTTAAAAAGTGTTTTGATTGCAAAAGTAAAAAATCGGCCAAGTGCGAGTCGGGCCTCGCTCTTTTAGGTTTCCGTACATATGACCAAATCATTTTTTTAAACTAGATAGCTAGAACTAGAAAACTAGATATTTAGATATCTTAGTTCTTAGAAAGTACTGAATTAGCATTTGGGGAAAAGTGCTCGTTTGTTTTGGTCACAACTTACAAACCGCATTATAAATCGGTGTTTTTAGTATTTGTTGTTTAAATACACTATATACTACATAATATACCAAAATTTTAAATTCCTAACTAGTTTAGTTTTTCAGATAGACCCCCTAACAAGATTGGTCTAAAACCGTCAACTTTGACGGCCCCCCATTTCTTCATTTTTGTAGCTAAATAAAAATTCTTTTCAAAAAACCGACTTCTAACGCCACTACAAAGTATAAAAATAATTTTAGTTTGTCCACGTTTGTTGAAGTCAGGCGGACCTAAATACAAACTATGAAACCGATGCGCGACGCTACACAATATGAGAGTCTCGTTTGTAGAAGTCGAGCGAGCATCGCGAGTCGGTTTCATAGTTTGTATTTTAGGCCGGCCCGACTTCAACAAACGTGGACAAACTAAAATTATTTATATACTTTGTAGTGGCGTTAGAAGTCGGTTTTTTGAAAAGAATTTTTATTTTAAGCTTTTAAGTGTAGTATCCTATGATTGAGGAGCTAGGACCTGGAGCTCCATGATGTAGTCCATACTTGTTACCTACAATATCAATTCGTAATCGAAATTTCCTAAATCCCCATAGTTTTAGGTAGACAGTACCCTGCAGCATCAGGATTGAGGAGCTAGGACCTGGAGCTCCATGATGTAGTCCATACTTGTTACCTACAATAATAATTCGTAATCGACATTTCCTAAATATCATTATTTTAGGTGAGCAATATCCCTGGAGCATCAGGCTTGAGGAGTTGAAGGTGAACATTTTTATGGGACCATTTCGCAAACAACCTCTGTCGATTAAAAAAAAGATCACGCGAATCGGTCCAGTAATCCCGGAGAAATCGGTGGACATACATAGAAAAAAAAAAAAAAAAGATACCGGCCGAATTGAGAACCTCCTCCTTTTTGGAAGTCGGTTAAAAATAAAAATATATATATTTGAACTCCACTTAATGAGCTCTAGATAATGTCACCCCACATGCAGGGTAAAAAAATAAAATTTTATTTCGACTCCTTTTCCATGTATGGGAGCCCCCTTTATCTTTTAATTTAATTTTATTTTTATTATTTGTTGTTATAGCGGCAATAGAAATACACAATATGTGAAAATTTCAACTGTCTATCTATTACGGTTTAAGAGATACAGCCCGCTGACAGACGGACGGACGGACGGACGAACGGACGGACAGCGGAGGCTTAGGAATAGGGTCCTGTTGGCACCCTTTGGGTACGGAACCCTAAAAAGGTAGTACCGAATGTAATGAGATTTTTTAATTGTATTTGAATCATGCAAAATTAACTTTAAACATCAAAAATTTACATAGGTGATAATATAGTAATAGAAAATTTACTAAAATTTTATTCAATCGATAAGTACCAAAAAAATGCATTTAAAGTTTGCCTTTTAAATTTCCGCGCGTAAACGCTAGACGCCTCACGTCAGACGATGTGATGATGTCCTAAGGACAGTAAATTCGTTCGCTCAAATGGTTGGCGCCCTCTGTAAAGCCGACAAATAGCGACCGCCGCCCGGTACATGCCGAAGGCGGCGCGCCGCGCGACTTATGTGACCCACTGTGTACTTTAGTGCGTCACGCTGAATGTTTGTGTGCTGTATTATGATGATAATATATGTTTAAAAAGTGACGATTCAGATTTAATACTACCAGTATTTTGATTTTGTATTTTTCATTAATCTAAAAAAAATTAAATAAATGATTGTACTAAATGATTAAATAATGTATTTATTTATTTTCACATAGTTTCTAAAATACCGTGTATTTGTACTGCAAACTATTTGAGCGGATGAATTATATAGACTACTGACATTTGACGTAGTGTAATTGCGGGTACTGTTTGACGTTTCGCATATTTGTAGCATAGACAAAAAAAGTGAAAACTTTTGAAAGTTTGAAATTAACTATAATATAATTTTATGAACTGAAACTTCCACTTCCCGATTCCTTATTGCCTAAACTACCCTATTTTTATATTTTTAGATTATTTCTCACTAGGAGTAAAATACCCTATTGTTAACCTCCTTTTTTAAAGTTGGTTGGTTATGATAATGATGAAGTGGAAAAAGGTGAACTTTGAAAGGTGGAGTTTCCATGTCCTCAATCCAGGCAAAAAATCATGTCAATTCATTGCTTTGTTACTGGGTGAATAAAGGACCTACCAACAAACAAACACACTTTCGTATCTATAATAAATAAATATCTGGGAGTAATACTAGACAGCAAACTAAACTGGAAGACACACATAGACACAAAAATACAAAAAGCAACAATCATCCTAAATCAATGCAAACGCATGATTGGGAAAACCTGGGGTCTCAAGCCACGAATAATGAAGTGGCTCTACGAATCAGTCGTAAGAAGCTCATTGACATACGCGTCACTAGTATGGTGGCCAAGAACGCTTCTTACGACAACCCAACAGGAACTACAACAATTTCAAAGACAAGCGTGCCTGGCGATCACAAGCTGTATGAGTACCACACCATCAAACGCGTTAGAGATAATACTGGGCATACCGCCTCTTCACCTACACATAAGGGAAGAAGCCACCCTTGCAGCACTCAGGTTAAAAACCTACGGGCTGTGGAGAGAAACAATCACACCGCATACCCGGATACTATCACGCGAACAAATAAGTGTCCACAACTGGGATGGATTTGTGATAAAACACAAAAAGTACATGTAATAGAAAAAGATTACAAGATCAGCACGGAAGACTTTTCAACTACCACGTCTACCATAGATACCATCGAGGTATACACAGATGGGTCCAAAACAAACACGGGAACAGGAGCTGGAGTCTACTGCCCCAAATTAAATATACACATTGCCTATACCCTTGGTAAGAACAATTCAGTCTTCCAAGCAGAGTGTGTCGGCATCACAGCAGCAGCCATCGCCATGGCCAGCAGACAGGTAAAAAAATTTAACATCAACATTAACACAGACAGCCAAGCAGTACTGAGAGCCCTAGCTAAAAATACGACCTCCTCAAAACTTGTACTTGACTGTCACAAAGCATTACAAACCATAACAAAATCAAACAACGTCACACTGCGCTGGGTAAAAGGTCACAGTGACAATATTGGTAACGAATAACGATGCAGCCGATGAGTTAGCTCGGCGCGCTTCAGCCCTGAAGGTTATGGGACCGGAACCGATCGCTCCTATACCCTTCTGTGAGTATAAAACATGGTTACATAACCAAACAGTAAGTACACAAGCCGAACTTTGGGCAAACACCACAGACTGTAGACAAACAAAAGAGGCTTTTCCATGCCTCAATCGACGCCTTACAACAAAACTACTACAACTAAACCGAATAAAATTAAGGACAGTTGTAGGCACGATCACAGGACACTGTTCGCTCAACAAACACCTTTACATTCTAGGTATCACTGACAGCCCTCTGTGCGGAGCATGCATGGAGGGTGAGGAGACACCGTAACACGTACTGCTTAAATGCAGAGGTGTATCCGACCAACGTCATGAATACATTGGCTCTCCAGCTACACTTCCGGAAGTCCTCGCCGACCTTGGTGGCCTGCTCGGATTCTGGAAGGAGCTCGGCTGGCTGGAGTGATCCGGCGGGGAGCTGCACCAGAGGAATCACGCAAAACGGGCGAACATCGCCTACTTGCGGAGACAATTCCCAGGAAGAAGAGAAGAGAAGAAGAGAAGTATCTATAATAAGTAAATTCAAATGACCATGCAAAAAATCATCCCCACCCACCAACAATTTTCAACATATCTCAGTTTTAATACATCATGGCAGCTTGATGATTTTTTTAATGGGACTTAGCTCATATTATGAGGAGTAACATAGGCTACTTTACTTTTCTATCTGACTTTCAAAAAACGAGTTGTGTTTTTCTGCCTAGGTATATATCAATATCTCCGTCATATCTAACATAAACAGATTTGAGTGAATATGTTTTTTAATCAATATGGAAACTTTGCATGATGGTCCTGTAAAAACTTTGGGTTCTAACTCTTCAATCCTGAATGCTGCAGGGTCATTGCCCACCTAAACTGTGGTGATTTATTAACTGTCAATTATGAATAGTTCTTGTGGGTACCAAGCAAAGACTATAATATAGTTAAATTCCAGGACCCAACTCCTCAATCCTGAAGCTGCAGGGGTTCTGCCCCCGCGGCATCAGTTTTTGCTCAGTTTACTAATAAACTAATAAGGATAAGGATAACTCACCTCTAATTTCAGCACCTGAGGTACACTGCTATGTTCAGCCAGCTGATGTTGTGTGTGCAGTCGAGCCAGGTCTTCACTCAGAGTCAGTTCTGTTTTGATGGGCATCACCATGCTCACATCCTGCTCCCTCATACCACCGTCCTGCTCACTCAAACCGCCGTCCTGCTCACTCACACCGCCGTCCTGCTCACTCACACCGCCGTCCTGCTCACTCACACCGCCGTCCTGCTCACTCACACCACCGTCCAGCTGCAGACTGGTGTCACACCACTCTTCCTTGACTGTGACAGCCTCCATGTCCTCCTCACAGTTGTAGGTTCCCCCCAGGTCGTCTGCCACTTCCTCCTTAGGCTGGACGAGGCAGTGTGCGCCGCGTGATGCCTCAACCGGTGGCTCCATGCTGGAGTGCTAGCTTCAACCCTTTACACCCTTTTCTGTAAACAACCAAAAAATACACAATTTACTATCAGCAACCCTTATATGTCTCACTACTCGCAGGTCTCCTCTCAGAGAAGGGTTATAGGCCAAAGTCCACCACGCTGGCCCAATGCGAATTGGCAGACTTCATACACCTTTGAGAACATTATGAAGAACTCTCAGGTGTGTAATGAGCAGATTTCCTCCAGAGATGTTTTCCTTCAATATTTGAAGCATGTGGTATTTAATTGCTTGAAGTTAGAGGTACGTGCCCGGGATCTAACAAATGTTTTATAAATGTGCAGAGGTTTTGGGCAGCCTATTTTACAATAACCGAAAGCCTTAAGTACTTACTGGTAACTCGATGATGGTTTGATTGGAACTACAACTGGAAGTAGGCTTTTATTTTATATTATCACAATCTCACAATTTTAAAGTCATACAGATTTTTATTTAAATTATTACTCTGTCCATTTATTATATAATGGGAAATGGTAACATGGTAACTTTGATAAGATTTCAGGAAAACATTTGAAAACAGTACAACCACAGAAAACAACAATAAAATCTATATATATAAAAGAAAGTGGTGTTAGTTACACTATTTATAACTCAAGAACGGATGAACCGATTTGGCTGAAAATTGGTGGAGAGGTAGCTTAGAACCAGGAGACGGACATAGGATACTTTTTATCCCGTTCGACCACGTTTTCGTCATGTCACTATAAAACGTGGTATAACAAAAACGCATGACATGGAATAACAAAACGCAAATGACAGTGGAATAACAAAACGTAAATGACAGCTAAACGTAATTTTGTCTTTGGTTAAGTATGGTAAAAAATTTGACAATTATAAAAAGTGTTATAATAAAGCATTACTGATATTATAAATGCGAAAGTGTGTTTGTTTGTTGATTTGTCCTTCAATCACGTCGCAACAGAACGATTTTTTGCATGGATATAGTAATGGATATAGTAGTGGTTCCTAAGACCGGGAGAGCTACTTTTTATCTCGGATAATGAAAGAGTTCCCGCGGGATTTTTAAAAACTAAATCCATGCGGACGAAGTCGCGGGCATCAGCTAGTTATGAATATAATAGACTAGTAAACATAGTGGTTATATATTCTCTTTGAAAATTACCCAAGACAAGAGATAACTCATCATCATCTGAAGGAGCATGAAGAAAGTGAAATAGAAGTTACAGCTGTGGTCGCCAAGAACTCACAGTTGAAGGCTGAACTAGCCGAACTGAATGGTGCTCACTCATTAGTGCTACAAGAACGCGATCAACTCCAGGAGGCGGTCAACTCGTTTAGTGTTTGCATACAAACATATGAAGAGGCCTTGGGAAAAATATCTGCTCTGGAGGATGAATTGAGTGGGGCTCAAAGAAAAATTTATGACCTTCAGTCACAATTAAAAATCTATGAAAGTCAAGCGACAAACAATTTGTATGACGAACTGCTTGCTTCATCCTCAACAATGTCAGTCATTGATCTGACCGGTGACAGCCCCTGTAGGAGAAATAGTAACCTACTACAAAAAAATGACAGGTTACAATTCGTTAGTCATAAAAAAATTAAAAAATACATCAAAATTGGCAAAATAATTAAAAAAACCAAAAAATTAATTAAGAAACAAAGGGCCCATACTAAAAATATAGTATTGAGAAAGGAACGTTCACATTTATTGACTAAACTTGAGACTTATTGCTCATCTTTGACTGAAATCAGAGCAAAATATGAGGTGGATGTTCAACGTTTGAATGATCAAATTTTAAGCTTGAATGATTCCCTAAAGAAAGTTACCATTGAGTATGAGCGGTCACAAAGTCAGATCCATGAGCAAATACTGGCAGCTGATGAGTTGTTAGCCCTAGGTAATTATAATATGGCCCGCTTTGAGTCATTGACAAACAAGTGTCAATGTAATCACATACCTATGGCTAGCAATGACTGCAATAATAGCACAATACTCCCTGAAAAATTGGCTTCTCATGCGGAGCAGAACACAGTACCTATAGATGGTCAATGCCGGAAACTACAAAATAGTGAACATAATAATAGTATATCAGTAAATTCTTTGCGGCAAAGAACATTTGTAGTTTCTGATGAGATGGGAAAAGACTTTGGCCATTTACTCGGTAATAACTTGCAACAACAGGTCCTCAACATATGTAACCCTGGGGCCCCCTATGAACATATAATTAAAAATATTAAGGCAAATTGCTTAGATAAGTACAGTACAGTTGTTTTGTTAATTGGTGACAGCCTGAAAATACTTAAAAAAGATGTATTAAGAAGCTTTGAATATTTATTACATGTACAAAAAAAGTCAGGTTGCAAGTTTATACTTTGTGCTTTTCCCTACTCTGTCACATTGACCCCAGCACAGAATAACCATATCTATAAGCTTAACTTGCTTTTACATAACCTAACTTATGGTCATAGAGAATATTTTCATTTCTTTAATACCAATAAGTTTATTAGAAAATTTCAATTGACAAGGGATACTATGCATCTACCCTTTAGATATAGGAAACAAATAGCTACATTAGTAGCTTACAATATACAAGATTCAGCTATTTTTAGCTTGAATGGCGATGGTACATGTTGTACAAATAATATTGACGTAGTTAGTAATATTACTAATTCAAGTATTTTGACAATAAAATCTAGTGTTTCAATTTTAGTTGACAAAAGTACATGTTGTACTAACAATATAGACATAATTAGTAGTAGTACTAATCCAAGTTTTTCGACATTAGACTCCAATAGGAATAATTCTAATATTGTTTTAAACTAACCAATAAGACAACAGATGAGCAATATAAGATTAATCTTGTACACCAAAATATACAGGGCTTATCTGGCAAAGAACACGAGATTGAGCTATTTATTAAAGAATTCGATATTGACATCTTATGCCTCACCGAGCATTGGCTCAATTCTCATCAGTTAATTATACATTTTGATAATTATTTACTGTCAAGTGCGTTCTCCAGAGGGACTGCTATACGCGGGGGTTCTTTAATAATAACGCGCAATAACATTAATTGCAAAGAGCGAAAAGACATTGTTAGTCTTTCTATGGAACGCATTATTGAGCTGTCTTGTGTCGAGCTGGACCGATATATTATAGTCTGCGTGTACCGACCCCCCTCGGGCGATTTTGTTCATTTTGAGGAGGTCATGGAGGACGCCTTAGGGCGGCTATGTAGGTCATCAAAGAAAATAGTAATTTGTGGAGATTTTAATATAGATATTTTGCATCAAACGCCTATCACAGGAAGATTAGTAAACTTATTTAAAAGTTTCAACCTGGAAAATATTTTTGTTGAAGCTACAAGAATAACAGCGCATTCGGCAACTTGTATTGATAACATTTTCTCTGATTGTAAAATTATCAAAAAATTGATTATCACTTATTTAAGATCTGACCATTGCGGGCAAATGATATCTATTCCGAGCAGTGAGCATAATGTAACAAAAGTAGTAAAATATAGGCCAGTTACCACCAAAAAAGTAAGGCAATTCAAACAAAATATCGCAGCTGCAATGCCGACGCTTGATGTTGCACAGGGTGGTCCGAATGAAATTTATAGAGAGTTTTTTGATCTATTAAACTCTCAATTTAACTCTGTCTTTAAGGTAATAGAAAAAAGATTATTTAAAAATCTTAAATTTAGTGATTGGGCAACTGTTGGCATCTATAAAAGTAGAAATAGGCTGTTTGACTTGTATGCAGAAAAACAATATAATTATGCCCCCGCGTTTATAGAATATGTAAGAAATTATTCCAAATTGTTTAGAAACGTGTGCATACAAGCAAAGTCACTTCACATAAAACAAAAAATTGTCAATTCGGATAATAAAATAAAAGCAGTATGGGACATCATTGGTGATGAAATGGGTAAGAATAAGGTACATTATAATAAACTGGAGCTTAAAATTAACAACCATGTAATTGACTCTGATATAGAAATTGCAAATACATTTGAGAACTTTTTCAAAAATATACCAGTAACCACGACCAGTTCTCTAAATTCCTCGCCAACAGAAGCCTATAATCTTCTAAGAAGCAATGTCTCTGAGTGCAATAAATTATTTAGGTTTAAACACGTTACCCCATATGATATTATCAAAACATTTAAATCATTGCAAAATAAAAAAACAGGAGATCTATGGGGAATATCAGTTAAAATAATTCACAATATCATTGATATTATTGCGCCCTATCTTGCTTTAATTTTTAATAAGTCTGTAGATTCTGGATCTTTTCCAGACCTGATGAAATGTAGTAAATTAATACCTCTTTTTAAATCGGGAAGCAAATGTGACCCGAATAACTACAGACCAATTTCAATTTTGCCAACTCTCAGCAAGATATTTGAAAAAATAATGCTCAACCAACTGCTTCTACACTTTAATTTAAATAAACTTCTTCACCCTGAGCAGTACGGTTTTACTAAGGGTCGATCAACAACCGATGCAGCCGCAACGCTGTTGCAACACATATTCGATGCATGGAATAACTCACAGAATGCCATTGGTATTTTCTGTGATTTATCAAAAGCATTCGACTGCGTTGATCGCGAGACCCTTTTGCTTAAACTGAGCCACTATGGTATTAGAGATTTTGCGCTTAGCCTCATTGCGTCTTATCTTAGTGATCGTGTTCAAAGAGTATGTGTCAATGATGTAAAATCATCCGGATCAGCCTCGGTAATGGGTGTACCCCAGGGTTCTATTCTAGGTCCATTCATGTTTTTGATTTACATAAATGATTTACCACATTTTGTCCAAAATACTTGCGATATTGTACTATTTGCTGATGATACGTCTTTAATTTTTAAAGTCGATAGGACGAAAGACAATTTTGACGATGTAAATATTGCATTATCTCAAGTTTCTGAATGGTTTACGGCAAATAATCTACTTTTAAATGCTAAAAAAACCAAGTGTGTTGAGTTTTTATTGCCCAACACCAGAACTGTCAGTAAAAATTTAAAGATAAGTAATGAACCCTTGAAATGTGAGGACTCCACAGTGTTCTTGGGATTAACCCTGGACTCAAAGCTGCAATGGGGCACCCATATAGCAACACTTGCTGGCAAGCTTAGCTCTGCTGCTTACGCTGTTAGGAAGATTCGACAGTTAACTGACATAGAAACTGCAAAAATTGTTTATTTTGCATATTTCCATAGTATTATGTCATACGGAATCTTATTATGGGGTAAAGCAGCCGATATTGGAAAAATTTTTGTATTGCAGAAGAGGGCAATTCGCGCAATATATAATTTAAAACCGCTGGATTCCCTTCGAGAAAAATTTAAAGAAATAGGCATTCACAATATATTTACAACAATATAATATTTGTCAGACAAAACATTGTGAATTACAAAAAAAAAAGGTGATTTACATGATAGGCAAGTTAGAAATCCAAACAGGCTCGTGATTCCTCAATGTCGCCTCAAGAGGGTCCGAAAGACATTTGTGGGAATGGGCGTGACGTTTTATAATAAAATTCCACAGTCGATCTTAGACTTGCCTTTACACAAGTTTAAGAAATCAGTTAAAACTAATCTCATGAAAAAGGCATATTATGCAATTGAAGACTATTTAGATGATAAAAAAGCGTGGACATAATTCGTTCCAGCGATTCATGAGACAGTAGGTGGTAATTTAACTGTATAACTATTCTATTGAATGTAAACTTATTTTGAAAAGAGCAACTGCCGAGTTTCTTGCTGGTTCTTCTCGGCAGGAACGGCATTCCGAACCAGACTCATCGACGATTCATAAGCACTTGTAAAAAAGTTTATTTGAATAAAAAACATTTCTATTCTATTCTATTCTATTCATCATCTCAGCCTGCGGGCATCCACTACAGAACATGGGCCTTTCCCAGAGAACACCACCACACCCGGTCAAATTCAGATTCAAATTTATTTATTTCACATAGGCCAACCTGTGGCTCTCATGACAAGTCATGACTCTACCACCGCCACCGGTTCGGTAAGCGTACTCTGTTGAGAAGAGCCGGCAAAAAACTCAGCAGTTGCTCTTTTCAAAATAATCATTTTACAATATTATTATGAAGCTATTACACTGTAATAAGTTTTTTATACTATCTTGTGGGCAGCTGGATGCCAAGCCGATTTAACCTATGCAACTTTGTTAGAATAATATTTCCACAATGAGGGGGGAAGTTCAAAATAAAAAGTACTACAATTCAATTCATGTTAAGATGGTCCTCAGCCTTCCTCATCCAGCCACTTCCCGCCATCCGCTTTATATCGTCGGTCCAACGTGCTGGAGGGTGCCCCACACTACGCTTACTAGTTCTCCACTCTAGTACTTTTCAGCCCCAACGGCCATCGCTTCTGCGACAAGCATGACCTGCCCACTGCTATTTAAGCTTGCTAATGGTTTGGGCTATGTCGGTGACATTGGTTCTCTTACAGATCTCTTCATTCGGAATCCTGTCCTGAAGAGAAACTCCTAACAAAGCCCTCTCCATAGCTCTCTGAGTGACTTTAAATTTGTGGATCAAGCCTTTTGTTAGTGTCCACGTTACAACGCCATAAGTGACGACGGGAAGGACACATTGAAGACTTTCGTCCACATGCATTGAGGTATTGACGATGAGAAGACCTGACTTAATTTTACAAATGCCGCCCAGCCCAGCCGTATTCTGTTGGCTTCTTCGTCGAAATTGTTTCTACCCAGTTGTATGATATGGCCAAGGTAGTTGTACTCTGTTGATTGAACATTAACCTTGGTTTTGTGCATGTTTACCCCAAGACCAAATCGTCCGGAAGAACGGCTTAGGCTACTCAGCGTCTGTTCCACATCTTCTGGAGTCTCTGCCAGGATACTCCACCACTCCTCTATTATTCATCATTAACCGAAAGCTACTCACCGGTAACTCGATGCTGGTAAGATTGGAACTGCAACTGGCAGCTGGCTTTTATATTCTCACAAATGTTGGTGATTTAATACAAATTATTACTCGGTCGTAATGGTCTTTATTTATTTTAAATTGTCATTTAGGTTATGACACAGAACAGAAACCACAAAGAAACTTAATGGTTAAATTCCACAGAACTCTATTTACTTACTAGACCTAGTCGTAAACACCCCCGTCTCACTTTAGAATAACAATAGTAACTATTTATCGAGTTTTTCTGTCCCTATCATACTCATAGTGGTGCCAAGCGCTCTCGCTCTATTTCACACTACCAAAAGTTCGCATCTATCGTCATTTCCTGCCTACGTAACATTTCCGGTGCTAAGTTTAAAATTATCCGTGGCTTTAAATCTTTAAGTTTCTAATATTAAAATTTACTGTATAAAAATAGGAATTAATTTCTTACTTAAGGTGTGTATAAAATAATGTAGTTTTTAACAAAAGAAATCTCAAGTTAACTATTGACAAAGCTTAATATTTTCTTTACTTTCACTATCGTAAAAGTTATGATTAATGAACGAAAATAATACTATTATCCGATTCCGTTTTGTAGGTTCTTCCCGGTATTTCCAATTTTTTTGCCCTAAGTACTTACCTATTCTTTTCTAAAACGAAAATTCTCGACAAATGGCGGCGGCGGATCGGTGTTAAATTTTATCAGGATAAACTTTTATTACCTATACTATCCCCTATTTCTATTCTCAATTTTAAGTTCCTTAATCAATAATTATTGTGTTTCATCTAGATAGTTAAATGGTCTGATTTGTGCTGTGCCTTTATCACAGGTTATTTTGTGCAAATAAAATGTGCCTTCAAGTTCAGTGCGAGTGGTAAACTTTTTCATCCAGGAACCAGGATGCGTTCATGTGTTATAGCAAAGTAAATTTACATAGAATACCGTTTAATTGTCTCGACAGATGGAAGGTATGTATGGTTGGTTATGTATGGTTGGTTGGTCCCGGAACTTCTAAATGAGAAAATATTAGAATTTGTTGTAGTCATTTCAAACCAGAGAACATTAATAATAATTTAAGATTAACTTTAGATGCAATTCCTTCCTTAATCCACCTTCTAATGAAAAATCACTTCATAATCTATCGTCAAATCTTAAATATCTTGAGATATCTTCGCTTGTTCCCAAGGGACCTCTCGATGTTAAAGTTACCAGCCATATCCCAATTGCGTCTAGGCATATAGACCAAGTTACACATGAAGATTCATCTTGCTCTTCGGTTTTGACTTCTACTAATGTATCAATCGTCGTTGGGGTCCCAAGGTGCGGGAGTGGCGACCCCGTACCGAGAAGAGCAGTGTTGGCAGACTCCCACCAGGTGGGCCGACGACATCAAACGAGTCGCAGGGAGCCGCTGGATTCAGGCGGCGCACGACCGAGGCCTGTGGAAGTCCATGCAAGAGACCTTTGTCCAGCAGTGGACGTCTATCAGTTGATAAAGAAGAAGAAGAGAATTATGTAGAACTTCCCTCAACAATAAATATCATTCAGAACTCCCAGCCAAGCCCAAACTCATGCAATGCTATGCTCATTGATGATGATATCCTCAGTACATCTTGTAACTTACTACTGAGTCCCACTGATGGTATCCCAATTACATCTTGTAACTCGCAATAGAGTCCCATTCCATCAAAAACCATGCCTTTCAATGAGACATCTTGTCTGGATCAGACCACCCCAAAGCTGAAATCATTAAGTAACTATTAAATATAAAAAATTGAAATCAAAGTTTCAGTCATTTCATTATAAGTAAATATAAAATGTTTATTAAAAAGTATCCACTTTTAAGTAACTTTGGCAAATTATTAGTAGATTCACAGTTGAGATTGTCAGGTGCAGTCTAAAGCAGTGAGATACACATACTTTTTGCACTCTCACTGTATAAATTAAGTCCAAAATGTTATAGATTTTTGCAGAAGTGTAATGTTAAATTACCAGCTAAATCTACCATATCTTCTATATTAACCAATATTAATATTTTCCATATTAACCACTAAGACCAGGTATTGATTTTATATTCCAACATTTGGCAGATGTTGTGAAGACCAAAAATACTATGGGCTTGCAATGTACGTTACTCTTTGATGAAATGGCCATTAATAAAAACTTGTTTTTCTATTTCCATACTGGTGTTATTTAAGGTTTCGAGTGTGGTCAACACACTCATAATGTTGCTGACAAAGCTTTAGTTTTCATGCTGTGTGGAATATTTTTATCTTGGAAAATACCCATTGCATTTTATTTTGTTTGTGATGGTATTAAAACCATGTCTCTAAAAAAGATACTTAAAGAGATTATTGCTGAAGTTCTTAAAACTGGGTTTGTTTTGAGAGTAACTGTGTCTGATCAAGGCTCTGCCAATGTTGCTGCAATAAATTCGTTAATATCTGAGACATGTGAAAATTTACTTAGAACTGGTCATAATGATCCTCACATTATTCATTATGAAATCAATAATAAGAAAATTTATCACATGTATGATGCACCCCACTTACTGAAATGTTTTTGAAACAATTTTCAGAAAAAGGATCTGCTCATCGGCAACAAGCGAGCTCAGTGGGATTACGTTGAGAAGCTGTATGCTATTGATGGGATCCATGGTGTTGCCAAGTCTAACCAAACTTACCCACAAACACATAAAACCTTCTTATGACAAGATGAAGGTAAGTGTACACTTTATAAAATATAATAATAATATCCTCCCGACTGAATCCAGTCACGGTGGCCAACCTCGCTCAGAGAGTAGCTATATACGCAGGAGATATTATAGTACAAGTGTGTGCACAAAAACAGTCACACTCTCTATTCCCTCACTCTCATAGTCTTAGTCCAATGGGATGGAAAGCCTGAAACAACCAGAGAGAGACCAGGTGCAGGATCGACAGCTTTACGTTCTCTCTGAGGCACGGGGTGACTCACCGCCAACTTTCTTCCTCCAGGCTAGTACCTACTATAAGAATTTCTTGACAGAAAAATCCAATACATTTTTTTTGGCCTGACCCAGGAATCGAGCCCAGGACCTGGTCATACTTAGTTACCCACTGGACCAACGAGGCAGCTATTTAAATTTTATAATAAGTACATATTAATACATCAGCTATAAGTACTTATAAAAAGACTTTTCCTGCCTTACTGAATGACTGACTGATCTATCAACGCACAGCCAAACCCACTGAAGTTAGAAACTTGAAATTTTGACAGTAGGTTCATTTTATGACGTAGGTGAGCACTAAAAAGGATCTTTTGAAATTCCACCCCCAAGGGGGTTAAATGGGGGGGTTAAAGTGTATATGAAAGTCCGTCATTTTTCAAGTAATACTCATGAAACTCGGTATTTGGGCTTTACATTAAAAATAAAAAAGTACGTGTTTCATAGATTTTGTAAAATCTACCCCCAAAGGGGTTAAATAGGGAATGGAAATTTGTATGAAAGTCCATCAGTTTTTAAGTTCTATCTATGAAACTTTGTATTTGGGCTTTCAATTAAAAACAAAGAAGTAAATCTTTCACAGTTTCTTAAAATTCAAGCCCTAAAGGGATTATAGGGGTTGAATGTTTGTATCATAGTGATAGTCCTTCATATTCAAGTTGTTTTTCAAGTTATGTGTATGAAACTTGGTATTTTGGCTCTAGATTCAAAATAAAGAAGTAGGTATATCACATTTATTCTGTAAAAATGACTAGCAATTTGAATTTTTCAGGTTGTGTATGCTGCGCAAGTTTTCAGCAGGGCGGTTTCGGGAGTTTTACACAACCAGATGAAGACATATGAACATACGCAAAACGGGCGGACACGCCTACTTGCGGAGAAAATTCCCAGGAGTAAAAGAAGAAGAAGACATATGAACATCTTCAAATAGTTCATAATTATAGTGTACCATTTGTGAACATTGATAATGGCTATTTCACTGCCGAGATCTTTTTGTTCATTAATGATTTGTTTGACAGCTTGAATTGTTCTGGTCATTCAAGTGTTAATTTACGTAATGCTTTGTCTTTAAATTCAGTCCACTTAGAGTTTTGGAACGAAGCCTTGAAGAAGCTAGAATCAATGAAATTTGATGCTTCAGACTCAAGAGAATGTAAGCCACTGTCGTTACGTAACTTTATTCATGACATTAAAACCATTAAACACCTTTGGTCGGAACTAAGATTGATTCCGGGCGTTTAAACCAGGATCCCCTGGAAAACTTTTTGAACAGATTCGAGGACAGGGTGGATGTAGCACATATCCAGACTGTCAACTTCCCAGGTGGTCCCATATAAATTTTATCAAAATCGGTCGAGCAGTTTTTAAAATATCAACAATAAATAATATACTTTGTATAGTGGCGCGAGAGTTTGAGTCGGTTATTTAAAAAGAATTTCTTATATTAAATTATAATCACTGTTTGTGATTTGATGTTTGCATTTCTGTGTGCATCTCATTTATTTTCACTGTGTAAGAAGTATTGTGTTCTCTGTATCAACATAATATTTGAGTTTGAAGCGTTTAAACCAGGATCCCCTGGAAATCTTTTTTGGACAGATTCGAGGACAGGGTGGATGTAGCACACATCCAGACTGTCAACAATTTGTTGCCTTGTATAAGAAATTGCTCATTAATGAGATATCTACTGGTAAATCTTTATATGCAAATTGCACCCCTGGTGATGATAAAATGTAGGGAACTCTAAAAAATGTAATTATCAAGCGAAATCGAAATATCAATGATATTCTCCATAGTTCGGATGCTCAAAACGTTATTTTCATTGAAGAAAGTATTCCATCCGAAAATACTTTCCAAACCTATGCTGTGTCATACATTACTGGTGTAGTTTGGCGTTATTTATTTCCCAGACTAGATTGTGTGCAATGTCAACATTGTAAAAATGCACTGTTATCCAATGAAATTGAATCATTTCATTCTTTAATATCAATTAAATAATATGATGATAGTAAGATAAAATTGTATTATCCATCAGGTAATCTGTCGGCTTTAGTATGGCACTATATGTATATTATCGAACAGACCTTGCCAAAACTCTGTAAAGTTTACATATGTACAGATATTATTAAACAATTTGACAATCTCGATACATCTTGGTATGACTTGTCGTGAACAAAAATCTGTTTTTTGAAGGCGTTTGGATTGTTAGACAATGGTGCATTAATTTTAATAGACGAATTCACAATGTAGATTCAAGGAAATGGAAAATTTGATTGCAACCAAAGTTACCAAAGGTGGTAGTTATTGATCAGTGCGACGTCAAAGTAGTTAACATTGTTGTAACCTAAAATAGGTGAAAGTAAGAAACATTAATTTTCTTTTTAGTAACCGACTTCAAAAAAGGAGAAGGTTCTCAATTCGTCAGAATCTTTTTTTATTGTTTTTTTATGTATGTAGAGAATATTTTATGTATGAAGACACCTGAACCAATTTGAAAAATTCTTTTATTGTTTCAAAGGGTATACTTCCCAGGTGGTCCCATATAAATTTTATCAAAATCGGTCGAGTGGTTTTTAAAATATCAGCAATAAATAATATACTTTGTATAGTGGCGCGAGAGTTTGAGTCGGTTATTTAAAAAGAATTTCTTATATTAAATTATAATCACTGTTTGTGATTTGATGTTTGCATTTCTGTGCTCATCTCATTTATTTTCACTGTGTAAGAAGTATTGTGTTCTCTGTATCAACATAATATTTGTTTTTGTTATGTTTAGATAATAACACTACTTGACCCAGCTTTTTCAAAGGTTTCTCAAAATCAGTACAGATTTGACAAAATTATGGGTTACCTACGTCGACAAAAATGTTCATCCCCTATGGCGCGCTAACCCTACTGTTTTTCAGGATATCAAAGTCAATGTTTTAGTCCTGTTTTGTCCCGGGGACAAATTATTACACTTTTTAATTGCATACATTTTTAAGCAAAACTTTACAATTTTGTCGATAGATGGCGCTGTCACCAAAACTAGTCATTACTTTAACATTAATTTATTAAAAAATTACTAACATAAATAAGCATTAGAAATAAATCCTTGGCATATTTTATTGAAATCGATTCAGTGGTTTTAGACAACGGAGTATCAGACAGCCAGACAGACTTCAACTGGGTGTTATTCATTATGAATACCTACTACAATAAAATTTTATAGTAGTTTCCAATTTTTAATCATGTTATCGTAGGGGTGTATAAAGATAATTAACATTAAATAGTTTGGTTAAAACTTGTAGATAATATAATAATGAATGAAGAGTAGGTTTTGAATATACATTTGAAGAAAATATACGCCGTACCTACCTATTTGGTGAACTATCGTTAAACAAAAACCGTTTAATCAAATTATTATTTTATCAAACGTTTCTATGAAATCAATTGTTTTACTAATAATAATTAAAATTATTAAATAAACAATAGCTTGTGTAATACTTTCATGAAATTAAATTATGTCTGTTTAGTATTTTTTCTCACTCATAACCACCTATGAATAATAATATCTAGATAAAGTTGTAAACTTATCTACACAACTTATATGATCTAGCTTTTAAATATAATCGCTTCATATTGTCTGTAACCTATAATAATATAAGAACTAAATCAATGGTGAGAACATACATTTTTGTCAAATACATACCTTATTAATTTATTACTTAAATATAAATATATTTAAATTACTTATTGAATTTAAGTGAAAGTGAAACTAATATAATATTAAGATGTTTTTTTAAATGTTATATTAGTATTTTCTTAGTTTTCTCTTGCGATCATCAATGAGAATGAATTTTATTGATCACAGTTTTCATCAATTGAATCAATAAATAGTAGGCAATCTTTTTTATTTAATTGGTGCAAGAGCCACAACGGAAATTTATTTCATGATTTTTTCATTAATAATTACTACGTGTGATATGTTAAATTGTAATTTAGTTGTGCTATATTGTATGATGCATTGTAATCTAGTTGTAAAAAAGATTTAGAGAAAACTTTTACGAGTACTTTGCAAAAGGCATGATGACTGATTGAAAAACTGTTGGATGGTGTTCGGAAATATCTATTTCGAAAGAATAAAGATAATCTTATTTCAGCAAAATAGATAAAATATGTTTTGTCATTGTAGTTTGTCAAAATTTCAAGATATGTGACATACCTTTCGCTCTGATCTGAATTGAACACAATTCAATATGGCGGATTGCTGTATTTTATAGTTTTATTTTATCAAAATAAATATCAATCTCGGACAAAATAGATAAATAAATAAATTTTTTATATTCCATGAATCCTATTTTCATAGATATATTCATAATTTCATTGATTCTTCACAACTGTCATCATGCCTATTCATGTTCTTAAATATGCTGATTTTTTAATTCAAACAACAGATTTTTACTTATCTAACTTATCGTATTTTTTAATGATGTTTAGAGCTATTATTTAAGTAAATTTAAGACCCACTTATCAATCGCCAAGGGAAATTTAATCAACGAATAAATTTGACGTTTAGACAGATTTTCATTACGAAAAACTGCTCAGCAAAAGACATTGTAGGCAATAAGGTTGTCTTGATTAAAAAAAATGCATTTAGTATAGTATGGATTGTGATCGTTACAGTTGATAGAACTGGAAGCACTACCGCCTTTCCAAAAATATCACGATCGCGATGACTGTCAATAGTAGATCATCATTTTTATTATAGGTTATTTAAATTAAACATCTGGAAAACCTATCTATATACCTATAAATATTATTTAAAAGCGAAGTCCAATTTATTCCGCGTTTAAATGGAACTCTGCGATGGTCATAAATTAATATACTGTACCAGACAATATTTTAAAAGAGTAACTGTTGAGTTTCTTACCGAATTCTTCTCAAAAGTAAACTACATTCAGAACCGGTGGTAGTTTAAGAAATGAAAATGAATAAATCAGCTATTCAAAGTTAAAATTTCTTTTATTTCACAACCTTTTTTAAATTAGAATTTAGTAAGGAAGAAAATCGGTAAATATTAAAAAAACCGGTACTCGAAAACCGATAAGTACATCACTATAATTATAAGGTTACGGTTCACTCCGATGGGCCAATCCCATCCCTAACTAAAATAAAAAGTAACCGCTTCCGGTTCCGCTATGACGTAATTCTGCTTAAGCGATGGACCAATAAGCATCGAGTTCCGCTATTGCTATACATCGTGTTAGAGCAGGACATGCTGGGTTATCAATGAAATTTGCATTAAACATGAATGGATAGAGTCGTTAAATCACGAGAGAGTGAGATGCAAGATTGAAAATGTATAGATGTACCATAGTGAAGGAACACTCACACTAGAATCCTGTTAAGATTCTATTTTAGGCTCTATGGAGTTTGACGTCTATATCCTAGTGTTCGTGGTCTATGGTCGTAAATCCTAGATGATTTACTTCTAGCGAAGTTAACTCAGAACTTGTTGATTTCAAACCAGTACAACCACAGAGAACAACAATAGAATTGCCCAAGACAAAAGACAACAGAAATAAAATGAAAATTCCACAATTCCATTGAAGTTTTGTACATGGAACTAGGAATTACAACTACGTCTAAGTTTTGTACACAAACATCTAGGGGAAGCAGACATTATTTTATCTTAATGACAACAAAAATAGCGTGCCACTTTTCAACCAAACGTAAACATTACACACACCTATACAAATCACAGGGAAGCATCAAAATACAAATAATAAAATTGTGATAACTTCCCTTTTTTGTTTGTAGGTAGTTTTTCATGTTTAAGGTGGCCATAGGAGAAATAATAAAAATGGTGGAATAATGAAGCTAAATTTTCTGTAAACAAAATATTTTTGCTATGGATTTTATACATGATTTTAATATGAATAATTTTAGAAGATCGACATGCCTAAAATGGATAAAATAAACCACATTTTGTAGAAACTAATAAAATAGATTTTTATTTAAAACGGAGAAACTTATTTTGTAATGGTGGAATCGGAATTTGAAGAAACGGAATTTTGGAAAGGAAAAACTTGACTATGGCTCAAACGCTCGACGCGCGGAGCCACTAAACAAACGAAGAAGGTGGCCATAGACAAATTATATTTACCACGAACATATTTGTAGGATATTGGTCAGGTGCAATCTGTTAACGTAGTCGTAATTCCTAGTTCCATGTGTTCGATTACTCTGTGGATGATATCAAGTCGCGTTCCCTAATGTTTGTAGTCTATGGTTGCATTTTATCGTTGAGACTAGTCTCGGTGTCTGTGTAACGATGGGATCTATGGTCAGATATTCTAGTGTTCATGGTCGATGATTCAGAATTCGGTTAGACAGGGTGGCAGGCGGTCTTTAGCGGTTTTTGTGATTATTTGGTTGTATTGAGGATTATTGTAGGATTAGTGATTTAATTGTGATAAAATGTTGGTGTAGAGTGATTGTGCAGTGGTCGGAGGGTTGCTGGTTAGGAGACTACGACTTACGCAATGATTGCTAGGTTAGCTGTCATGGACAAGAGTCCTTGGTTTTTGATGAAGTGTGCTTTTGTCATGGTGCAATGCTTTTGGAATCTAGAGTGATTGATTGTGTAATTGGTGATGTTGCGGAAAGATTGATTAGTCGTTGTGGAATGACTGTTTGTGAATTGGTTAATTGGTAATAGAATCTCTTTGCCTATTGATGGGCCATCAGCGAGTTAGACAGGAGTTTTGCTTAGGGTCTTCTCTTGGTGGAGATGGGCAGCTATTTGGGGATGGTGGAGGCTGCGCCTAGGCTAGAGTAGTTAGCCGGGTTTGACTAGTTAGACATGGAAATATTGGGATCCATACTTGTTATGTAAAGATTACAATGTACCTTCTTGGGAGTAGTTATTATCATTGAGAGAAGATGATTGCTGAGAATGATGTTCTGTTCTGAGATAGTGTGTGAATTGCCCTCATTAGACGCTCGGCCAGAAGAGAGGAAAGGTGTCGTCATCAGGCGTGGGATAAAGAACTTCATGCCCACGATTAAGAACTTCATGCCCACGGTAGAATTCCATGCCCACGTTAGAACTTCATGCCCACGTTAAGATTTCATTTTTGTAAGAATTATTGCAAGTTTTTGATTCGAATTTGATTGATGTTGAATGCAGGAGTTTTGACGAGTTGCTATTGTGTCAAGTTGAGATAAATGGGACAGTAAGTTTCTTGTGTGGTCGAATCACTAGCTTTCTTTCTTTTTTTTCTTTTTTTTTTGGAGGGGAAGGGGGAATATAGGTCAAGTATCGGCTTAGATGATATTCCTTAAAACAAAGAAAAGAAAGAAACAAAAAAAAAAAACAAAGAACAAAAAAATTTTGATTGAGGAATGTCAATGCAATGAGGTGAACAAAGAATCATTGATGACTATTGTGTAAAGTTAAGATAAAGGGATAATGAGATTCCTGTGTGATCAAATAGCTTGCATTCTTGTGGTTTCGTGGAAACCAGGTGTTGTGTGATCCTTGTGTGGATACACGGTTATTGGTGGAAATTGCATACTTGGATGCATGGTGTCGGGGCGATCCTGTAGGGATGCACGATGACTATGGCGATTCAGTTTGTCGATGTGTGAGACTTGAGAAGGTAAAGCTATTGCGATATTTGTGATTAAAAATGAAGTCATTTGACATGATATTGATTGACGTATGTCAATGCAATGATTCTTTGAGTTTCTGAGTTTATTCAATGATTTTTGGTAGAGACTTCTTGGTTAATAAAGTTGAGATTAATGTTAAGCTAAGTTAAGAATATCAATGAGGGACTGTAATCGTCCAGGCCAGACTTACAGACAGTTGATTGAAAGGACTGGAGGACTGGCCTATATGGGTCGACGTTCTCAAACAGACTACATTTGAACATGACTATGACAATGACGTTGATCAGACCTAGTATAGTCCGGACCAGACCCTGGAGAGCTGGGTTGGTCGAGAGGACATACTTGTCAGTCTAGATCAAGGTGAGAATGACTATGACAATGACCTTGACCTTTTTGACTGAGTGACAAGTGAATGTTCTAGTGTATGTGTTTCATTTCCTGTCTATCCTGGGCTTTGGTGGTGCAATCCGGGTCATACGCATTGTTTGTGTTGATTGAAGGGATTCACTAGTGCCTCCCAGATGATTTCCTGTCTATCCTGGGCTTTGGTGGTGCAATCCGGGTCATACGCATTGTTTGTGTTGATTGAAGGGATTCACTAGTGCCTCCCAGATGATTTCCTGTCTATCCTGGGCTTTGGTGGTGCAATCCGGGTCATACACACTGTTTGTGTTGATTGAAGGGATTCACTAGTGCCTCCCAGATGATTTCCTGTCTATCCTGGGCTTTGGTGGTGCAATCCGGGTCATACACATTGTTTGTGTTGATTGAAGGGATTCACTGGTGCCTCCCAGATGAGCTCTAGAGTTTATCCTGGTGGAGAGTGCAGTCCGGGCCAGACTCATGGGAGTTGGTTGAAGGGACACACTCTTGCCAGATGATGTTGAAGTTGACAATGACGTTAACTGGTTGAAGTGTGTGGATAATTGACGCAATGGACAGATGATATTATTATGACTTTGACTGGTGGCCTTGGATGAAGTGCAGTGTCAGGGATGGACGAGCGGGTCCAGAGGTCAGGGATGGACGAGCAGGTCTAGAGGTGTACTCGACTTTGTGTTTCTGTGCGGAAATCTATTGGTGCTGGCGGATGCCCGAAGGCAAGCGGACGCACGGGGACGTGCGAATGTCAGGTTGGCCGTGTAGGATATTGGTCAGGTGCAATCTGTTAACGTAGTCGTAATTCCTAGTTCCATGTGTTCGATTACTCTGTGGATGATATCAAGTCGCGTTCCCTAATGTTTGTAGTCTATGGTTGCATTTTATCGTTGAGACTAGTCTCGGTGTCTGTGTAACGATGGGATCTATGGTCAGATATTCTAGTGTTCATGGTCGATGATTCAGAATTCGGTTAGACAGGGTGGCAGGCGGTCTTTAGCGGTTTTTGTGATTATTTGGTTGTATTGAGGATTATTGTAGGATTAGTGATTTAATTGTGATAAAATGTTGGTGTAGAGTGATTGTGCAGTGGTCGGAGGGTTGCTGGTTAGGAGACTACGACTTACGCAATGATTGCTAGGTTAGCTGTCATGGACAAGAGTCCTTGGTTTTTGATGAAATGTGCTTTTGTCATGGTGCAATGCTTTTGGAATCTAGAGTGATTGATTGTGTAATTGGTGATGTTGCGGAAAGATTGATTAGTCGTTGTGGAATGACTGTTTGTGAATTGGTTAATTGGTAATAGAATCTCTTTGCCTATTGATGGGCCATCAGCGAGTTAGACAGGAGTTTTGCTTAGGGTCTTCTCTTGGTGGAGATGGGCAGCTATTTGGGGATGGTGGAGGCTGCGCCTAGGCTAGAGTAGTTAGCCGGGTTTGACTAGTTAGACATGGAAATATTGGGATCCATACTTGTTATGTAAAGATTACAATGTACCTTCTTGTGAGTAGTTATTATCATTGAGAGAAGATGATTGCTGAGAATGATGTTCTGTTCTGAGATAGTGTGTGAATTGCCCTTATTAGACGCTCGGCCAGAAGAGAGGAAAGGTGTCGTCATATTTACTACCGATGTTTGATACGTAGGTAGAGAAATAACTAATAATATTCTTTGGATGTTATTGGCCTGTGCTTTAGGGTGGAACCACATTTGTGAGGACCGATTCCGATTTTGCATAAACAAAACTGTCATTTTCCATACATTCGTGTACGCATCGAAAAGCAGATTTGATTGGTTGTGTTGGTTAAATACTCAAAGAGAATGCGCCCATGGAATTATTATGTATATATAGTACATAATAATTCCATGAATGCGCCATTTTACTTCATTTTACCTCTATGTCACGTAAATCACATCTCTCTATACCTACTTGATGGTTGTTTTCATTAATCAATAATTGAGCAAAGGATATTTGTTTCATTGTTAAATGAAGGAAATCCTTAATTTAATTTTCCGGGATAAAATGTAGCCTATGTGTCAACCCAGGGTATAATCTATCTCCATTTCAAATTTCAAGCCAAGACTCATGTGTATGGTTGTAATTAGCATCGCTCTTATGCGACTTGCGAGTGACTTGCTGCTATCCGCGAGGAGTACCGTCCTCTATCTCCGACAATATTTATCAGGTCTTCATCATAATTAAGTGAAACATATTTGACGGTATACACTTTCAGATAAAAACAGAATTATCAAATTCGGACAGAGATGTGATTTAGTTACGGAGTAAACTCGATAAAACCTTTCATCCCCTATCTCTAACTGTTTGAAAACTATCCTATATTATGTTCACCCGGAGTATCAGCTACCACTATATTTTTCATTCAAATCCGTTCAGTAGTTTGCGCGTGATGCAGACAGACTGACAGACAGACAAAAACTTAAAAAAAATTGTTTTGGGCTCAGAGTCAATAATAAAGCGTGCTCCAATTCAAATTTTAAAAATATATTTAATGTACAGAATTCGTCCAGCTACAGTTTTATTATAAATATTTTGTCTGTTAATTTTACTCGATCACAACGGTCAAGTGAATTCATTATTATCAAAACCATTTCCCCTCGCGGTGAGCAGCTGGCCGCGCGCTCGAGCGGTGCTTCAGTTGTAGCGTACGTTGTGTAGCGGGCGACAATATAAGTTCAGAAATAATGTTTCATTTATTTCTTTTTAAATTACAATCTTAAGGTAACTCACCTGTGCGAGATCTCATGTGACTCACTAAATATGATTTACGGGCACATCTATAGTCGCACAACTTACATAAATAAGTTTTTTCGCCAGGGTGAAGTCTCATGAAATACACTAAAGTCTAAACTACATTTTTGCGCACATTCATAGTTACATATTATTATTATTAGCCTTTACTAACAATCTTACATTTAATACAATATTTACAAAATTATTTATAATATACTAAAATTTAAGACACCGGTAATGTTCGATTGTTTTGCCCGTCAGCATAGGCCTCCCCCAGATACTTCCATGTTTTACGGTCATATGTTTTCCTCCTCCATAAAACTCCTGCTGTGGCCCGTAGGTCATCTTCCCACCTTCGAAAAGGCCTCCCCCTTCATATAACTTACATAAATAAGGTTTTTCACAAGTGTGAGTTCTCGCGTGAGTCACTAGACAAGATTTTTGCGCACATCTATAGTTGCATAAATTACATAAATAATTATTTTTTATTAAAGTGTTAACCTACACTTAAGGAAATATCAGAATAAATTTATAAACACATATCAAAAATTCCGCGACCAGCGGGTTTCGAACCCACATCTCTTGGGAATCGCGCCCGAGTGTGATAGCGTTACACCATAGCCGCACACACGTCATCGACATTCATACAATAGGGTGAACAAGGTACAAAAAAGATGAAACTTATATCTGACATTAGAAACTGTTTATTTAAGCAATCTTTACTAATATTATAAATGCGAGTGTATTTGTTTGTTGGTTTGTCCTTCAATCACGCCGCAACAGAGCTACGCATCGACGTGATTTTTTGCATCGGTATAGTTGAGGACCTGGAGTGTGACATGGGCTACTATTTATACCGGAAAGTCAGTTCCCGCGGGATTTTAAAAGCTAAATTCACGCGGACGAAGACGGTGGCATCAACTAGTTTTATATATCTTATATATTGTTATTTGGTTATCACGCGTTTGTTTCCTTAAAACGAAATGCAATTGCCCCGACTCCACGCCTCTACCCTACCTATACAGTTATATACTAGTATTTTTATGAAGCACGAAGCCAGAAGATCTGCGAAAGAGGTCCTGAATGAAGCGAGCCTACGAGGTTGAGTGGAGCGAAGGGGGAGGAAGCGAGCGAAGCGAGCCGACGATCTTCGTAGCGCAACGAAGGTCGAGTAGGTGAGGCTGAATGAAGGGGCGACGCAGCGAGGTCAGGTGGCAGAAAGTGGAACTAAACTTAAATGACTAGGCTATAAAAGTAGTTAAACGTTAAAGATCTAAGTCATTTGCCTAGCTGTTTGAATGAGTTGCTGAAAATCATTCAGGACGCCAGTAGATTGGCGCTGTTTATAGCTGTCGTGTGATGCGGGTTACGTTCCCTCAAATATGGTTGAGCTAAGCAACGGCTGGGTCATGCGTCATGCTCGTGAACGGGTCCCACCGGCGGGAATGGGGCTACTTTCTGTCTGCCCATCTTAATTCTGCAGAAACCATGGACTTTTACGGAATTGAAAGAAGCCTATTTATAAGGTTATACCTTGGATTAACACATATGCTACTATTTATCTCATAAAAATCCATGGTTCTCGCAGGATTTTGTAAAACTGAAATTCACGTAGTGCTTCTTCATGCCACAGCTAATAGACTGATTTAGCTGAAATTTGGAACGAAGATAGACTATACTTTGCATTAACATATAGGGTAAGCGATACAGTGATTGGCCGTTTAAGGTGAACATTGACTTTAAACATTTATTCCATCGAATTAAGGCTCAAAACCGAATAATATTTGTTCTCAAACTGTTGAGTATGAATCTGAGAATTCAAATAAAGCACAAGTGTGATCTTATTGCATCTCTTTATTAACTTTAACGCAATAAACTTAAAAATGAAGCCAAAAGTACGATCATTGGCCTTTGAGCATAGCGAATGCCATACCAAAAGTATAATGATTACCATGTTAATCATTATACGTTTATATAGATTAGCACTGCTGATCTATATAATGCGTTATGCCAATCACTAGTGAAATTTATTAGAATCGCACTAAAATATGCGATAGTGATGTGCAGGTATAGGATATTTTGTATCTATTAAGCCCTAAGTCGATAAATTAGTAGGTAGGTACAATTAAAAAATAACGTAAAGGTAATGATATAAAATATATTTCGTAACTAAGTAGGTATGATGTTACTAAGAGATCATCATCATCATTAGCAACCCATCGACGGTTCACTACTGAGCGAAGGTCTCCTCTCAGAGAAGGGTTATAGGCCATAGTCCACCACGCTGGCCCAATGCGAATTGGCAGACTTCACACACCTTCGAGAACATTATGAAGAACTCTCAGATGTGCAGGTTTCACGATCCTGATTTCACGATATTTTCACGATATTTAATTGCTTAAACGCACTTGACTCCGAAAAGTCAGAGGTGCGTACCCGGGCTCGAACCTGCGACCATCCAAATAGGAGACCACAGTCCTAACCTATCACTGCTCCTAAGAGGTACTTATCCTCATTATAAACATTCTGGTTTTAATAAGGCAACCTTAACTTATTACAATCGGTAAGTAGGTTCACAATACGTAACATAATATAGCAGCTGAAGGCATCACTTGTCTTAAAAATAAACAAATAAAATTCTTTCATAAAATTAAATGTTTAAAAAAACAAAAAAAAATCTTTTCTTAAAAATAAATTGCCATGCAAAATTAAACATATTTTTTTTTTTTCAAAGTTATTATTATATTATAGCTTATCGGATCATGTCCGACGTCTTGCGTCAATAAAGTTGCAGTAAAATCGCAAGTAACATATCCGTAATAATATTATAAATACGAAGGTGTGTTTGTTTGTTGGTTTGTCCTTAAATCACGCTGCAACAAAGCTACGGAACATCGTGATTTTTTTACATGGTATAGTTGAGGTCCTCGAAAGTGACATAGTCTACTATGCAGATATCTTGGAAAATCAAAAAGCTCCCGTGGGATTTTCAAAACAAAATCTACGCGAATGAAGTCGCGGAAATAAAGTAGTTATTTATTATATAACAAAAAGGATTAATTTTGTATCATAAATTCCCAAATTCCACTTCAAAACTGTTACCGAGATAATCCGATATAGGTAGATATTATTATAAATCTTGGAAATGGTCTATCTGAATATAAAAATTTCAGCGTGACTTGAAGTTACGGAGTACCTAGCTATTATTTCATCTGTGTTTGACAGACAAATGAACATACATCAATACCTTTCGCATTTTTAATATTGATATGGTAGGAGAACATTACTTGTCAACATGTTTGACAAGTCAAAACTTGACATGACTTGTTTGGTCATTAGGTATTTTAGCCTTAAAAATAATAAACAGACTTGCATTTAGGTAGGTATACTAATTGTTCAGTATCGACTTTGGTCCATCACTACGAATTTTTGATTGTTTTGTACAAGAATTGGCATACTTAAAAGTACAACGATTAGTACGGCCAGAAACTTAAAAATATAATGATTGACCCTGCTAATATCTAGTTACTGCAGTTAAGCAGTTACTACTGTAATTGGCACTCATGCTAATCAACTCATCTTCTATACAAGCGGATGGTAGGGTAAGCCGTAGTAATCTTGGCCACCCCTCAATTATTGGCCTTTTGACTTTAAAATTGGTTTATTATCAGTTTTATTTGCGCAAAAGGTATAAAAAAATATTGGTATTTTTCTACGTTGACATCACTCCTAAATAAAACTGGCAGTTTTTAAAATAATGAATTAGTAACCCTTGAAAAAAAATAGTTTTGTGACGAGGACAGTGAAGGTGTAGATTATTACGAAAATCATAAGAATCAGGCATTTTAAAATTGTTTTTTACCTACTTTTTTTGAATTCAAATTGGAAGATAAGCCTTCCTATATGTTATTTATGATTCAATTTAGGTTTACATGCCTTAATTGATGGTAAAAGACTCAAACCAACGTAAAAAAGTGTAGGTCAAAGTTAGTACCATCCGCTTGTATAGAAGATGAGTTGAATAGCATGAGTGCCAATTACAGTAGTAACTGCTTAACTGCAGTAACTAGATATTAGCAGGGTCAATCATTATATTTTTACGTTTTTGGCCGTGCTAATCGTTGTACTTTTAAGTATGCCAATTCTTGTACAAAACAATCAAAAATTCGTAGTGATGGACCAAAGTCGATACTGAACAATTAGTATACCTACCTAAATGCAAGTCTGTTTATTATTTTTAAGGCTAAAATACCTAATGACCAAACAAGTCATGTCAAGTTTTGACTTGTCAAACATGTTGACAAGTAATGTTCTCCTACCATATCAATATTAAAAATGCGAAAGGTATTGATGTATGTTCGTTTGTCTGTCAAACACAGATGAAATAATAACTAGGTACTTCGTAACTTCAAGTTACGCTGAAATTTTTATATTCAGATAGACCATTTCCAAGATTTATAATAATATCTACCTATATCGGATTATCTCGGTAACAGTTTTGAAGTGGAATTTGGGAATATATGATACAAAAGTAATCCTTTTTGTTATATATATATATATTTGTTCTCGTAGGTGTGTGAAGTCTGCCAATTCGTATTGGGCCAGCGTGGTGGACTATGGCCTTCCCTTCCCCTTCTCTGAGAGGAAACCTGCGCTCAGTAGTGAGCCGTCGATGGGTTGCTAATGATGATGATGACCTCTTAGTAACATCATACCTACTTAGTTACGAAATATATTTTATATCATTACCTTTACGTATTTTTTAATTGTACCTACCTACTAATTTATCGACTTAGGGCTTAATAGATATAAAATATCCTATACCTGCACATCACTATCGCATATTTTAGTGTGATTCTAATAAATTTCACTAGTGATTGGCATAACGCATTATATAGATCAGCAGTGCTAATCTATATAAACGTATAATGATTAACATGGTAATCATTATACTTTTGGTATGGCATTCGCTATGCTCAAAGGCCAATGATCGTACTTTTGGCTTCATTTTTAAGTTTATTGCGTTAAAGTTAATAAAGAGATGCAATAAGATCACACTTGTGCTTTATTTGAATTCTCAGATTCATACTCAACAGTTTGAGAACAAATGTTATTCGGTTTTGAGCCTTAATTCGATGGAATAAATGTTAAAAGTCAATGTTCACCTTAAACGGCCAATCACTGTATCGCTTACCCTACTAACTTTGACCTACACTTTTTTACGTTGGTTTGAGTCTTTTACCATCAATTAAGGCATGTAAACCTAAATTGAATCATAAATAACATATAGGAAGGCTTATCTTCCAATTTGAATGCAAAAAAAGTAGGTAAAAAACAATTTTAAAATTCCTGATTCTTATGATTTTCGTAATAATCTACACCTTCACTGTCCTCGTCACAAAACTATTTTTTTTCAAGGGTTACTTATTCATTTATTACTTTTTTATTCATATATTACTTATTTATTGCCAGAAATTCTCAATTGAAGACCGAGTTGGCCAGCCTGAACAGTGCTCACAATCTGGTGCTAGCGGAACGTGACCAACTTCAGGAGGCAGTCGGCTCATTTAATCAGTGCATACAGACTTATGAGGAAGCTCTGGGAAGAATTACTGTGTTGGAGCATGAATTGAGCAGATCACAAAAAACAATGGATGACCTTCAGTCACAATTGAATAATTATGAAATTCAGCAAACAAATAAATTATATAATGAACTGCTCCCTTCACACTCTACAGCACCAGTGGTGACCATTGATCTGACTTGTGACAGCCCCTGTGTTAGCAAAAAGCTGCAATCAGAACACATTAGATTTACTAGTTACAAAAAATTAAAAAAATACATTAAAATTGGCAAATTAATTACAAAAACAAAAAAAATTAATTAAAACACAGAAGGCAAGTAGTCAGAATATTATACTAAGGAAAGAACGCTCTGAATTATTAAATAAATTAAATACATATTGTTCTTCAATACAAGAAATTAGACAACAATATGAGTCTGACGTCCAATGCCTTAATAGTGAAATTTTGAAATTGGAAAATACCTTGAAAAGTGTATCGCATAAGTATGAGCTGTCACAAAAACAGATTGGCGAGCAAATACTGGTTGCTGATGAACTCTTAGCCATAAGTAACTATAACATGGATCGTTTTGACTCCCTGGTAAATAAATGCCAGTGCTCAAATAATACACCCTTGGTGGTGCCCGCAGATGGTCAGTGCAGGAACCAACAAAATAATACTTCATTATATAATTCACAGCGAAAAACATTTGTTGTTTCCGATGAGATGGGAAAAGACTTCGGATATTTACTTAGTAATAAATTACACCAACAGGTCCTCAACATATGTAACCCGGGGGCTTCATATAACTACATAATTGAAAATATTAAAGAATCTGACTTAAATGAACATAGTACAGTTGTCTTGTTGATAGGGGACAGTTTGAAAATTCTTAAAAAAGATGTAATAAGAAGTTTTGAATATTTATTAAATATACAAAAAAGGACAGGTTGTAAGTTTATACTATGTGCTTTTCCCTACTCAAACACACTGACCTCTGCACAAAATAATCATATTTATAAGCTAAACATGTTAATACATAATTTAACTTATGGTCATAGAGACTATTTCCACTTTTTTAACACAAATAAATTTGTAAAAAAATTTAAACTGACAAGAGATACTATGTATCTACCCTCTAGTTTTAAAAAACAAATTGCTACATTAGTAGCATACAATATACAAAATTCAGCTATTTTTAGCTTGAATAGCTCTGGTACATGTTGTACATATAATATTGACTTAGTTAGTAATAAAACTAATTCAAGTATTTTGACTTCAAATTGTAATGACTCAAATTCAATCGACAAAGGTACATGTTGTACAAGTGATATAGACATAATTAGTAGTAGTACTAATTCAGATTTTTTGACATCAGATTCTAACAGGAAAAATTCCTGTGATAAAATTTTAAACTAAATAATAAGACAACAGATAAGCAATGTATAATTAATCTTGTACACCAAAATATACAGGGCTTATCTGGCAAAGAGCATGAGATTGAGTTATTTATTAAAGAGTTTAATATTGACATTTTATGTCTCACTGAACATTGGCTCAACTCTCATCAGTTAGTTATGCCACAGACCTTATAATACTGACGTACAGATACTCCATCAGGAACAAAGAAATGAAACACTGTTAAATTGCTCGGGTGGACCACCCGATGGCTAAAACGGGAATTAATGGCGCTGTTGTAGCGAGCAGCTTCATAACAGTTAATATGATTACAATTAGATGGCGCTCTAGGGAACAGTTTGATCGAGCCCCGATAGATGACGTTCTTTTGTTGTCGTTGCAGTTATGAAAACGCTAATAGATGGCGTATGCAAGTACCTACAATAGAATATTCGGAAGTGTTTGTATTTTTTTCACAGCGATATCGTTCTAACATGAATGGAAATAGTGTCTATTTTCGTATACGATATACCTAGAACGTATTGCGAGGTTGCCAGCTCGGACAATATCACAATTATTTCGTTTTTCGCAATTTCGCAAGATAGTAAGAAAATAGGCAAAATAGGATTAGCGCAGATGTGGCACAGATAATATATTGCGCAGTATTCAACTTTTTAGGTCAATGTACCTACTTATCACTACATAGTATTTAACAAAGTCGCTTCCCGCTGTCTGTCTGTCGGTCTGTCTGTCTGTCCCTATGTATGCTTAGATCTTCAAAACTACGCAACGGATTTTGATGCGGGTTTTTTTAATAGATAGAGTGTTTCAAGAGGAAGGTTTTTATGTTTATAACATGCATAATATAGTAGAGAAACACTGATAATTTTAGAGGTTTTTAATGTGATGTCGTAAATAAACACATTTTTTTGCGCTTACATTGCAAACGCTGGCTGAACCCTACCCTACCCTAGATAGATCAAAATAATGTACTACAGCAGTATTATAAGGTCTGTGACTACAGTATTGTACACCTTAAAAAGGTCTACAAAAAAGTCCGCGAAGTTATATAACTATGTCTATCTCTTAGGGATAACTCACAATAACCATTTTTTAGCCTTTAGGTACTTTTTACGAGAAATAATGGCTTATTTACGAAGCGATTTTAAGCAATACAGTATTAATCCTTATTCCATTATGTACCTTAAATAAATTGTGCATTTAATATAGATCAATATGGCCCTTTAGAGCATGTAGCATGTTTATATAGGATTTGACTGAAATTTGGAATGGAGATAGCCTGCTAAATTATATCCTGACTTAACACATACTTAGCCTACATTTTATCCCATTTACCTATTTAAACATCGCGGACGAAGTCGCGGGCGTCAGCTAGTTAAATTATAAAAACTACGTGAAATGCAAGTTAGCGACGACATTTGGTAGTTTACGAGTTACGACCGACCCCTTGTCTAGTCGGCGACCACTTGATTTAATACGAAAAACTAATAATACTTAAAATAATTTAATTATTGAAAATAACAAAACGTTCATATTTAATATAGTTTTTAGTGCCATAATATTATTCATCATATACCTACCAATCATACATTTACGAATTATACATAAAATCAGCCATTTTTTTTTCATGATGTGAAAAAAAAACATTATTGAACTTAACCTGCAATCACAATAATAATAAAACTTCTATGTAAGTACCTAATTTTAGCAGACATGTATTATAACTATAATTTTCAATTAAGGGTCCGGCGAACATAGTTCGCAACTCCAATTATTCAAGGCGCGTGCAAAAATCGGCCGGTATATTGCTATCTCTATTTGGCTGAGAAAGGCGGCTCCATGCTTGGTGCGACAGCAATATTTAGCGTCCGAATTTGTTAAACATTTGGTCTTTTTCCGTAAATACCAAAAATGATGAATGAAAATTTGTTGTGTTTTTCACTTCGTGTTGTTATTTTGTAACTTAACAATATAAGCTATGTTCCTGAGCTAAGATATCGTTGGTTTTATTATGAAACAAATAAGAAGAAAACATGCCATTTACGTCGTAAAAATATGCAAAACGCAATTCGTTTACATTTATCTCATCAAAAAACCATTTCGACTTACCCCCACTCACCTTACTTATTATATTATTTAATTACCTACTCTTATATTATATAACTATACCTACGTATTTCCACATATTATAAACATTACCTCTATACCTGCCGACTGCGCGCCCAAAAATTTAGGGGGTTGCGTGGTTGGCGCGGGGAGAACATCTCGCTCCGCCCAGAACCTCAAGGCCGTTGGGAAATATAGGAGCCTTAAATGTTTTCTACACCGCGCCGCCCGCCACCCGCCCGCCACCTCTCACCGCGCCGCCTCGCGCCGCGCCGCCTCGCGCGTTCATTTTCATGATTCATCATTACAACTTACAAGTAGAGCCGTCGTAAACCATCGTTCGATTCGATAATAATCGTAATTAATAAATTCATCACACTGTCTTTCTTCACCGAGCCCCGAAAAGGCCGATAACAATGATTGTGAAGAATTTCGACATAACGCCCAAAAGTGGTCAGATTCGGAAGATGGAAATGATTCTAGTAAGGTTACGGGCTGTACAGTTAAATTAGCATTGCAGAAAACATCCAATGACGTCGGTATAATGGTATCATTCAACAATGAAAATTTTGAAAACATAAAGATGGGTAACACGCTTATTGGTCAGTTTGTTGCAAAAGAGCTAGAAAAATATGAAGGCGGTAAGCGCTATGAAAAAATAAAAGATATAATTGAGGTCTTTCAGAAATAAAACAATGCGTAGATAAACTGTTAAATTAAAAGTTTAATTAACAAAATAATTCAAGTGTTTTCTTCAACTGTGTTAATGTTTAGAAATTATTTTAAGTAGATTTTTTAAGTAGAAATGTCATAAATCATAAATAATCAATGCTTGATGTTGTTTAGGCATAATTATAATAATCAATCAAAATTTGTGGTATAGTGGGCAAATAAACTGTCCTGAAAATATAATTTAAGCTTACGAACTATTTATTAAGAATACAGGTACCAATGAGGACTGACTGAATTAAAATAATTAATAAATATTATTTGATAATAAACAGTAGTTTTCTTTATACAATCACGTACAATTTTGAACTTTTAATCCGGTAAGGCCTACCTCAGTGAAAAGTGAAAACAGAAGGTTTTTTTTAACCGACTTCAAAAAAAAACAAGGTTTACTGATTAATTTGATTTAACTAAATCTACACTGGTTCGGAATTGCCACTTAACCTAGCCAGAAAGAACCAGCAAGAAAACTGGGTGGCATCTACCCTTTAGTTTAAACTACCCATAAGGCCCATATTACAGTGGTTTATCATCAAAGGGCACAACTATGTCTCTAATTTGATTTGTAAATTCTCAAATGACTTTAATCAGACGTTAAACCAGTGAGCTTTTACGACAGTAACATATTAAATCATTGCGTTAAACAACACATTAGGACTTCCATCCTATTCTAGTCTTCCTCGGCATGTCCTCGGCTTCCAATCTCGATCGTCTGTCTAAATCTAAACCATCTAAACGGTGTGAACTACGTCGCAAATTTCTGAAACTCATAATATTGTGTTTTAATGTGTACTAATAACTTATAATAGCTTCTTATATTTTAAACTAGATGATGCCCGCGGCGCCGCCTGTGTGGATTGAGGTTACTTGGTTCCCGCGGGAACCGAGGATTTTTCCGGGATAAAAAGTAGCCTATGTCCTATTCCAGGGTATAATCTATCTCCATTCCAAATTTCAGCCAAATCGGTTCAGTAGTTACGGCGTGAAAGCGGAACAAACATACAAACAAACTCACTTTCCCATTTATAATATTAGTAAGGATATTAGGATATTAGGATTAGGATATCCAATCGTTCATATTTTCACAAAATAATTTTACTTTAATTTTCATAATTAATAGAAAAAAAATTTGGGAAACTTGTCTATGCGAGTCCTACACGCAAAATGGGGGATCTGTACCTTTAAACTATAAAATGATATAAGAAACACGTACCATCGATAACGACATACTGCAGATGATAAGTTTAAAGATTTTGTAACGGAATTTAAAATAAAATAAGAAATGTAACCATCAACATATCGATCCAATTTATTATTTGTTTTGAAGAATTCTTAATTTAGATGCAGACTGTAAAGATTTTTTCCGACTTTTACAAAAGTCGTGAATCTTAACTTCCATTAATTTCCTAATTAGGTAATCAAAATGATCAAGGTTATGGTAGTGAGTATGGAAGTTTATTTTATTTTTAAAATTATTCATCAAGTTAGATATTACATTACTTTTATGTAATTGGTCAATATTTTCCTGAAAACAGTCTAACATTTTATCAACTAAATTAACTAAATATTCAGTGGGAGATTTAAGTGTTGGCACTGAAATATTGGAGTATGTTTTGTTGATTAACAGTAATTGTTTTTTATCATTTAAATCAACTTAATTGTTCAATAATATTTTTTTACAATCTGAACAATCAAATTTATCTATGCAAGATTTACCTATCCACCCAGCAAAATACACAACAGAACACGTTTCTAATGATAAATTTTGTTGAGACTGCGTAATTTCTATAATATTGCTACTTTGAGTTAGGATTGGAAGTTCTGTTAAAGGGCCTTCAATATTTTCACCTATAAAACCTTGTTGCATTGATGTTGACGGTATGGAATCACACTGTCGTGTATTTTCTTGGTTTGTAGTGGCTGTAGGTAGGAACAAATCCTGATCTGATTCACAATTTGTTTTTTCAAATGTCATCAAGTTATTTAACAAATTGGAACGAAACGTTGATCGTAGTGATCTTGATGTGGGGTTTCTATTGCAACCTCCTTTTAATCTGTAAATTCCAAACAAATTTTCAATTACGTCTTGATTTAATCGATATGTTAATAAAAATTTATTGCCAGTGCCCGGTGTAAATTCTTCAGCAGAGAGTTGAAGAACGGCATTAATTGTCTGAACCATACCATCAAAACAAGGGGGGCGAGTTAGCTGCCGTTCATTTTTGTTATTAATTGTTATTTTTTGTAATTCACAAAAAGTTTTTTTGCCTTTAATCAAAGTTAGATTTACTTCCGAGTTTCCGTTTTTTGTGATCGCGCATCTGTACGGATTTCTATTAAATTTATTTAGAATTAAGGCAATCAAATAAATCATTACAGAGATTAACAAAATGAGCTGTGTGTTGTGCAGTGTCGTTATTCAACTCTCCACTTTGGATGGCAGTTTGAATTGCCGCTGACACAGATTTACTTAAAACTTGTGTGGCGAGCTTGACTTTCATTTTTTGAAATTTATTAGGGCTTATGTGCGCAGCTGAGAGCTTATGTACAGATTTGCTTTTATTATTTTGATCTGTATTATACACATAAACTATGTCGGAAAAGGAAATTTGATTTCCATTTAAATAAAAATTATTATTAATTAAATTAGTCCTCACATTTTTTATCAAATGTGGGACATCAAATATTGCAAAAATTTTACGTCCATTTAAGAAATAAAAAGGGTAATTAATAGTGGCACCTAAATCTTTAATTACTTTTACGTTTGTCGTTGCTTGATCGCAAACAGTTGCTTTAGGTAATAAACCTGATTCAAACAATTTACTAATTACATTCTCAATTATTGTTTTTAATTTACTGGACTCAATAGTTCTTGACCCCAAAAAGTATGCTACTGGGATCTTCCAATTAATATAAAGGCCCCTGGCAATAAATACTAACGCGTATTTAGCTTCTTTTCCATTTCTCTCACCATTACCAAAATCTTCAAACCCTTCAATTAAATCATATTTTGATGTGTACTCTAAATTAGTCATGATGCTCATTTCATCAAAACATACTACACAAGCACGCTCTTTAATAGATTTATGTAAAAATTTATTTTTAATATTCTCAAAAACTTCTTCGTTAATACCAGGTAGACAATTGGTTTCTTGTAACCAACGCTGTATTGACGTTATAGAAGCTAAGACAGTCCCCGATTTTAACATGTATTTATACGCAGCAGGTGATTTATAATACAAGGACATGCAAAATTTTTTCTCTTCTTCAGTCCAACTTGTCCTAGGTTTTTTAAATTGCATCAAAGCTAATAACTTGCTCGATTCACTTCTAAATTTGTGTTTTGACAAATCTACAATATTCTTATTTATAGCCCTATGTCTCAAATATTTATTTTTCATAATAGAACGTCTTAATTTGTTATTGGTGTCTTTTAATAAAGTTTTTAGTTTCTTACATCTAGGTGTATCTGTATACTCATCTTTTTCCCGTGTCCGTCTTTTCTTAGGTGTGCTCCAAATCAGTTCCTCATGTGATTCGTCAGCTGTGTCGACTGCGACTTCGTGAAATCGTCGCTTATTACTATATACCTTTTTAGGTGTTAGAACCTTTAGATCTGGTGATCCTACAAATAATAATAACGAAACAAAAAAGTGATCCAACCAACCTTTAAAAACACTAATAAATTTTAAGAGTCGAGTCAAAAATGAGGACTAGAAAAACTCTAGGTTTTATAATAACATTAAAGTCATTAAATAAGGCCATGAACTGAATATAATGTGAAAACGTAATTTCGGGTGTAAAAAAAGCCGTGGTAGCCGAGTGGTTACACACCGCGGCCTCCTAATCGGGCGTCGCGGGTTCGAGCCTGGCACGACCGATGACTTTTCGGAGTTATGTGCGTTTTAAGAAATTAAATATCACTTGATTTAACGGTGAACGGTGAACGGGTAACATCGTGAGGAAACCTACATACCTGAGAGTTCTTACTGTTCTCAGAGGTGTGTAAAGTCTACCAATCCGCATTGGGCCAGCGAGGTGGACTATGGCATAATCCTTCTCGTTCTGAGAGGAGACCCGTCTTCAGCAGTGAGCCGTCAATGGGTTGATGTGGTGGTGGTGTGGTTTTTGTGTACATGTGTGTGGGTGTGAGTGAGTGTGTGTTTGGGCTATAATATCTGTGGTTTGGGTGTGTAAAGGGCATTGAAAGAATATTTGTTACAATAATTAAAAATTCAAAAAATTTTAGTTCAGGTTTTTTGAAACTATAAATTTAAATGCCTAGGTACCTGGAGAAGGAGTTCGTGAATGTTCATGAGGTTGCCTTTGTAGGTTGGTGTCATCATAATTCACTGTAAAAAAAATTCAACATTGTTAAAGAAAATAACCTCTTCATTTTGCATTCAAAAGGTTACATCTTTAAAATTTTAAAAAATTTTGTTCAGATTTTTTGAAACTATAAATTTAAAAAATGAATAGGTACCTGGTGAAGGAGTTCGTGAATGTAAACCATGAGGTTGTTGAGAATTCAGATATGGTTCGGGTACAGCTGATGGTGTCAGGAGTTTTCTAAAGCCATTCTGAATTATGTGTTTTGCATCAAAGTGATCAATACATATGCGTTTATTTTCCAAACACTTAGGAGGTAGATGGTCAATAGTCATGTTGCCTGAAACAAACTTATTCATGTTCAGATGTACAGGCAAAAATAACAGTAGCAATATTCAGACTGTTTTAAATTCAGTTATATTGTAAAACATTTTACTTGGCAGATAGACAGAAGGACGAACTATTTATTATACAAGAAATATAACGGAAATTTAAAAGGAAATTGGTTTTTAGTGCTCAAATTTCAATATATTATATATTATTGAAATTGAATTAACACGTATTTTTTATTTTTTAGTTTTGCTTAAAAACACCAATATTTTATCATAGATATTTACGTCCAATATTATCGTCGAATATTTCTATTATTATTTCCTCTTTAAGTTGCCTGGTAGAGATCGTTTCTTAGCGATAAGGCCGCCTATTGTACAGCTATTTCCGCCTATTGTATATTATATATATAAAACAACTTATTCCACGCGGACGAAGTCGCGGGCATCAGCTAGAATATTATATTCTTATACTGTGCCATAGTGAAAAAATTCTGTTTTGTTATTATAAAGTCTGTGGTTATACTTTAAATTTATCATTCGAGGGGATGCGTGATTGGCGCGGGGAGAACATCTCGCTCCGCCCAGACCCTCAAGGCCGTTGAGAAATACACGGGCCTTAAGCAATTCAAGTTTGATGATGAAACGCGAGGAAAGTTAGGTATATAGCAAGTGTAGAAAAAAAACACCATTCTACAGCTAGCAACAATAGATACGTTATACTTACTTTATGTGTTTCTACTACTATAAGATCTAGATTATATAAGATCTAGATTCTATGGCAATCATTTAAGTCTGTAAATTTTAAAAACCCGACTCCAAGTTCCTAATTAGGTACATTTAAATATATGATATATATTCTTGTAATCTCCTTTTAATTCCCTTCATTTTGATACACCACTCGATAGGTTTGGATATGTAATATATTTTTTTGAATGACTTACATTTTGGCGCCAAAAACCCAGCATATTGATATATTTTTTTTTAAAACCTATCTAAGAACACTTGGGTAGCTGAAACGAATCTACTCGTAACAATGCCTCAATCGTCAAAATCCATCCAGCTGTTTGGAAGATACCTACGAGGTAATAAAGAAATTGCGCGAAAAACATAACCCTTCTTGCAGTCGGGTAATAAGAATATAGCATATTGTGATATATAGGTAATATGGAATGCAATGTACACTGAAAGCATTTTAATTATGGGAGATATCTATTAATATACTTAAACCATTAAATCATAGATTTATATAGGTCGTCGCTCGCGCTCCGACTATTACTGTATAGTCATTGGTCATAGATATTATAATAGTTAATGTGTGCTGTTAGTGTTATGATAAATGCATATACGTCGTGGAAAAATAATTACTTACCGCTATTTTCCAGCCATTTTTTTAAACGATTTGCGTCCATCGATGGAAATTTAAACATGGTTTTTTCACCATTTACCGATGAGCAGTTGTAATATGAACATTTGTATTTATACGCTTTATTACGCTTGTGTGTTTCTTGCATTTCGTTAAACTGTGTCACAGGGTTAAACACAAATAATTACTTATCAATATTGTTGTTTTGAAAATAAAACGACTATAACTTTTATGTAGTTAAAAGCGCGGTCGAGTTCAAAGACCAAAGAGAATGGACATTGGGGAATATTCAGTGTGACCACTTTTTAATGAGGGAATCTACCAAAGACACTGCTAAATCTACTGAAATATACTAGGTCGCATTTTAAATACATAAATGTATGATTCTGCGAATGCAAACGACTAAATAAAAATGTTGTTGTTATTATGTTGTCATTATAGGAGCAACTTAAAAATGATTGAAAGACCTAGGTATTTTATAAAAATTGTATTTATCTATTGGACAATTAAATTCAATTTGCTATGCCCACAGTACGTCAGTATTATAAGGTCTGTGCCCACAGTAACGTTCATTCAATAATAAGGGAATCCCCCAAATCACTTTCAAGTGTTGCCAACTGTAAAATTAAGTAAAACTTTTTGGACATGGATGCCTAATATTCTTTGATAGCGAATTAATAGCAAAACCTACTGATGTGTTTCTCATTAATTCTACTAAATTCTACTCAGACATTAAAATATCCTACTAGATTATCGTCTTATTTGCTTCAAATCTACTATAAAAGATGAAATCTACTAAAAGTGGTCACACTGGCAATATTGCTTTGTCATCGAAGGGGATCGTAAAACCACAGGCAAAACATAGATGTTATAATATCTGTGGTTAGGGGATTAGGTAATACGAAATTTAAAAATAACTCTGAAACGTACCAATAGTATTAACATGTGAAAGAACCAAAATAAACATATAAATTAAATGAATAAATAAAATAAAATATCAATTTTTTAATAAGCGCCATCTGTTAATCTTCTGATCTATAATTTTTAAAGCGCCATCTGTTAACCTAACTATTCATAATTTCATCTTGCAATGTAGTTCAAATAATTGCCGCTTGTCGCTAGTTAGCTGAATTTCATGAAATAAATCTCAAATCGCTACCTCTAGCGCCCTCTATTGACAGACTCTACTACTACTTTTTCTGCACTTAGCGTTGGTGACCCTGTGGTTATGCATTTTGATAGTTATTTACTGTCAAGTGTGTTCTCCAGAAAGACTGCTATACGCGGGGGTTCTTTGATAATAATGCGCAATAATATTAATTGCAAAGAGCGAAAAGACATTGTTAGTCTTTCTATGGAACGCATTATTGAGCTGTCTTGTGTTGAGCTGGACCGATATATTATAGTCTGCGTGTACCGACCCCCCTCGGGCGATTTTGTTCATTTTGAGAAGGTCATGGAGGACGCCTTAGGGCGGCTATGTAGGACATCAAAAAAAATAGTAATCTGTGGAGATTTCAACATAGATATCCTGCAACACACGCCTTTTACAGGTAGATTACTTAATTTGTTTAAAAGTTTTAACCTGGAAAATGTTTTTGTTGAACCTACGAGAATAACTGCTAATTCAGCTACTTGTATTGATAACATCTTCTGTGATTGTAAAATTATCCAAAAATCGATTATCACTTATTTAAGATCTGATCATTGCGGACAAATGATATCTATTCCGAGCAGTGAGCAGAATACAACAAAAGTAGTAAAATATAGGCCAGTTACCACAAAAAAAGTAAGGCAATTTAAACAAAATATCGCAGCTGCATTGCCGACGCTTGATATTGCACAGGGTGGTCCGGATGAAATTTATAGTGAGTTTTTTGATCTTTTAAACTCTCAATTTAACTCTATCTTTAAGGTAATAAACAAAAGATTATTTAAAAATTTAAAATTTAGTGATTGGGCAACTGTTGGCATCTATAAAAGTAGAAATAAGCTGTTTGACTTGTATGCAGAAAAACGATATAATTATACCCCCGCGTTTATAGAATATGTAAGAAATTACCTACTCCAAATTGTTTAGAAACGTGTGCATACAAGCAAAGTCACTTCACATAAAACAAAAAATTGTCAATTCAGATAATAAAATAAAAGCAGTATGGGACATTATTGGTGATGAAATGGGTAAGAACAAGATGCATTATAATAAACTGGAGCTTAAACTTAATAACCTTGTAATTGACTCCGATATAGAAATTGCAAATACATTTGAGAACTTTTTCAAAAATATACCAGTAACCACGACCAGTTCTCTAAATTCCTCGCCAACAGAAGCGTGTAATCTTCTAAGAAGCAATGTCTCTGAGTGCAATAAACTATTTAGGTTTGAACACGTTACCCCATATGATATTATCAAAACATTTAAATCATTGCAAAATAAAAAAACAGGAGATCTATGGGGAATATCAGTTAAATTAATTCACAATATCATTGATATTATTGCGCCTTATCTTGCTTTAATTTTTAATAAATCTGTAGATACTGGATCTTTTCCAGACCTAATGAAATGTAGCAAATTAATACCTCTTTATAAATCGGGAAGCAAATTTGACCCGAATAACTACAGACCAATTTCAATTTTGCCAACTCTCAGCAAGATTTTCGAAAAAATAATGTTCAACCAACTGCTTCTACACTTTAACTTAAATAAACTTCTTCACCCTGAGCAGTACGGTTTTACTAAGGGTCGATCAACAACCGATGCAGCCGCAACGCTGTTACAACACATTTTCGATGCATGGAATAACTCACAGAATGCCATTGGTATTTTTTGTGATTTATCAAAAGCCTTCGACTGCGTTGATCACAAGACCCTCTTACTTAAACTGAGCCACTATGGTATTAAAGATATTGCACTTAGCCTCATTGCGTCTTATCTAAGGGATCGTGTTCAAAGAGTGTGTGTCAATGATGTAAAATCATCCGGATCAGCCTCAGTAATGGGTGTACCCCAGGGTTCTATTCTAGGTCCATTCATGTTTTTGATTTACATAAACGATTTACCATATTTTGTCCAAAATACTTGCGATATTGTACTATTTGCTGATGATACGTCTTTGATTTTCAAAGTCGATAGGAAAAAAGACAATTTTGACGATGTAAATAATGCATTATCTCAAGTTTCTGAATGGTTTACGGCAAATAATCTACTTTTAAATGCTAAAAAAACAAAGTGTGTTGAGTTTTTATTGCCTAACACCAGAACTGTCAGTAAAAATTTAAAGATAAGTAATGAATCCTTGAAAACAGAGGACTCCACAGTGTTCTTGGGATTAACCCTGGACTCAAAGCTGCAATGGGGCACCCATATAGCAGTACTTGCTGGCAAGCTCAGCTCTGCTGCTTACGCTGTTAGGAAGATTCGACAGATAACTGACATAGAAACTGCAAAAATTGTTTATTTTGCATATTTCCATAGTATTATGTCATACGGAATCTTAGTATGGGGTAAAGCGGCCGATATTGGAAAAATTTTTGTATTGCAGAAGAGGGCGATTCGCGCAATCTATAATTTAAAGCCGCGGGATTCGCTTCGAGAAAAATTTAAAGAAATAGGCATTCTTACAGTAGCTTCACAATATATTTATAACAATATAATATTTGTCAGACAAAACATTGTGAATTACAAAAAAAAGGGTGAATTACGAGATAGGCAGGTTAGAGATCCAAATAGGCTCGTGATCCCTCGACTGCGCCTCAAGAGGGTCCGAAAGACATTTGTGGGAATGGGCGTGACGTTCTATAATAAAATTCCACAGTCGATCTTGGACTTGCCTTTACACAAGTTTAAGAAATCGATTAAAACTACGCTCATGAAAAAAGCATATTATACGATTGAAGACTATATAAATGACAAAAAAGCGTGGATGTAATTCGTTCCAGCGATTCATGAGACAGTAGGTAATGATTAACCTGTATAATTGTATATCAAAATAATTCTATTCTATTCAGAGTTTCCACTTTATTTGTGTACAAGTCATATTTTAAAATGAGTATTTGATTTGAATATTAGTTTCAATTCGATGCCTTAGGATGGGTAGCCTAAGTATGTCACACTCTCTTTAACATTTCTGCGGTGGTGTCGTGTGATGCGGGTTGTTGCGTTCCCTAAAATATGGTTGAGCGAAGCAATGGCTGGGTCATGCGTCATGCTCGTGAACGGGTGCCACCAGCGGCAATGGGGCTACTTTCTGTCTGCCCGTCTTGACATGTGTTGAATTATAATTAGAAATAATTACGTATGCTTTTGTGGACCTTTCCCTCATTGTGGAAACTCTGCATACATAGAATATATGTTAAGTATATTGTAAAAGTATTTTGAAAAGAGCAACTGCCGAGTTTCTTGCTGGTTCTTCTCGGCAGGAACGGCATTCCGAACCAGTGGTAGACTCATTGACGATTTAAAAGTACTTGTAAAAGTTTATTTGAATAAAAAACATTTCTATTCTATTCTATTCTATTCTATTATTTTAAAAACTGCCAGTTTTATTTAGGAGTGATGTCAACGTAGAAAAATACCAATATTTTTTTATACCTTTTGCGCAAATAAAACTGATAATAAACCAATTTTAAAGTCAAAAGGCCAATGATTGAGGGGTGGCCAAGATTACTACGGCTTACCCTAGGTTAATTTTTATATCGTAAAAATTCATGGTTCCAGAAATATTTTGAAAACCTGAAATTCACGTATTGCGTCTTCACGCCACAACTAATGAACCGATTTGACTGAAATTTGGAATGAGATAGATTATAGCCTGAATTAACACGCAGGCTACTTTATATCCCGTAAAAGTCGATGGTTTCATCAAAGTTCGCCTACCTACCTACCTACGGCAGATTTTTAAAGCGTCTGACAGGGCGTAAGAACTATCGGAAGTGTCTGACTGCTGAGGAAACATCTTCTGATAGGCCCCAAGTAACATTTTTATATAAAACTCAGCTTTTATACTATGACGAAAGTATACTCATAATTTACTATAGTTTAAGGGTGTCTGACAGTGGGTTGGAAGCATTGAAAGTGTCTGAATGCTGAGGAAACATCTTCTGATAGGTCCCTAAGTAACATATGTAAAACTCAGCTTTTATACTATGACGAAATTCTCAGAATTTATGCACCTTTACTACCTGATATCTCCCAAAGCCACCAAGATCCAAACTTCATAGTCGGGGATCGTTCTTATCTCTATTGGGGACATACGCAGAGGAACTTTAAGCTTTTATAAAATGACGAAGGTCTGAAAGGCCTTGGCTCCCTCTATAGGTAGTTACCTACGTTTGTAACTGATGCACTGAAAAACTGTGGCACGTCCGCGTCGTAGAAAAATCACTGTTTATACGTAGTAATTCACTATTTTTAGCCTATATAACGTTTACACATGCTTGGTTCACGTCCACATTTTGATAATTACGTTAAGTAAGCACTGAAATGCGATTTTTTTTATTTTTAAAACAATTTAGTTTACGGAGCTAGTTCACAATGTTGCGCTGCAGCGCCCTCGTAGTATTTACTATTTAATAAATTATTGTACAAAATAAAAGATAATCTTAAAAATACAAGGATTTTTATTCAATTATATAAAATACAGTTATAGTATTATAGATATATTCTTCAGGTTTCCTTAGTACAGTTCTTGCAATTCACGAAGGTACGTGATCTTTACTTATGGTTACTTCGTGTACATGCACATTGCATAAGTGTGCGTGCCTGTCAAAGCCTAGGTGGGAGCGGGCAGGCGCGAGTATTGCGCTCGCTCACACTTATACAGATACGAAACACACACAACCATAAGTCAGTCGCCCTCGTGAATTGCAAGAACTATAGCAAGGAAGTATAATATTTTCTTTGTCGGAAGGGCTTAATATATAACATACTAGCTACTGATGTCCTGATGAGCGTGAATTTATTTCATACAACTCCCTGATTTTCTAGAGTAAAAAAATTGTGAGCCGTCGTGGGACGCCTGGCAGATGTGAAACATCGACATTATTTTGTAAAAGTAATATGCAGAAAAGAACAGATTGTGATAGGAACTAAATATGTCTCTAAGTATACATACCACTACCACTAACCCTACCCCTACCCCGACCCCGACCCCGACCCCTACCCCGACCCCGACCCCGACCCCTACCCCTACCCCTACCCCTACCCCTACCCCTACCCCTACAACTACTACTACTACTACTACTACTAAACAGATTGTGATAGAAACATATAACATCGCATGCCGTGGCGACGCGTCGCCACGCGAGAAATCTGTTATGCGTTTCACATCAAAAGTATCCTTTGTCACTCTCCAGGCCCTACACTATACCCATTCAAGAAATCACGTCGATTCGTTGCTCCGTTGCGGCGTGATTGAAGGCAAAATTTAAATTACACACACACTTTCGCATTTGTAAATAAAAGTTGCAAGGATTTTGTCAACTAATCTGACTGCAGCATCGTGGTCACTCCCCCGCACGGTGAGCCGGGGGCCGCGCTGAGCGGCGCGGCGCTTCAATTGGGTATTTGACTGTTGTCAGAATGTACATATTCATTATTTATGATCGAGAATAAATCGGTCAAAAATCAAATAAGTTATAGAGCTAAAGTTTCCTATTAGACAGAGAGCGCTAGCGGTGTGTGATGTCGAAATGCAGCAGCTCCAACATTTCGTTCTAGAAAGAGAAATGGCACTGTGTTATAGTATTTAAAAACGTTATTTTAAATAAATAAAAAAATATTAATCAAATACCCAATAATGGCGTATATTGTGTACCGATTAAAAATACATAACTTATAATGTAAGTATTATTTGTAATTTCATCTGTTTCTTTCTTTTCCGTATCGGTATCGGCGATACTTTTTTATACATAAATTTGTGTATCGTTATCATATCGGCTGAAGTGCGTATCGATGCATCCCTAGTATTTACTGATGTACTTAATGTGGATTATGAGTCTGCCCGTGAAATTCAAATTACTGACGTGGAGATTCCACGGTCACCAATAAGGGTTTTTCGCCAGTGTGTGTTCGCATGTGCCTCACTAAAGCAGATTTAATCGCACACCTATAGTCACTTAACTTACATGAATAAGCTTTTCCGCCAGTGTGTGTTCGCATGTGATTCACCAAATTTGAACTACTCGCACATATATAGTCGCATAACTTTCATGAAAAAGGTTTTTCGCCAGTGTGTGTTCGCATGTGCCTCACTAAAACAGATTTACTTGCGCATCTATAGTCGCATAACTTACATGAATAAGGTTTTTCACCCGTGTGTGTTCGCATGTGCCTCACTAAATCACATTTAACCGCACATCTATAGTCGCATAACTCACATGAATAAGGTTTTTCACCCGTGTGTGTTCGCATGTGCTTCACTAAATCACATTTAACCGCACATCTATAGTCGCATAACTTTCATGAAAAAGGTTTTTCGCCAGTGTGTGTTCGCATGTGCCTCACTAAAACAGATTTACTTGCGCATCTATAGTCGCATAAGTTACATGAATAAGGTTTTTCACCAGTGTGAGTTCGCATGTGCGTCACTAAAGCAGATTTACTCGCACATCTATAGTTGCATAACTTACATGAATAAGGTTTTTCACCAGTGTGTGTTCGCATGTGCTTCACTAAATCACATTTAACCGCACATCTATAGTCGCATAACTTACATGAACAAGTTTTTCACCAGTGTGTGTTCGCACGTGCTTCACTAAATGAAATTTAACCGCACATTTATGGTCGCATAACTTACATGAATAAGGTTTTTCACCAGTGTGTGTTCGCATGTGCTTCACTAAAGGAGATTTACTCGCACATTTATAGTCGCATAACTTACACGAATAAGGTTTTTCACCAGTGTGTGTTCGCATGTGAATCAACAATTGAGGTTTTCTCGCACATCTATAGTCGCATACCTTACATGAATAAGGTTTTTCGCCAGTATGTGTTCGCATGTGCATCACTAAATAGAATTTACTCGCACATCTATAGTCGCATAACTGACATGAATAAGGTTTTTCACCAGTGTGAGTTCGCATGTGCTTCACTAAATCACATTTAGCCGCGCATCTATAGTCGCATAACTTACATGAACAAGGTTTTTCGCCTGTGTGTGTTCGCATGTGCCTCACTAAATCAAATTTATTCGCACATCTATAGTCGCATAATTTACATGAATGAGGTTTTTCGCCAGTGTGTGTTCTCATATGAGTTGTTAGAACACTTTCGTATTTACATTTATATTGGCAAAACTTGCAAGATAACTGCTTTACTTCACTGTGAGTTTTTATGTGTTTAACTAGCATGCTTTTTCGTTGTAAAGTTTTTTTACACACATCACAAGTGAAAAAATTTCTTTCAGAAAAAAAACTGTTTTTACTAGTGTCTATATTATTGGAAAACTTAGATTCACTTTGTGAAGTTTTAGATACAATACGTTTATTAACGTTCATTTTATTAGTAACCGGTCCTATGTCTACATTCTGACTTACTACACTACAAGTTGTGGTATCTAGCATATAAAAATAAAAATTTTACCTTTTGTATGAAACAGCTGATATTTTTTTGCGATTTCAGAGGTTTGTCCACATAGTGAAAATTGTTCATATTCACAAGTACATTCACCCCTTAAATGGTGCAAACTGATTTTTCTACACTTGTATACATTTTAGAAATCAATTTAATAAATAAATTTTGAGTCCTAAACCTAAAACTACATTCGATAAAATTTATGAATCTCTGCACATCACTATCGTCAATAAAGTAATACAATTATTTCCTTCAAAGTCGTTATCAATTAATACGGAACTTCATGAGCGGACAAACGTCAAACCGGCCATCATAGCGTGCCGCTAGTGTAGGTATAATTAGCGTAAGGCGTAATGTGGGACACAGACGCCACATGTCTATTGCTAAGAACTGCTGAAATGATGGAGAAGCTCTCAATTCAAGAAGCAAGACTGGTCAGTCGCTCTTCCCATTGCTTCTCCACGACAACGCGCGAGCTCACACTTCACGACAGATCCTCACAAAGCTACCACAGTTACAGCTGGAAGCTCTCCGTCACCCATCGTACTCACCGGACCTTGCCCCAACAGACTCCTTAAATAACCTATTTAGCCTCTTGCTTAAATAACGCTCCTTCAAAAAGACTAAGAAGGCCGGTAGATAGATTCTACCCATGACAGCTTCAATTTGACGTCTCTCAACACCGCAGTCCCGTCGTGACCACGGTCCATGCAACTGGATTGAAATATCGACATGATAAAAACAATTATCGTGGTACGTACTCGTATAATACATTATAATTTTACCCCAACAGATTTCTACTTTTGTCAAAATTAAGACAATTGTTTAAATGGGAAAAAATTCAACACCCGAGAGCCAGTACAAAACGCTTTCGCTGACTTCATCGCCTCTCGTCCAGCAGACTTCCGCAGTAAAGATAACAAAATAATATTTTCTTTACCGGAAAAGCTAATTATGTAACATAATTATATTGTCAATTAATTTGACTGCAGCGTCGTGGTCACTCCCCCTCACGTGAGCAGCTGGCCGCGCGCTGAGCGTCGTTTCAATGATAGATTACATTGTGTACCGATCAAAAGACATAACTTATAGTATAATGTATTTACTAGGGATACATCCAATACCGATACCGACACCGATTTATCGGCGATATCGCGAGTTTTCTGATATATCGGAATCGGCAATATTATATTTGCCGATACATACACCGATGTTTTTTGAATTTCATGCTATAGACAAACCATATGTTGTGTTTCCGGAATAAAAATCTCATAACTGTGAATTTTAATTATATATTTTTGTCTTCTCACCCTAATTCAGAACATTTCGTTAACTTACCGTTTGGATACGATTAGATATCGACAATTTTTTGTCGTGTGATTCAGAACGTTCGGTTAGAGAATTCGATTCGATGTCGACTACGGTATCGGTTTCGTTATCGGTATCGACAAGATGCATTAAATAACATGTGGATTTACGAAGTTTATTCTTTTACCAAAATTTTACTTGTTATTAAATTCATGTTAGCACTAAATAAATAGGTTTTAATCATTTTCGAAGGTCATTAAAGTAATTATTTAAAATGATAACTTGTTTTATTGACGGCCAATTTTCATCCTCGTCGATAGATGGCGCTAAGCTCATGTTTCACCCCGCTTGGTTCTAATTTTATTTTGTTGTTGTGTACATAATATACTATTTTAATGTTAAAATACGTACAATACGGTAAGTAAACATTTACATACAGTACCCGGCAATGTATATTGCAACATCGGCCTTTGGAATAAAACGCTATTTCTATTCTATTGCAAGGAAAGCTAGCCAGAAATTCACGTAGTAATTACTGAAACCTCTTCACAATCGGCGAGCACATCACGTAACATATATAAAAAAAATGCAGTCGAACTGTGAATAGAATAGAATAGCGTTTTATTCCAACGGCCGATGTGCAATATATATCGCCGGGTACTGTACATAAAATCATTCATCATGATTATTTTATACGAAAATCCAGTAAACACAGTACTTAAACAAAAGAATACCGTATGCCTTGTAGCTTTCGATAAGTAACCAACTAAAATTATCGGACGTTCGGAAAACCTTATTGGATAAGGTTGTTGTAAGTAGCGTTTGATAGAAGATATCGAACGATATCTACGTCGGTTCGATTCGGTTTATTTTACGATTTCGACAACTTTTCTGTCGATACGATTATTCTGAATTGAAAATTTATCTTATCGTACGTTAACAAACCGAATCGATTGATAATTATGTTATCTTAAGGTTCTGAATCGGGGTGCTGATCTGTTATCAATTCATTTCTAAATAAATGTAACTTATTATAAATATGAGTAACGTTATAAGTTTCTAAAGCCACAGCTTTTTATAGCTTTCTTTAAATCTTAACTGGCCGTATCGGTATCGGTGATACATTTCTATAAATACATCTGTATCTGTATCATATCGGCTGAAGTGTGAATCGATACATCCCTAGTATTTACTGACGTACTTAATGTTCAGAAATAAAGGCTTACTTATTTATTTCAAAGTTACAAGTTTAAGGTTTTTCATCACAGTGAGTTCTCATGTTGTTACGGCCAGTCTTGTTCCGACGAGGATCCAACTCGGGGCCCATCAGCGAGGTGGATGCCGAACAGGCAAAGGTTGTAGCCGCTATTTCGACCGATGTGGGGGACGCGGTCAGGTTGTGGTCAAGGGCGTCTAAATTACGAAGTCTTAAAATATTGTATTATACAAGTATGACTACTACTCAATCAAAGTCCAACACAATTATTGCACACGGGCACAAGTGGGGCACAAGTGGTCTCACGATACAATTAGGCGATTAGACCAACACACGGATGACCACTACCTAGTCACGAAGGTGACCTACAAAAGTTGCACAACAGATATTGAATACGATCGGTCGGTAGTTGGTCACCCGTCGTGCACGTCACACGATACAATGTACTCACCGCATTCTATGCCAAATTCGTTGCACAACAAAACTTAAAGCAAACTCACCTGGACGTTCCGGCGAACTGCGCAGACGGACAGGCCTGATATGTGTCTGTAGCTGGGTGAGTAGTGGTAGTGTAGGTGGAGTATAGTGTAATGTGATACTTCCTTGAACTTCCTTCCTTCCTTCCTACTTCCTTGAAGACACAGTAGGCCTGCCTACTGTGTCTTCAAGGAAGCGGAGCACTTGGCAGGCAATCCAGAAGTGTCTCCCTCGACGGCCGCTGCGATCACCAAGTATAGGGCACACAATAGTCTCACCAAGTCTTAAGTTAGCAATATAAGGCGTTCATACAACACGCAAATGTATATCACAGCGATCAGTTAGTATTTACAAAATACGATATTACACTTTCACAATAGTAGGTACGTCCACAAGTAAGTTAGCAACCGAATCGGCACCACGAGCACGTTGCCTGGTTCAATTATTATTTATATTTATTCGATTATTATTATTTCGCGCTCAAGTTATAAGGAAGATTATGCCACAAATGCGATCAAGTTATAAGGAAGATTAAATCAAGTAAGGTAAGAACACTTCAAAACCACCAGACCACGCGGTTGCACAAAGGTTCAGTTCGAGGCAATATAAATCTCGCCAAACAATTTAAGTTCAAAATTTCCAAGTAGTGTCACTTATTACACAAAATCTCGCGCTCAATAGTGGATTCAAAAAGATTACAATTATTGCCAAAGTTCAAACACAAAGGGCGGCGCCATTTAGAATGTTTATTTCCACGCGTCAAAACGAAATGTCAAAAACGAGCTCACGAAGGTCACGGCGAGTTCGCTCGAAGGCAAATGACGTACTGTTTAAAACACCGGCAGAGAATCCAACGGGCGACGCCGGCGAGGGCCGAGACAAGTACTATTATATATTCTGTGGCCGAGCGCCGAACGAATGACGTGTATGCATTTGTGTGTTGGCGGTCAAACCATCTAGCGCGAGTTTAGCGCGAACACATCTTCTTCTTCTTCTTCTTCTTTATCAACATATAGACGTCCACTGCTGGACAAAGGTCTCCTGCATGGACTTCCACAGGCCTCGGTCTTGCGCCGCCTGAATCCAGCGGCTCCCTGCGACTCGCCTGATGTCGTCGGTCCACCTGGTTGGGGTCTGCCAACACTGCGTTTCCCGGTGCGGGGTCGCCACTCCAACACCTTGGGACCGCAACGACCATCAGCTCTTCGAACTATGTGCCCCGCCCATTTCCTCATTTCTAATTTGATCTCGCAGGGAAATACCGAGCATAGCTCTCTCCATCGCTCGTTGAGTGACCCTGAGCCTTCTTATGAGGCTCATAGTTAGCGACCATGTCTCGGATCCGTAAGTCATCACTGGCAACACGCACTGTTCGAAGACTTTAGTCTTCAGGCACTGAGGGATTTTGGACGAGAAGACATCTCGGAGATTCCCGAACGCTGCCCAGCCGAGTTGGATTCGGCGGGTAATCTCTTTCTCGAAATTGGACCTACCTAGCTGGACTGTATGTCCCAGGTATATATACTCGTCTACAATTTCGAGTGCAGAGTTTTCAACGATTACTGGGTGGAGCGGAGCATGAGCATTGGAGATGATTTTCGTCTTGCTCATGTTCATTTTCAGGCCCACCTGTTGAGAAAGCCTGCTGAGATCATTGAGCATTGTATTAAGATCTCTCAGAGTCTCTGCCATGACCACTGTGTCATCGGCAAATCGCAGGTGAGTGATGTACTCGCCGTTTATGTTGATGCCAAGTCCGCTCCAATCCAGAAGCTTAAAAACGTCCTCCAACGCAGCGGTGAATAGCTTCGGGGAGATTACATCTCCCTGTCGCACTCCACGCTGCAAGTGGATTGGTCTCGTAGTCTGGTCCTGTATACGTACTGACATAGTGGCGTTTTCGTACAAGCACTTCAATACTTGGATATACCGGTAGTCAATCCGGCATCTCTGCAGCGACCTCAATACAGCCCAAGTTTCCATAACAGCGAACACATAATACCACTAAATTGTGGCTTTTCGCATATCTGTCGCATGACTTACACCAATAATAGTTTTTCGCCAGTGTGTGTTCGCATGTGCCTCACTAAAGCAGATTTAAACGCACACCTAAAGTCGCATAATATAACTTACATGAATAAGGTTTTTCACCAGTGAGTGTTCGATGTTCCTCACTAAAGCAGATTTAAACGCACACCTACAGTCGCATTACTTACATGAACAAGGTTTTTCACCAGTGTGAGTTCGTATGTGTCTCACTAAACCAGGTTTACTCGCACATCTATAGTCGCATAATTTACATGAATAAGGTTTTTAACCCGTGTGTGTTCGCATGTGAATCAACAATTGAATTTTTCTCATACATCTATAGTCGCATAACTAACATGAATAAGGTTTTTCACCAGTGTTAGTTCTTAAGTGCCTCACTAAAGCATATTTACTCGCAAATCTATAGTCGCATAGCTTACATGAAAAAGGTTTTTCGTCAGTGTGTGTTCGCATGTGATTCACTAAATGAGATTTACTCGCACATCTATAGTCACATAACTGACATGAAAAAGGATTTTGCCAGTGTGTGTTCGCATGTGATTCACTCAATTTGATTTACTCGCAAATATAATAGTCGCATTACTTACACGAAAAAGGTTTTTCGCCAGTGTGTGTTCGCATGTGCGTACCTAATTTAAAGTTACTCGCACATCTATAGTCGCATAACTTACATGAATAAGGTTTTTCGCCAGTGTGTGTTCGTATGTGTCTCACTAAACCAGATTTACTCGCATATCTATAGTCGCATAATTTACATGAATAAGGTTTTTCACCAGTGTGTGTTCGCATGTGAATCAACAATTGAATTTTTCTCGTACATTTATAGTCGCATAACTTACATGAATAAGGTTTTTCACCAGTGTGAGTTCTGTTACAAACCATTTGCTAAGCTACAACATGCGGGACCATTACATACACGTTACTTCCGGATTATACACCAGATACTTTAATTAGAAATAATAATTAATAATGAGTAAATCTTATTTTGTTATGAATGGTTAATATCGTAATATCTTTATTATTTTATGTTTTACGAATATACACATCTATAAATTATCTTTAGTACTACACTAGCGGCACGCTATGATGGCCGGTTTGTCGTTTGTCCGCTCATGAAGTTCCGTATTAATTGATAACGACTTTGAAGGAAATAATTGTATTACTTTATTGACGATAGTGATGTGCAGAGATTCATAAATTTTATCGAATGTAGTTTTAGGTTTAGGACTCAAAATTTATTTATTAAATTGATTTCTAAAATGTATACAAGTGTAGAAAAATCAGTTTGCACCATTTAAGGGGTGAATGTACTTGTGAATATGAACAATTTTCACTATGTGGACAAACCTCTGAAATCGCAAAAAAATATCAGCTGTTTCATACAAAAGGTAAAATTTTTATTTTTATATGATATATACCACAACTCGGCATTTGGTTTTCTAAATTGAAAATTTTTAAAAATGGAATCTAATACGATCGTCACATAGGATCGCTGGCTAGCACAACTACTACCTCCGGCAAACTCGCGTCAATGCTCAATGCAAAACAAAGCAGTTTCGAATTGACGTTGCTTCGAAAAGTATAAACTGTCAGTGCAATGCGATTGTGATATAGTTTTGACCTGGCTTTGGATTTCAAATATTGATACTGCATTACTGTTGACCCTTGCTCGTTAATTTGGACTCTGTTCAAGCCCTTTGTTGTGGATTTCGTCGATATGACCGAACGTACGCAGAGAACTGTTCTAAATAGTCAGACACGTGAGTTCGTAATACGCCTTCGTAACTATTTCGATCGTGAAGCTCAAAATGGAGGGCCAATTTTACCTATAACGTCAGTGGTTGAACGCGTAGCTGATGCGCTTAATATTGGACAACGAACTGTTAGACGGATAACTAAAAAAAAATATGGCGAGACTGGCACAGAAGAAAATAAACTTCACACACCAAAAAAGAGAAAACGAGCAAAACCAGTCGTAGGCATCGATAGCTTTGATGCCGATGCTATCCGAAGACATGTTTACGGCTACTATTTACAGAAGGAGTATCCAACAAGAAAAAAGTTGGTGCATTCACTGAAGGAAGCTGGATTATTCTTCGGTGGGGAAAGTTCTTTAACGAAGATTTTGAAGACCATTGGATTTCGATACAAAAAATGTAACAAACGCAAAATATTGATGGAATGATTTGATATAGCGATGGCAAGGTATCCTTTTTTACGGCAAGTGAAAGAAATCAAAAATTGGCAAAATGTTGTGTTCTTGGATGAAACATGGCTTAATGCTAACCATACTGTAGGCCGTTCTTGGAACGATGACACAGCAGCATCTACTTCCAAAGTTCCTGTAGGAAAAGGATCGCGACTTATAATTTGTCACGCCGGAACCATCAACGGGTTTGTCGAAGGTTCTCTCATGGCTTTTGCGTCAAAAACCACTGGAGACTATCATGAAGACATGAATGGAGAAAAGTTTACTGAATGGTTTACCTCAATGTTGTGTAGCCTCCCTGAACCATCTATTATAATTATGGACAACGCCCCATACCACTCGATGCAAATTGACAAGCCACCTGCCCAATCCCAAAAGAAAGCTGATATCGTCGCATGGCTTCGTAAAAATGGCGTAGATGCAAACATGAATATGTTAAAAGCGGAATTAGTACGTCTTTTAAAAGAAAACAAACCAACCAAGATCCGATACGTCATTGACGAAATAGCATTAGAACATGGGCACAGAGTTATACGGTTACCGCCTTACCATTGTGAGTATAATGCGATTGAGTTGGTGTGGGCTCAAATTAAGGGATATGCTGCAAGACACAATACAGAACCCCCATTTACCACAAAAAAAATGCTAAAATTATTAGAAGAAGCTTGTGAACATGTGACTAAAGGAGACTGGGAAAAGGTTGTGAATAGAACTGTTAAATTAATAAGGGAAGATTATGAAAGAGATGTGAAAATAGATAATATTATAGAAAACGAACATATAATTATTAATGTAGGTGATGATAGCAGTGACGACAGTGAAAATAGTAGTATGGACGAATCTGATTAATTATGGCCTTTTGTGGCACCTTTTTTGGTATCTTTTGTATTCATATGTTTCTTGTGTGCATATAAAGTATGTATATTCATTTTCATTCAAATATTCAGTTCGTTCAAATAAATTAAATAAACATATACATTTTTGTTTTATTAAACCTATTTAATCAGGTACAAAAACAAAACTTAATTGTTTTTTGTTCGAGAATAAATTGACATTCCACATCACTATTGTAATGTGTCAAACCGGCCATCATAGCGTGCCGCTAGTGTAATAATATTAGTTTGGTTGGCAGTACTGTAAGCCTGTTGTCTGAATCATAATTATGTATAAAAGTAAAGGAACTGGATTAACAGACGTTCATTCTTGTAAAATATTGAAGGTAGAAACTCTGCCCGAAAATATAGTGAAAGTATTTTTATTATCGACTATTATTTCAAGACGCTCCCATGCTCTGTCACACTTCAAGTGGTGATGTATCTCGGAAGTAAGAAGAGAACGCAGAACAGTGAAGAATGCGGTATTTTTATTTTCTTCTTCCGAAAACCACGCCCTTGTCGGAAGACGCAACGCCGCTGCCAATAGAACGACGCCAAGTGACGCATGATGATGCAGAAGTTATCCTCAAATTTGGACCCAGAGATAAAACAAGTACCATAAGCGATTGGTTACGTAAAATTGATCAACTTGATGCAGTCTTTACAGCAGCTTCGTCTACGTGGCTGCGCCCGCCATTGGTACAATTTGGATGACTACAACTTCTAATAGGAATAGTGGAAGCATGTTTTAGAAACTGGGTTTGATGTGTGATGTGAACTGTGTGCGATATATTGACTTTGTGGATGAAATGGCGAGGACCAAAAGAATTATAGAAGAGAAGAAGTCAGTAAGTCGCCAGCTACGAAGCGATAGTCAACGTGGAGAAAAGTGTAGGTGATGGCGGGTCTGCAACGTCGTCGCAGTAACGAGTGAAATTGTGCCGTAATGTTCCAGTGAAGAAATCTGCCGTCAGGCTGGATAGTATGCGGGGTACGGGACTGAGGAACTCTTCTACACTTGAAACTGTCAACGCAGTAGGCATACATCTTACACCAGTACGGCAGGAAGCATCCCCGGTGAGTTCTATGATATACATTCTTATTAATAACTAGCTGATGCCCACGACTTCGTCCGAGTGGATTTAGTTTTTAAATTCCCTCGGGAACTCTTTAATTTTCCGGGATAAAAAGTAGCCTATGTCACTCTCAAGGTCCTCAACTATACCCATGCAAAAAATCAAGTCAATCCGTTGCTCTGTTGCGGCGTGACTGAAGGAGAAATCAACAAACAAACACACTTTCGCATTGTAATTAACATATTTTAATTTGCAATAACAAATATTGATGTCAATAATTAAGATAAAAACTATCATATCTTTTAAGATGGACCAAATTACAGATAGTTAAGAAATTTAATCAAAATCGGTTGAGTAGTTTTCGAGTTTATCTCGAAGATACATCGTGACACGAGATTTTTATATGTTTCAGAAGATCCCTCCTCAAGGCAAATCTAAAAACTCAAGGGTCTGTCAGTCTGTCAGCCTTCAGCGTTCTGTTTTATACTTAGATAGCTGATGCCCGCGACTTCGTCCGCGTGGATTTAGTTTTAAAAATCCCTCGTGACCACAGATTTTCCGGGATAAAAAGTAGCCTATGTCACTCTACAGGTCCTCAACTATAGTACCCATGCAAAAAAATCACGTCGATCCGTGGCTCTGTTGTGGCGTGATTGAAGGACAAACCAACAAACAAACACACTTTCGCATTTATAATATTAGTATGATTAGAATATTAAATTGCATAGGAAAACACTGTAGCATTAAGTCCATACGATGTATTACATCCATACCTACTATGTAGTATGTAGGTATAATGATCGTTTGGCAAAATCTGACGCCTTTGGACTTGGAGTAGTTTGACTTTGACAAAATAGGGCTATCCACGATGGCTATATACGATAAAGTACACTTGCCAGCTTAAGATGAGCCGTACATTCAAAGTATCTTGTAGATTCCGGGGTTCAAGTTATTTGGACCTTATACTGAAGATCGTGATGTCTATAATTTCTGAACTACGAAATTGACGACCTTGAAATAATTACAGGACAATCTCTAAAGAACCTGCTTTCTAACAAAAAAAGAATGGATTAAATCGGAATACGCCTTAATGAATTACAGCGAAATACCCATTTGGACTTTCAGCCCCTCTCCCAAGGGAACCGTGCTGAATTTCGGGATAAAAAGTATCCTATATTATACCTCGTAGTATTATCTTAAATCGTGCCAAGTTTCATTTAAATCCGTCCAGTAGTTTCGGCGTGATGCGCGGCCAAGATACAGACAGACAGACAGACAGACAGACAGACAGACAGACAGACAGACAAAAAATTAAAAAAAAAATTGTTTTGGCTTCAGTATCGATTATAGAGTGCCCTCAAACAAAAATTTTCAAAATATCTTCAATGTACAGAATTGGACCTGTTACAGTTTTATTATATTATAGATTTTCTTTAATAATTTTCTGAGCATTTGCAAACTCTTCGCATATGATATTAATATCGATAGTAAATTCAGTATACTAACGCGAAATAAAGCGAAAATGTTTAACTAGAACTACAACCATCGTCCGTTCCAATGAGGCTTTGGAGGTACTCATAAGTTATAATCAATGAGAAAATCACGTAAATATAGATAATGGGTGTGTATGTGTGTGTAAGTGGTAACGAAAAGAAAACTGATTACGATAATTCCAGCATAGATCTGATTATTGGGCAGCCGATGATTACTTAACCTGGTATAAGTCTACATACTTCACTCATCTGTGTTAAATTAGTAGATTCAGACTTTAAGCAATACAAGTCTTCCTTAAAATGTTATGTCTGGAAACCGCTAAAAAGCGATATTAATGTGTCTTGATGTTTAATCCTATGAAAATTTGCACTTTCTGACAAACTCAGTTTATTTGCAATTAGATAAATTGTGCTATGCTATCGCTGGCAGAGTCATCTGCATCGAAGGACTCTTAAATATACAAATAGGTATAGGTGAGTAATTTCTTTGCCAGATCATAATTGTTTGCGCGCATTAATTTATTATCCCTGAAAATGTTCAAAATATTGACTTGATTCAGCTATCTAGTCTGCTAGTTTTTCTTTATTATCAGGAATAGGTGAAATAGATATAGCGAAATAAACATTGCATTTTTTCAATAGCTTATTAAATGTTGAAAAATATTGTTAAAGACTCGAAATAGCTAGGTTTGCACAGACCTGATTGAAATGCACATTCAGAAGACACCATTTTATATATACATACATATATTTTAAACCATCCGTATGGTTGTTTCTTATAGAAAATGAAATTGTCATGCAAAAGCTTTAGGACTTGATTGAAGCTGGAATAATAGGTATACGTGAATCTACGTTGGAATACGCGAATCCATCCATATTAGTGGAAATAAGGAGACTACAGGCTGTGCATAGATAACAGTAACAAAAAATATGTAAGTTGGTATTAGGGCTCAGAATAGGAAAATGCATTTGAAACTTAAATTAACTGAAAGGAAGTGCTTGATAATTATAATAGTAAAGCTGTTTTGCAATTACACACCGACGCTAGAAAGATAGTGTTAGATGGCATGCTCAAGCAGCCTCAGGCAGACTGTACAGTTAAACCCGGTTGCATATTTTTTATCAGAGTAATGTCTAAAGAAGAATCAATCTCTTAACACAGTTATGAATTTAAGACTAGCTAGAGTAGGCCGTCGATAAGTAGCTCGAACATTTTCACATTAATATAATTTCGTTTAAAAGGATCTAATTCCTCATTTTGCTCAGTGCTGGCTCACTATTCAGGATTTCGATTTGCAAATAAGAGTACAGGTCAGGGCAGCGAATGAAACACGTAGATGCGCTTAGTAATAATAATAATCATTTATTTGCCAGAATGTTTGTATAGTGTGATGGTAACAAAAAAATACTAAGTCCACAACATTCAATTAACTTAATAGTATGCAAATATTTCGTGCGAAAGGTCATAGGTAGGTAGTATTAAGGAAAATATTAGGATACAAGTTAAACAAAATTTCAAAATATAAACCAATGCAAAGTAAAAATCAATGTCAAATAAATTAAAAGAAATACAACACAATTAACATAAAAAGCAAAAACAAAATTTTAGTAAGTATTTAAAATCTAATGATAATAAATAAAGTTATAAATCTATATAAATAAAAATGAATGTTGGTAAGCGCATAACTCAAGAATGGATGGACCAATTCGGTTAATTTATTTTTTTGTATGTTCCTTAAGGTCCACGGAAGGTTTTAATAAAAAAAAAACACAAAAATATTTAATTTTTACTTTTAACTTTTGAAAGAACGAAGTCTGTCGTCCGGGCAGCTAATTATTAATATAATAATAATTTATTTGTGTAAAAAGTGTAAAAATGCCGAACACTTGCCCAGATTGCTTAAAAAAAAACACAAAGACATAGAATTACAATTATTGATACATAAAAAGTAGTCCCTACCCTCTGCGCTAGGAAAACCTGTGTTGCAGAAGGTAGTTCCTGCCAGCAATAATTAATATAATATAATTTTGAAAAACTTAAGCTAACATCGAGTGAGTGTGAGTGTGCGTGTGTACGTGTGTGTGTGTGTGTATGTAGGTGTGTGCGTGTGTGTGTGTGTGCGTGCTCGCGTGTGTGTGTGTGTGTGTGTGTGTGTGTGTGTGTGCGTGCATGCGTGCGTACTTACTGGGATACTATGTTTGTTTATGTCTTGTTTGAGCGGGAAGAAATTATTTTAATATTTTTAAAATATCCTCTGTTTCACCATAACCCTTGGACAATAACCAGGCCCTAAGTTTTTTAATTAAGTTGGACTTGTTTAGTCTGATAATGTCTTTGTTAGACCTACTGAATTTATTATAAGCGTATGATGAGCGTATTAACCTCATGATAACAATTTTCTAAAAGTACTTTATTCAATCTGCTCCTTAAACACATTTAATGTCAAGTTTTCGAAATCAGTTGGTAACGCATTATACTTATATATTTACAGCGAAAGCATATGGACTTTTCATGTGTGTACTATTAGTAGGAATTAGTAGGAACCCTTCCACTGAACCGATTCTTCAAATTAATGAGTCAAACTGACTGGTTACACACAAATTATAAAATCAACAAATTTTCAGCAACCACTAAAGCAATTACAGAAAATTACCATAAATCCAGACTAAATAAATAATACTATTAATATTATAAATGCGAAAGTTTGTGAGGATGTTTGGATGTTTGGATGGATGGATGGATGGATGTTTGTTACTCTTTAACGCGACAACGAATGAACCGATTTTGCTGAAATTTGGCACAGACATAGATTATAGTCTGGAATAGCACATAGGCTACTATTTATCCCGGAATAGAAAACAGTTCCTGCGGGATAGCATCGCTATTTTTTACGCATTTGTCCTTCAAAATACGCGCAATGGAGTTTTAGATTAACGTGATTTTTTTGCACAGGTAAAGTTAAGAGCCTGAAAAATGACAAAGGCTACTTTTTATCTCGGGAAAACAAACGGTTCCTGCGGGATATTAGTATACTACTTTTCACACATTTATCTTTCAATTATGCACCAACGGAGTTACAGATTGACGTGGTTTTTTGGAGAGGCATAGTTGATGACTTGAAAAGTGACAAAGGCTACTTTTTATCCTGGGAAAGCAAACAGTTCCCGCGGGATATTAGTGTTCTACTTTTCACATATTTATCCTTAAATAAGGCGCCAACGGAATTAAGATTGACGTGGTTTATTGGATAGGCATAGTTGAGGACTTGAAAAGCCCAGGAAAACAAACAGTTCCCGCGGGATTTTCACATATTAATCCTTCAATTATGCGCCAACGAAGTTACAGATTGAAGTGGTTTCTTTTTAAGGCATAGTTGAGGACCTGAAAAGTGAAAAGGCTACTTTTTATCCCGGGAAAACAAACGGTTCCTGCGGGATATTAGTATGCTTCTTTTCACATATTTATCCTTCAATCATGCGCCAATATGCATGCATGTGTGTATGTATGTATATATGTATGTATGTGTGTATGTATGTATGCATGTATGTATGCGTGTATGTATGTATGCATGCATGTCCTTATGTATGTATGTATGTATGTATGCTTGCATGCATGCATGCAATCCTTCAATTATGCGCCACCTCCTCCTGTGTGACCTCTACAAAATAATGTCTGTGTGACCTCTCCAAGATAATGTCTTTTTGAACTTTGGAGAAAAATAAGCATGGAATGTGTATAGGGCAATAAATAAATAAATAAATAGGACAAATAATGCAGATTACTGTGCAATTTATTTCTTCTTCCAGGTTACTAATAAAGCGGGGACGACGATCAAGGATCTTGCCTACACCGCGTGGGACACGCGCGTTGCAGGATGGCCGAGTGTTACAAACCATTTGCTAAGCTACAACATGCGGGATCATTACATACACGTTACTTCCAGATTATACACCAGATACTTTAAATAGAAATAATAATAAATAATGAGTAAATCTTATTTTGTTATGAATGGTTAATATCGTAATATCTTTATTATTTTACTAGCTGATGCCCGCGACTTCGTCTGCGTGAACTTAGCCTTTAAAATGCCTTGGGAACTCTGAAAATGTAGCCTGTCACTCTCCAGGTCCTCAACTATAGGACGGTAAAGTTAAGGACCTGGAAAATAACACAGGCTACTTTTTGTCCCGGGAGCATACATTTAAACGCCCGCGCCACTACAAAGTATATAATTTATTGTAGATTTTTTTTTAAAACGCTCGACTGATTTCTTTAAAATTTAAATGGGACCACCTGGGAAGTATACCCTTTGAAACAAAAAAAGAATTTTCCAAATCGGTTCAGGCGTCTTCGAGTAATCGGTGAACATACATAAAAAAACATTCCGTTGAATTGAGATCCTCCTCCTTTTTTGAAGTCGGTTAAAGTAATAATAAAAATTAGTTCAAATTTAACGAAGTTATGGAGTATAACAGTCAAAATAGTTCAACCCCTATCTCAGAGAACATACATCCATCCATCAGTATACGACATCTATACAAACATACATCCGTATACATCCATCCTCACAAACTTTCACATTAATAATATTAGTGGGATAATATGAGTAATAATAAGTAGGATAGGATATAGTTAATGTATTTATTGTTAGTAGGAGGAGATACATACATATATACATACATGCATGCATGCATGCATGCAAGCATACATACATACTTCGTTGAACTTCCTTGGCGCATAATTGAAGGATTGCATGCATGCATGCAAGCATACATACATACATACATAAGGACATACATACATACATGCATGCATACATACATACATACACGCATACATACATGCATACATACATACATACATACATACACACATACACACATACATACATACATACATACATACATACATACATACATACATACATACATACATACATACATACATACATACATACATACATACATACACATATGCATGCATATTGGCGCATGATTGAAGGATAAATATGTGAAAAGAAGCATACTAATATCCCGCAGGAACCGTTTGTTTTCCAGGGATAAAAAGTAGCCTTTGTCACTCTTCAGGCCCTTAACTTTACCTGTGCTAAAAAATAATCTAAAACTTCAATCTAAAACTCCGTTGGCGCATAATTGAAGGATAAAAGTAACATACGAATATCCCGCGGGAACTGTTTGTTTTCCCGGGATAAAAAGTAGCCTTTTCACTTTTCATGTCCTCAACTATGCCTTAAAAAGAAACCACTTCAATCTGTAACTTCGTTGGCGCATAATTGAAGGATTAATATGTGAAAATCCCGCGGGAACTGTTTGTTTTCCTGGGCTTTTCAAGTCCTCAACTATGCCTATCCAATAAACCACGTCAATCTTAATTCCGTTGGCGCCTTATTTAAGGATAAATATGTGAAAAGTAGAACACTAATATCCCGCGGGAACTGTTTGCTTTCCCAGGATAAAAAGTAGCCTTTGTCACTTTTCAAGTCATCAACTATGCCTCTCCAAAAAACCACGTCAATCTGTAACTCCGTTGGTGCATAATTGAAAGATAAATGTGTGAAAAGTAGTACACTAATATCCCGCAGGAACCGTTTGTTTTCCCGAGATAAAAAGTAGCCTTTGTCATTTTTCAGGCTCTTAACTTTACCTGTGCAAAAAAATCACGTTAATCTAAAACTCCATTGCGCGTATTTTGAAGGACAAATGCGTAAAAAATAGCGATGCTATCCCGCAGGAACTGTTTGCTATTCCGGGATAAATATTAGCCTATGTGCTATTCCAGACTATAATCTATGTCTGTGTCAAATTTCAGCAAAATCGGTTCATTCGTTGTCGCGTTAAAGAGTAACAAACATCCATCCATCCATCCATCCATCCATCCAAACATCCAAACATCCTCACAAACTTTCGCATTTATAATATTAATAGGATGTTTTACGAATATACACATCTATAAATTATCTTTAGTTTGTAAAATAGCACTGATAATATTATGATTACTTTGTTGGCAGAATTGTAAGACTAATATACTAAATCACAGGTATTTGATTGATATTGAGTTGCCTGAATATTTAATTCTTATTTAAATAATTTACTCAGTTCACTATAATTGTAATTTAATTATTTCGTGCAGCATAATTATTTCTGTTTTGTAAAATAGTATTCGGAACACTAATACTAATAATATTAGTTTGGTTGGCAGTACTGTAAGCCTGTTGTCTGAATCATAATTATGTATAAAAGTAAAGGAACTGGATTAACAGACGTTCATTCTTGTAAAATATTGAAGGTAGAAACTCTGCCCGAAAATATAGTGAAAGTATTTTTACTATCACAGTTCTTATGTGCCTCACTAAAGCAGATTTACCCGCAAATCTATAGTCGCATACTGATGTACTTAATGTTCAGAAATAAAGGCTTTCTTATTTATTTAAAAGTTACAAGTTTAAAGTTTTTCATCACATTGAATTCTCATATATACCACTAAATTATGGTTTTTCGCATATCTGTCGCATGACTTACACCAATAAGGGTTTTTCGCTAGTGTGTGTTCGTATGTGTCTCACTAACCCAGATTTACTCGCATATCTATAGTAGCATAATTTACATGAATAAGGTTTTTCACCAGTGTGTGTTCGCATGTGAATCAACAATTGAATTTTTCTCGTACATCTATAGTCGCATAACTTACATGTATAAGGTTTTCCACCAGTGTGAGTTCTTATGTGCCTCACTAAAGAAGATTTTCTCGCACATCTATAGTCGCATAACTTTCATGAAAAAGGTTTTTCGCCAGTGTGTGTTAGCATGTGCTTCACTAAATCAGATTTTCTCGCACATTTATAGTCGCATAACTTACATGAATAAGGTTTTTCGCCAGTGTGTGTTCGCATGTGCCTCACTAAAGCAGATTTACTCGCACATCTATAGTCGCATAACTTACATGAGTAAGGTTTTTCACCAGTGTGAGTTTGCATGTGCGTCACTAAAGCACATTTAATCGCACATCTATAGTCGCATAACTTACATGTATAAGGTTTACCACCAGTGTGAGTTCTTATGTGCCTCACTAAAGAAGATTTTCTCGCACATCTATAGTCGCATAACTTACATGAATAAGGTTTTTCGCCAGTGTGTGTTAGCATGTGCTTCACTAAATCAGATTTTCTCGCACATTTATAGTCACATAACTTACATGAATAAGGTTTTTCGCCAGTGTGTGTTCGCATGTGCCTCACTAAATCAGATTTTCTCGCACATTTACAGTCGCATAACTTACATGAATAAGGTTTTTCGCCAGTGTGTGTTAGCATGTGCTTCACTAAATCAGATTTTCTCGCACATCTATAGTCGCATAACTTACATGAATAAGGTTTTTCGCCAGTGTGTGTTCGCATGTGCCTCACTAAAGGAGATTTACTCGCACATGTATAGTCGCATAACTTACATGAATAAGGTTTTTCACCAGTGTGTGTTCTCATATGAGTTGTTAGAGCACTTTCGTATTTACATTTATATTGGCAAAACTTGCAAGATAACTGCTTTACTTCACTGTGAGTTCTTATGTGTTTAACTAGCATACTTTTTCGTTGTAACGTTTTATTACACACATCACAAGTGAACAAATTTCTCTCAGAAAATAAACTGTTTTCACTACTGTCTATAGTATTGGAAAACTTAGATTCACATTGTGAAGTTTTAGATACAATACGATTATTGACGTTCATTTTATTAGTAACCGGTCCTATGTCTACATTCTGACTTGCTACGTGACAATTTAAATCTCCGGAGACAGCAGTAGCAGCTCTTTGGACGATTACAAGCGATCCATATTGTTGTGTTACAATCTTATAAGGTGTTTTAACAACATTATATAATTTAACTACGCGATTCGCTAAACTATTAATGTTAGTCACGCCGCTGGTATCGAATGGTCGCTTGTCCGGTTCCCCATTGTATATAATCTCCAATACTTGTTCACTTTTCTTTGCTTCTTCAGCTCGCACTAAATTTCCATGTTTCGTCGCAAGTTTCACGGACAAGGGAGCGACTGAAACAAAATATCATCATCATCATCATCATCTTCATCATCAGCAACCCATCAACGACTTATTACTGAACGCAGGTCTCCTCTCAGAGAAGGGGTACGGGTTGTAGGTCGAGTTCAGGACTCGGAGTGACCTAAGTTACCTTTTATCTCTGAGAAACAGGGGTTCATCGCGGGATTTTTAAAAACATTATTGCCCGCAAAAGTTAGTCAATAATATCTAAGAAATTCCAATCTATCCAAAAAAATTAGCAATACAAATTATTAGTATCTAATTATTTCTTATAATATAAAAATCTCGTGTCACGATGTATGTTCGGGATAAACTCTGAAACTACTGAACCGATATTGATCTACTTCGTAACTATCTCTAATTTAGTCCAACTTGAAAGATAGGATAGTTTTTATCTTAATTATTGACATCAATATTTAAATTAAATGTTTATTATTATCAGTAGTGTGTATTAATTGTTAATAGATGGCTCTGTAGGTTAATTTATGAATACAACTCTAACATCGTTCACTACCTACCTACTGAGTCAAATCAATGCGCGGCTGGGTTAGCTAGTTTCTTATAAAAATATTTACTGTAAATCACTAATTTATCCCTTCTTCTTCTTCTTCTTCTTTATCAACCGATAGACGTCCACTGCTGGACAAAGGTCTCTTGCATGGACTTCCACAGGCCTCGGTCTTGCGCCGCCTGAATCCAGCGGCTCCCTGCGACTCGTTTGATGTCGTCGGTCCACCTGGTGGGGGGTCTGCCAACACTGCGCTTCCCGGTGCGGGGTCGCCACTCCAGCACCTTGGGCCAGCACATTTATCCCTAATAATATTATAATTACTGCAGAACCGATTCGAGTGCCTAGCAGACTGCGTTTCTGTGGACGATCTAAACAACAGGTTCGTGGAAACTGTCCATACTGTGGGGTCTAAATTCTTTAAGACCCATCGCAGGAAAAGAACCGAAAAGTTCTCTGATCATACTCTCAAGCTAATGAAGGAGAGACAAGAGATGAGGCTGCAGTCATCGGCAGACGCGGCTGCCTACCGGTGGATCAATAGGCAGATCTCTAAGGCACAAACTCGCGACCTCCGTGTCTTTAATACCAAGTGTATTAAAGATACCATTGAGCGGAACAAAGGCTCAAAAGTGTTCGCGAGAGATCTGTCTATCGGACAGAGCCAGCTGACGCGGCTGAAAACTGATGACGGCCGTCTCGTCTCTTCTCGACCCGAGTTCTTGGGAGAGGTTGAGAAGTTCTATGGACAGTTATATACCACGACACAAAAACCTGTTGAAGATTTGGCGAAAGATCCCAGAGCCAAACTGACCCGACACTATACCGAAGATATCCCGGACGTCAGCCTATACGAGATTAGAATGGCTCTCAAACAGCTCAAGGACAACAAGGCGCCAGGTGATGACGGAATCACTGCGGAACTCCTGAAAGCGGGTGGAAAACCGGTACTTAAGATCTTTCAGCGATTGTTCAATTCCGTCATCCACGAGGGCACAACGCCGGAAGCATGGCACAGGAGCGTGGTGGTTCTGTTCTTCAAAAAGGGTGATAATACCTTGTTGAAGAATTATAGACCCATCTCGTTGTTGAGTCATGTTTATAAGTTGTTCTCGAGAGTCATTACGAATCGTCTCGCTCGTAGGTTCGACGACTTCCAGCCTCCCGAACAAGCCGGATTCCGAAAAGGCTTTGGTACCATAGATCACATTCATACGCTGCGGCAGGTTATACAAAAGACGGAAGAGTATAACCGGCCACTTTGCTTAGCGTTTGTGGACTATGAGAAAGCCTTCGATTCGGTGGAAACTTGGGCTGTGTTGAGGTCGCTGCAGAGATGCCGGATTGACTACCGGTATATCCAAGTGTTGAAGTGCTTGTATGAAAACGCCACAATGTCAGTACGTATACAGGACCAGACTACGAGGCCAATCCACTTGCAGCGTGGAGTGCGACAGGGAGACGTTATCTCCCCGAAGCTCTTTACCGCTGCGTTGGAGGACGTCTTTAAGCTTCTGGATTGGAACGGGCTTGGCATCAACATAAACGGCGAGTACATCACTCACCTGCGATTTGCCGATGACATAGTAGTCATGGCAGAGACTCTGAGAGACCTCAATACAATGCTCAACGATCTCAGCAGGGTTTCTCAACAGGTGGGCCTGAAAATGAACATGAGCAAGACGAAAATCATGTCCAATGCTCATGCACCGCTCCACCCAGTAATTGTTGAGAACTCTGCACTCGAAATTGTCGACGAGTATATTTACCTGGGACACACAGTCCAGCTAGGTAGGTCCAATTTCGAGAAAGAGATCAACCGCCGAATCCAACTCGGCTGGGCAGCGTTCGGGAAGCTCCGAGATGTCTTCTCGTCCAAAATTCCTCAGTGCTTGAAGACTAAAGTCTTCGAACAGTGCGTGTTGCCAGTGATGACTTAGGGATCCGAGACATGGTCGCTAACTAAGGGCCTCATAAGTAGGCTCAGGACCGCTCAGCGGGCGTTGGAGAGAGCTATGCTCGGAGTGTCCCTGCGGGATCGAATCAGAAATGAGGAGATCCGTAGGAGAACCAGAGTCACCGACATAGCTAAGCGAGTCGCGATACTGAAGTGGAAATGGGCGGGGCACATAGTTCGAAGAGCTGATGGTCGTTGGGGTCCCAAGGTGCTGGAGTGGCGACCCCGCACCGGGAAGCGCAGTGTTGGCAGACCCCCCACCAGGTGGACCGACGACATCAAACGAGTCGCAGGGAGCCGCTGGATTCAGACGGCGCAAGACCGAGGCCTGTGGAAGTCCATGCAAGAGACCTTTGTCCAGCAGTGGACGTCTATCGGTTGATAAAGAAGAAGAAGAATATTATGATTTGGGATAGCGTAAATATTTACGCTATCCCAAATAATAGAGCGATACAATGAGTATAAATTGCCTCTCTACATAGCTTTCATTGATTACTCAAAAGCCTTCGACTCTATCTCACATGAGTCTCTATGGAGAGCCCTAAAACAGCAAGGAATCGAGAGAAAATACATAGATCTGTTACAGGCCATATATAAAAATAGTAGGGCTACGGTGAAGTTGGATAGGGTCGGTACTCCGTTCCCGATAAAGAGAGGCGTTAGACAAGGAGAACCAATCTCACCAAAATTCACGGCTCTCCTAGAGCACATCTTTTCAAAGTTAAACTGGCAAAATTTAGGAATAAAAATAAATGGAGAGTACCTAAATCACCTAAGATTTTCAGATGATATTGTGCTGATAAGCGGAAACCACAAGGATCTCTACCATATGCTTAAAAGTCTAGACCAAAAAAGTCATAAATGTGGATTGGAAATGAATGCTAGCAAGACATGTATAATGACAAACAGTGTTGAGATACCCACGATAATTCAAACCCAAACAATTAATTACGTGGAATACACATATAATTTGTTGACCATACCACAAAAGAGGTAGAGCGAAGAATGAAGATCGCTTGGGGTAAAATTTGGTCTCTTAAACATATTTTTAAATCAAGAATTCCTTTACCATTAAAAAAGAAGGCAATGGACTCTATAGTCCTGCCTACTCTTCTGTACGGCTGTAAAAATTGGGCTCTTACAAAAAATAAGAAATCGGGAAATACGCAACAAAACCAAGATAACCGATGCTGCGGAGCTCGCCTGCAAACTGAAATGGCGATGGGCTAGTCATGTGGCTCGAGCGAGAGACGGCCGGGTGGAGCGAGCGCGTACTGCACTGGTGGCCGCGCGACCACACCCGGCCACGCGCCGCCGCGCGCTCGCTGGAGGGTTGACCTGGAAGATGTCGCGGGGCCCACGTGGATGAGCCTCGCTACCGAGAGGTCGCAGTGGAGCAGGATGGAGGAGGCCTTTACCCGATGATGGGAACCCAAATAAAACACCTGACATTAATATAATTTAATTATTCTATAAATAATTTTCAAAATATTGACCGACTGTATTGTATTTGACTAATCTAATTTGGATATTTGTATGAAGTGACTAAAATAATTGAATGTAAATGTAATTTGGGAAATAAATGGCTATTTATTTTGTTTTTATTTTATTTATCGCTAGTTTTCCGATATATCGAAATCAATTTTAAATAAATATTAAAGGAGAATGGGCGGTTTCGTCCCCAGTGGTGTATCAAGTTGTGATATATGTCATTTGAAAGGTCATGATAATAGCTTCATTTTATTGTATGACACCGACTGTGAGACTCGTGCAAGGAAAGAACCATGTTATTTTTTAATTTTTTATTATCTTCTTCTTTATCAACCGATAGACGTCCACGGCTGGACAAAGGTCTCTTGCATGGACTTTCACAGGCCTCGGTCTAGCGCCGCCTGAATCCAGCGGCTCTCTACGACTAATTGATGGGATTCTGCCCACACTGCACTTTCCGGTGCGGGGTCGCCACTCCAGCACCTTGGGACCCCAACGACCATCAGCTCTTCGAACTATGTGCTCCGCCCATTTCCACTTCAGTTTCGCGACTCGCTGTGCTATGTCGGTGACTTTGGTTCTCCTACGGATCTCCTCATTTCTGATTTGATCTAGCGAGGATACTCCGATCATAGCTCTCTCCATCGCCCGCTGAGTGACCCTGAGCCTTCTTATGAAGGCCACAGTTAGCGACTATGTTTCTGATCCGTAAGTCATCACTGACAACACGTACTGTTCGAAGACTTTTCGAGTTCAGTTCAGACTGTTCGAGTCTTCAGGCACTGAGGGATTTTGAACTAGAAGACATTTCGGAGCTTCCCCAACGCTGCCCAGCCGAGTTGGATTCATCGGTTGATCTCTTTTTCGAAATTGCACCTACCAAGCTGGACTGTGTGTCCCAGGTATATACACTCGTCCACAATTTCGATTGCAGAATTCTCAACGAATACTGGGTGGAGTGGAGCATGAGTATTGGACATGATTTTCGTCTTGCTCCAGCTTTTCATTTTCAGGGCCACCTGTTGAAAAACCCTGCTGAGATCGTTGAGCATTGTATTGGGGTCTCTCAGAGTCTCTACCTAGACTACTATGTCATCGGCAAATCGCAGGTGAGTGATGTACTCGCGGTTTATGTTGATGTCAAGTCCGTTTCAATCCAGAATCTTAAAGACGTCCTCCAACGCAGCGGTAAAGAGCTTCGGGGAGATCACTTCTCTCTGTCGCACTCCACCCTGTGAGTGGATTGGCCTCGTAGTCTGGTCCTGTATACGTACTGACATAGTTGAGTTTTCATACAAGCACTTCAACACTTGGATATACCGGCAGTCAATCCGGCATCTCTGCAGCGACCTCAATACAGCCCAAGTTTCCACCGAATCGAAGGCTTTCTCATAGTCCACAAACGCTAAGCAACGTGGCCGGTTATGCTCTTCCGTCTTTTATATATAATCTACCGCAGCGTATGAATGTGATCTACTATGCCAAAGCCTTTTCGGAATCCGGCTTGTTCGGGCGGCTGGAAGTCTTCAAACCTACGAGCAAGGCGATTCGTAATGACTCTCAAGAACAACTTATAAACCTGACTCAGCAGCGAGATGGGTCTATAATTGTTCAACAAGGTATTATCACTTTTTTGAAGAACCGTTATGCCCTCGTGAATGACGGAATTGAACAATCGCTTAAAATCTTGTACTGGTTTTCTACCCACTTTCAGGAGTTCCGCAGTGATTCCTTGAGCTGCTTGAGAACCATACTAATCTCGTATAGGCTGACGTCCGGGATATCTTCGGTATTGTATCGGGTCAGTTTGGCTCTGGGATCTTTGGCCAAATCTTCAACAGGTTTTTGTGTCATAGTATATAACTGTTCATAGAACCTCTCAACCTCTCCCAATATCTCAGGTCGAGAAGAGACGAGACGACTGACCGATAAATCAGTTTATCGGTCAGTCGTCTCTCTCGCGAACACTTAGCCTCTGTTTCGCTCGATGGTATCTTTAATACACTTGCTATTAAAGACACGAAGGTCACGAGTTTGTACCGTAGAGATCTGCCTTTTAATCCTCTGGTAAGCAGCCGCGTCTGCCGATGACTGCAGCCTTATCTTTTGTCTCTCCTCCATGAGCCTGAGAATATGCTCAGAGAACTTTTCGGTTCTTTTCCTCCGACGGGTCTTAAAGAATTTAGACCCAGATTACGGACAGTTTCCATAAACCTGTTGTTTAGTTTTGTTTGTTTCCATAAACCTGTGCCCCAGAAACGCAGTCTGCTAGGCAATCGAATCGGTTCTGCAGTTCGAGTTGGAAGGTTTCGGGGTTTTGGATATGAGCACGAGAAGGTCGGAGAGCTGACTTCCCTTTCCAGCTTTACATTAAAATTCAACGTGCCTCTTACCATCCGGTGATCGCTCCCGGTTTTCACCCTATTGATCACAGGGACATCATCATACTAATATTATAAATGCGAAAGTGTGTTTGTTCTTCAATCACGCCGCAACAGAGCGGCGTATCAGAGAGAACGTATCGACGTGATTTTTTGCATGGGAATAGTTGAGGACCTGGAGAGTGACATAGGCTACTTTTTATCTCGGTAAATCAAAGAGTTCCCGCGAGATTTTAAAAACTAAATCCAGGCGGATGAAGTCACGGGCATCAGCTAGCTGAATATATGCCGCTTGGTCGACATAAGGAATGAAAAAACCGTATAATCTAAAAAACACTGTCTTAGACTTTCACGGGCTTAAAAAAATTAAATGATTCCTAGTTCTTTTCCTGCACGTGTCTCATACTTGGTGTCATATAATAAAATGAAGCTATTATCATGACCTTTAAAATGACATATATCACAACTTGATACAGTCTGGGGACGCAACTCATACAAAGGTGCCCATTCTCCTTTGCCGATACATACACAGATATTGTTTGAATTTAGCGCTATAGACAACCCATGTGTTGTGTTTCCTGAACAAAAATGTAAACTGAGAATTTTAATTGTCAAGCTTTGTCTTCTGATCTGTTATCAATTATCATTTCTAAATAAGTATCATTATAAGTATGAGCAATTTTATGTGTTTCTAAAGCCACAGCTTTTTATACATTACATTGAATCTTAACTGTCCGTATCGGTATCGGTATCCGTGATGATACTTTTTAGGGTTCCGTACCCAAAGGGTACCAACGGGACCCTATTACTTAGCCTACGCTGTCCGTCCGTCCGTCCGTCTGTCAACGGGCTGTATCTCGTAAACCGTAATAGATAGACAGATGAAATTTTCACATATTATGTATCTATTGCCGCTATAACAACAAATAATAAAAATTAAATTAAATTAAAAAAATTAAATTAAAATATTTTTTTTAACGGAACCCTAAAAGAGCGAGGCCCGACTCGCACTTGGCCGATTTTTTATAAATCGTACTGTACTGTATCGGTACGCTGCATCGATACTCGGATATCGGTATTCGATACATCGATAAGCACTTAAAGCTGAAGTGCGTATCGATGCATCCCTAGTATTTACTCATAGACTTTGTATATAACAGTATTAACTAATGAACTAAATGTTCAGAAATAAACACTCATTTATTTATTTGTTACAAGTTTAAGGTTTTTCATGATTGTGAGTTCTCATCATGTGTATAACTAAATCTTCTTTTCGCGCACTTTTATAGTCGCATAACATACATGGAAAAGGTTTTTCGCCAGTGTGTGTTCGCATGTGATTCACTAAAGCACATTTAACCGCACATCTATAGTCGCATAACTTACATGAATAAGGTTTTTCGCCAGTGTGTGTTCGCATGTGCCTCACTAAATCACATTTACCCGCACATCTATAGTCGCATAACTTACATGAATAAGGTTTTTCACCAGTGTGTGTTCGCATGTGCCTCACTAAATCAGATTTACTCGCACACCTATAGTCGCATAACTTACATGAATAAGGTTTTTCACCAGTGTGTGTTCGCATGTGCTTTACTAAATCAAATTTAACCGAACATCTATAGTCGCATAACTTACATGAATAAGGTTTTTCACCAGTATGTGTTCGCATGTGCTTCACTAAATCACCATTAACCGCACATCTATAGTCGCATAACTTACATGAAAAAGGTTTTTCGCCAGTGTGTGTTCGCATGTGATTCACTAAAGGAGATTTACTCGTACATCTATAGTCGCATAACTTACATGAATAAGGTTTTTCATCAGTGTGTGTTCGCATGTGAATCAACAATTGAGTTTTTCTCGCACATCTATAGTCGCATACCTTACATGAATAAGGTTTCTCGCCAGTATGTGTTCGCATGTGATTCACTAAAGCACATTTAACCGCACATCTATAGTCGCATAACTTACATGAATAAGGTTTTTCGCCAGTGTGTGTTCGCATGTGCCTCACTAAATCACATTTACCCGCACATCTATAGTCGCATAACTTACATGAATAAGGTTTTTCACCAGTGTGTGTTCGTATGTGCCTCATTAAAGCAGATTTACTCGCACATCTATAGTCGCATAACTTACATGAATAAGGTTTTTCACCAGTGTGTGTTCGCATGTGCTTCACTAAATCAAATTTAACCGAACATCTATAGTCGCATAACTTACATGAATAAGGTTTTTCACCAGTGTGTGTTCGCATGTGCTTCACTAAATCACCATTAACCGCACATCTATAGTCGCATAACTTACATGAAAAAGGTTTTTCGCCAGTGTGTGTTCGCATGTGATTCACTAAAGGAGATTTACTCGTACATCTATAGTCGCATAACTTACATGAATAAGGTTTTTCATCAGTGTGTGTTCGCATGTGAATCAACAATTGAGTTTTTCTCGCAAATCTATAGTCGCATACCTTACATGAATAAGGTTTCTCGCCAGTATGTGTTCGCATGTGCCTCTCTAAATCAAATTTACTAGCACATTTATAGTCGCATAACTTACATGAATAAGGTTTTTCACCAGTGTGTGTTCGTATGTGCCTCACTAAAGCAGATTTACGCGCACATCTATAGTCGCATAACTTACATGAATAAGGTTTTTCACCAGTGTGTGTTCGCATGTGCTTCACTAAATCAGATTTACCCGCACATCTATAGTCGCATAACTTACATGAATAAGGTTTTTCACCAGTGTGTGTTCGCATGTGCTTCACTAAATCAGATTTACCCGCACATCTATAGTCGCATAACTTACATGAATAAGGTTTTTCACCAGTGTGTGTTCGTATGTGCATCACTAAAGCAGATTTACGCGCACACCTATAGTCGCATAACTTACATGAATAAGGTTTATCGCCAGTGTGTGTTCTCATATGAGTTGTTAGAACACTTTCGTATTTACATTTATGTGAGCAAAACTTGCAAGATAACTGCTTTACTTCACTGTGAGTTTTTATGTGTTTAACTAGCATGCATTTTCGTTGTAAAGTTTTTTTACACACATCACAAGTGAACAAACTCTGAGAAAATAAACTGTTTTCACTAATGTTTATATTATTGGAAAACTTAGCTTCACTTTGTGAAGTTTTAGATACGATACGATTATTAACCTTCATTTTATTAGTAACCGGTGCTATGTCTACATTCTGACTTGCTACATGACAATTTAAATCCATCGAGACTGCAGTAGCAGCTCTTTGGTTTGATTCATGTTGTAGTGGTACAAACTTATTAGGCGTTTTAAAAACATCATATAATTTGACTACGCAATTCGCTAAACTATTAATGTTTGTCACGCCGCTGGTATCGAATGATTAGCCTAGGCAATGAAGCGGTCTGTTGTATGGAGACCCCCACATCAAATCCTCAGTCGATGAAATTTGGCAGGGTTGTAGTATGGGATGACCCAAAATTTACACAAAAATATCCAAATAAAAATCCATGCGGAAGTTAGGTATTTATACCTAAAAGTACAAATAGCTCAATATTTTGAAATAAATAATTTCTCAGTCCAATTTTTTTTTACCAAACTAATTATTAGCCTTAATAAGAGGTACTTGACAAAAATCCAAAACTTTTTTCAAACGGAACTGTCACTTTTTAAAGAGGTTTCCTTTTTTGTCCGTAATTTCGACCACAAAATTGCTCAGTCAATTTTTCATTTTTAAATGTCCTTAAAATGTAATTTAGCATAACGTGTAAGAAAATCCAAAAAAAAATCCATACCAAAATCTATTTATCTTACTTCAACTGAAAATTGTTTATAACTCGGTATGAAACATTTTTCAATCCAATTTCTTTTTTTTATCATAGTAGGTAGTCACATTTACACTCTTATCCTAAATATCCAAAAAAAATATCACGAAGAACATTGATATTGAAACAGATTTTTTGAAATCTAAACTGCGTTTTCGCGATAATGCACCTTAATTCTTGAAACATTGGGTATAGTTTAGCGTGCGCGAGCGAATCGACTTCACAAAATAATATACATGTTACTACATGCCTTCTACATTCTACAATGCTAATTAATGAACATAAACGTGTAACTGAACATTAATTTATTTGTACAAGATAAATGAGCTTAAATAAGGGCTCATAAATTATTTTTTTTGTAAGCTTATGTCTAGGTAAGTAAATTAAAATAAAAAATTAAGTGGCACTCGGGGACTGCCGCAGTAAAGCTATTGCATAGCATTTTTTATCAACTTATGCAATTATAATATTTATGCAATATTTTTTTTGCATAATAAAAATTATGCAAAAAAATAATTAAAAAACAAACAAACAAGACAAGCGCACTGTCAATTCTTCGCGAGTGAGATTCGAACCTGCGACATCATACACCATACGGCAAAGAAAGCGGCCGCTCGCCCACTGCGCCGAACAAAGCTACTTGTGAACCTCTAAAATGTTGAACGCTTACTGAACGACGGTGTTAGGTTTATTTTCGTTACGGAATTTCTCGATTCGGTCGCCGCGCTCAAACTATTTGTCCTAGTTCAAAGCCCGCGATAAAAGCTATGCAATAGCTTAAAATTCAATTTTTTTTCATTACTTGGATTTGAGGAAATAAAGGAGGAAATGTATTAAATATATATTTTTTTTAAGTACGTATTTGGCACGCCAGAAATTTGCAAACTGTTTAAAGCATAATGCTAGACAGTTCAACTGATATCGACCCTGGAAATTTCAAATGTCGTAAGGGACATTCTGTCGTAAGTACACTTGATTCACCATCGAACTTGAAATTTTTCTTTCTGTCGATCTGTATATTTATTTAAAATTTTGATATCTCTTATAATTATAAATAAGGACTGGAGATACGAAATGTAATACTTTGTAGTAAGTAACAAAAAAGTAAAATTTTAGTTAGTATAGATCAAATTTTAGATTATAACTTTCTTGTACAGTACCCGGCGATATATATTGCACATCGGCCATAAAGCCGATGTGAGATATATATCGCCGGTGCAATATATATGCCGATGTGCATAGTATATATATATATATATATATAGTATATAGTAGTAGTACATACAGTACTCGGCGATGTATATTGCACATCGGCCTTATGGCCGGGTACTGTAGCTTTTTGTAATGTCGTAATTCATTTCAAACTGTCTGGTTTCTATGCTGTAACGTACAAAAAATTAAAAATTCTTTACGATCTAAAATCTATTTTGGTATTTAAAAATTTTGAATTAACATTGACGTAAGTAGCGACGAATTGATATCGACGCTGGAAATTTCAAATGTCGTAAGGGACATTTTGTCCTAAGTACACTTGATACACCATTGAACTTGAAATTTTATCTCTATCGATCTGTATATTTCAAATTTTGATATCTCTTATAAATAAGGACTGGAGATACGAGATGTAATATTTGTAGTAAGTAATAAAAAAAGTAAAATTTTAGATCGTATAGATCAAATTTTAGATTCTGACTTAGTAAATATTTTCACGATCGCTTCGCTCGCGAAAATTTCCATTACAGATTGATATTTTAGGTATCAAGTATGGAATACATAGCTGCGTAGTACGGCCGTTAATCACTGACCTATATCATTGAGCTCAAGGTACCAACTCCTCAATCCTGATGCTGCTGGGCTTCGGCCCACCAGACTCAGCTAGCCTTAATTAAATCATTGGGTCGTTAAAATAATCTAGGAACTGACACAATATTGTAGAGATTTGTAGGGGCGGCAAAATTTGAATAGCCTACTGGTGGCAAATGTGTAAATCTGGTGTGCGTTGCGCCTCCGTTTGTTTCGACGCTTCTTATATGCCCATCCAACTTCAACATACGTGTAGAAACAAAGATTATATATGTAATTTATAGAGGCGTTTGAAGTTAGTTTTTTTGAAAATCGTTATTATTTTTAGTGGCCTAGGAGTGCAATATTCTGCAGCATCAGGTCTGATTTTCAGGTCAGGTGATAGAATCTGGAGTTCGTGGTGTAGTCTAACTAAAGGTAATTGGTCTTTACAATATGAATTCACAATCAAAAATTCCTAAATTCTCACAGCTTAAGAGTGCAGCACCCTGCAGCATCAGAATTGAGGAGTTGGGGCCTCGAGCTTAACGATGTAGTCTATGCTTGATACCTATTACTTACATTATTAATACACAATCGATATTTTCTAAATCTTCATAGTTAATAGCAAACATTCTCTTTCAAATAAAAAAAAATGCGATACGGTCTGAAATCTCGAAGAAATTGGTGCACATACCTGCATGGAAAAAAATATGAGCCGATTGCGCGCCGATATAAACTTCCTTTTTTTGAAGTCAATTATAAAGTATGTAACTTTATTTTAGAGTAAATGAAATACAAAAATGGAAAATTAATAATTTTTTTTTGTTGGCAAGGGGGGCGCAGGCGGATTTTCGCACCCCGGCGTCCAGTGTGGTTAAGACGACCCTGTCTATGCAATGGTCTGATTCCAATCGAATGTGCTAGATAACATCCAAAGACATTACAAAGTATATTGTTTTTAACATACTTGGTAATGTCTTGATATAATAAGTTTTAAATATTTAAGAATCGACCTTAGCCTAAACGACACAAACAGCAAAATGCATTAGCTTAGTTTATTTACAAATAGCAAAAGCTCTTTGTTAATAAACTAAGTCAATTTACAAAAAATGCATAAAAGAAGTGTCTCAATGAAAATTAATGATTGTTAAAAATCAATGGAAGAAGAGTCCAACATTTCAAATTTTTGTTCCTGATATTGAGTACCAAAGTGGTGCTCAATTCGATTACAATCTAGCCTAACTTAGTTGGCTAATGAGTAATTTTAATTTAACCTAAACTTATAAATTATTATCTTATATACTAAGAGATTGTCCAATGACACATCTTAGTTTTTCTTGATAATAGTTTTTAGACACTTTGTTCATGTGTTCTTTCAGGCAGCACTAACACTACACTATCACTATTTCACTATTCACTATTTAATTTAACTGTACACCAACTCAAAAGGCTTTGTTCTTTTTAATCGTCTCACTAGCTCTGTTACGTCAAGCAGCTGGATTGCTTCAACGTTAACATGATGGTGAAGCCGTTTATCGTGGGCTTCGGCAAATTTTGGTATAATTTTGTCGACGAATTCTATTTTCAGGTCCCGATGAATGTCGTCATTTCTGATGTACCAAGGAGCTTTCACAATATTCCTCAGCACTTTGTTTTGGAACCTTTGTATAATTTGAATATTAGTCTTTTTGGTACAGCCCCAAAGCTGTATTCCATAGGTCCAAACTGGCATCAGGACTTGTTTATATAAAATTAACTTGTTGTTTATTGATAGTGAGGAATGTCTTCCCAGTAACCAATACAACTTTTTATACTTTAAGTCAAGTTCTTTTCTTTTTGTCTTGACATGAGCCCTCCAGCGTAACTTCACATCAAGTGTCATTCCTAGATATTTAGCTGTATCCACGTATGTAATTTGTTTGTCATTAATGAAAACAGCGTGATAATTTCCTGTTTTATTAGTAAAATCAATATGTACTGATTTTGCTTCGTTCAACTTTATTCTCCATATTTTGGTCCAATTGTACACCTTATTTAGCGCTGTTTGTACTTTTTCCACTGCCTCACTGTGCGTTTCTCCTATAGCCATAATAGCTGTATCATCAGCAAAAGTGGCAATGGTATTATTTTCGAGTTCTGGGATATCGCAGGTATATAATAGGTACAGGACCGGACCTAGAACACTTCCTTGCGGAACTCCAGCTTTTATAGGTTTAAGTTCAGAGTAGGCTTCTTCTTGTCTTACTCTAAATGCTCTATTTGTAATATAAGATTCTAAGATATCTCCAAACGCCTTGGGTAGCATACTTCTAATTTTATAAATAAGACCTTCATGCCAGACTTTGTCAAACGCTTTTTCAATATCAAGAAATACAGTGGAGCACACTTTTTTCTTCAATTGTTTTTTCTATAATACTGGCAATTCTATGGACTTGATCAACTGTTGAATGTTTCTCTCTGAAGCCAAATTGATGATCTGGTATCAGGTTTTTAGTATCTAGAATTGGTTTCATTCTCTTAAGTAAGAGTTTTTTAAACAGCTTTGACATAATAGGCAGCAAGGAGATAGGTCTATATGATGTCGCTTCATGAGGAGGCTTTCCCGGTTTAGCTATCATAATGACTTCTGCAACTTTCCACAGGTCAGGCACGTGCTTAAGTCTAAATGCAGCGTTAATCAATGTGGTAAGTTTAACTATGGCTTTTCGTGGAAGATAAAGTAAAATTTCTCTCGTAATTAAGTCGTATCCTGGAGCTTTCTTAGGAGCCAACTTAAAATTAATTTCTCTGATTACTTCTTTGGGTGTTGCAAGCTTGATATCTTCATCTTCTTGGATGCCCGTAATCGTTTCGATGTTCATTATTTGTCCCTCGTGTGGCTTAAATATGTCCTCTAAGTAATTTGCAAATCTTGTTGCTTTTTGAGTGTTACTTATCGCCCACTCACCGTTTTCTTCCTTTATCGGGGGAATATGAATGACTGATTTGTCCATGTTCTTTGTTGCTTTCCAGAGTGAATAGTCTGTGCTGCGGTCATTCGTCAGCTTTTGAAGGTAATTATTTGTAGTAATTTCTTCATATTTTTTGATTTCACGGTTAATTTTTTTTGTTAGGTTGTTCAATATTCTTTTATCTAGTGGGGATCTAGTTTGATGCCATCTATTTCTTTTCTTTCTCTTTTCAGTTATAAGGCTAAGAATATGTTTCGGGTATGGTGTTTTTCTAATTCTATTTTTTGATGATGGAGTATTTTTCCAGGCCGTCTGTTGTGTCTACAACAAATTGATTGACCTCTTCATCAAGCTGTTCTGGACATTTTAATGGGACATTTAATTTTATTATGTCATTCAGTTCTTGTTTAAAGCTCTCCCAGTCGGTGTTTTTATTTACTAAGGTCAAAGTAGATTCTTTATACAGGATTTTTTCACTTATTGTTAATAGTATTGGAGAATGATCAGAGTTCATATCATGTCGCTCCTCAATTTTCAAATATTTTGGAGATGTATTTTTGTAAATGAAGAAATCTATGAGATCTGGAATTTTATTTGGATCAGTCGGCCAATATGTAGGCTTTCCAGTGCTAGCTATATTACATTTTAATTTTTTAACTGCTTCTAGCAGTTCTTTTCCCTTCCTTGTGGTTAGTCTCGATCCCCAGTAGATGTTCTTAGCATTAAAGTCACCTCCTACGATGAATCTATTTCCATATTGTTCTAGGAAACTTATATATTTTTCTTTCTTTAATGAGTGTCTTGGAGGGAACATTTCAAATGCACCAAAAATCTTCTTAAGATGTAAGAATTGAATTGGAACCTGAAATATCTGTGGCAAAATGCAATGATCTGAAAAGTTTAACGCAAATATAGAACAATATCAATACGGTTTTATACTATTTTCTATTTATTGTCATCGAACCAATTTTGACAAGCGACTCACGTCATTAATCTGATAATTTTATAAGCTTTATATCATGAATTAATAGCTGAGTGAGCAAGACTTTTCAGGCAGTTACGACAAAATTACTTCTATTATACTATTAGGCTTAAGGTGTAAGATTCTTTTGACGTGATAACGTCTTATAAATCAATGAACACCAGCTGCACGCACGACAAAGTGTCACATTCCACCTGAGCCTGAGGGTGAAAGCGAGAGCGCGGAACAAGCGATAGAGAGGCATGATCGGCCCAAGCGTTGGCTTGTGACACATTTATTCATCGATGTTTCTTTATGACGTTATCACGTAAAACTATGGTCCGTAAACCGACTTTACAGACAACCAATTTTTTTTATTTTATTCCTAAATTTTTCGATATTATTATATTAAATTGATTATTCATATTTTTTTGTTATACTATACAAGATGATGCCCGCGACTTCGTCCGCGTGATTTAAGGTTTTTTGATTCCCACGGGAACTCTGTAATTTTCCGGAATAATAAGTAGCCTATGTGTTAATCCTGTTTATAAGCTATCTCCATTCCAAATTTCCGCCAAATCGATTCATTCGTTGTAGCGTGAAAAAGTAATAAACATCCATCCAAACATCCATCCATAGATCCTCACAAACTTTTGCATAGTCATCGCATCGCATAGTAGGAACTAGGATAGTAGGATATACTGCATCACAAAAAAAAAATTTGTGATGCAACTACAAATTTACGATTTTCGGATTTTTTCCTTTACTTGTGCTACATGACATTGCTTCATGCCAAATTTCATGATTCTAGGTCAACAGGAAGTACCCTCTAGGTCTTGCGAGTGTTAAAATATGCGGCATAGATGGACCATAAAAGGCCGTATCTTTTGATTGCGTCGGCTTAGACTTTGTCACAGTTACAAGGGATTGCAGACCTGAGTATTTGATACTATTTTCAACTTGATACCCTCCATGTGTTCCTGAGAAAAAGGGTATTGACAGACGGACAGACAGACGGACAACGAAGTGATTCTAGAAGGGTTCCGTTTTTAGTACGGAGTACGGAACCCTAAAAATGAGAGTTATGACAGTTTAAAAGGTAAAATTTTGTTTGGTCCTCCTGAAAATTAGGGGATTGTCGCTTACAAAATTTGAAATATCCAGCATCGATGTATCGGATTACACACGGACCTCGGATTACAAAGGGCGTAAAGGACATTTTGGCCAAAATTTGAACTTTTTAATGGTATCATACTCAGTTTTTAACGCTCTTTCGATCTGTCTTATTTACGTCTCAATATTCGCTAAAAATGTCGTTGACGATCTAGATTTTTGGTGTTCTTAAACATGAATTTTCGAATAAATAGGTCACTACTAATGGTACTACACTATGTAATGCATACATAGCATAATATCTATTAAGTATATTGTAAAAGTATTTTGAAAAGAGCAACTGCCGAGTTTCTTGCTGGTTCTTCTCGGCAGGAACGGCATTCCGCAGTGGTAGACTCATTGACGATTGTAAAAAATTGAATAAAAAAACATTTCTATTCTATTCTATTCTAATGGTCGTAAAGCTTGAGCTAAAACATAATATCATCAAAATTATTTTTTTTTAATTTTAAAAAGTAAAAAATATTCATATCTATTTCTTCTTTATCAACCTATAAACGTCCACCCGCTTTCAGGAGTTCCGCAATGATTCCGTCATCACCAGGCGCTTTGTTGTTCTTGAGCTGTTTGAGAGCCATACTAATCTCGTATAGGCTGATTGACATCTGGGACATCTTCGGTATAGTTCATAAATCATAACGAATAATTGATCGTCATAGTCACCGTCGTTGGCAACAGTTTTGATTGACAATTGCACTGTCGATTCAACGAAATACAGTCGATTATCGAGTGCAGGCTCGCGTCACCGTAAAAAAAATATGTCGATATAATAGGCAGATAATATGTCGGGTCTCGTGACGTCACCACGCTCCTGCTTCCCTTGATGGATTAAATATAAAATATTTCTTTCTAAAATTTTTATAGTTTTTAATGCGCTTGATTATTTTTTTGGATATTTTGATACTTGATACAAAAAAAATAATTGTAATCATATCAATAAAAAAAATGGATGGAGAAATTTTGCACTGTGAGTAAAAGGGTAGTTTTTGAAAAAAATATAGTCTCTTGGTATATTGTTTGGATTTTCAAGTTTTAGGTACAAAACGGCTATAAAAGGACATTCCAGTGAAAAAAATTCACAGAGCAATTTTTCGCTGCAAGTTACATTGAAAAAACGTATTTTTCAAAATTTGGTGGTTTCGACTAGGAGTATATTTTAGATATTTTATATTTTGTTTCTAGACTTTACATGAATGTTTCAGGTGAAGAAAGTTTTGACCGAGCATTTTGCCGAACTGAGATATTAAGCATAAAAGAGTTTAGGTAAAAATACCTAACTTCCGTTCTAATTTTTTTTTGGATATTTATAAAATACGTTTAACTACTGATACTTTATCATTCTGTAAAGTTTCGTCGCCTGAGGAATTGATGTTGGGGTCCACTAGCTTCATTGCCTAGACTAGATCGCTTGTCCGGTTCGCCATTGTATATTTCCAACACTTGTTCACTTTTCTGGTCTGTATCGACATCTTCAGCTCGCACTGCATTTCTATGTTTCGTCGCAAGTTTCACGGACAAGGGAGCGACTGAAACAAAATATCACCATCATCATCTTCATCATCAGCAACCCATCAACGGCTTACTACTGAACGCAGGTCTCGTATTAAATAAGTTGACTTAAGTTGTCTCTCCATTTACATTATACATCTTGTTCGCTGAGGGTAGATATTTATAATAACTACCGTTCGTCAGTTCCATAAAATCCAACGAGTATCGACGCCAGGCGCCATTCTGCTTCGTGTTATGACGCCGGTCACGTCTCCTTATACCGACTTGTGTTGTATTAATTATTCAATTATTGAGTAACGGATATTTGCTTAATTACTAAAGGCCGATTTCACCAACGTAAAATAAGTCTTATCCGAGCGTAAATTTTATGTTTTGACATAGTTTTCAATACAATAACTGTCAAAACGCCCAATTTATCCCTCGGATAAACGTCGTTCGACTTTGGTGAAATCGGCACTAAATGAAGAATTCCTTAGTGTTTTTAAATATTGGAAATTGACTTTATAAATAATTTGGAAAATAAAAAGGGTCCTCCAATATCAGAAGTGGGATTGAATTGAAGCCTTTTACCGTTCGATTCCGATCTCAGATTTTGGAAATTTAAGTTCATAGTAAATTTCCCATTGTAAAAAAAAACAGTGTTTTTTGATAAGACGTGACGTGACTTGAAAACAGAGAGAGTGGCCACTAATTATTGTAAAAGTTTGCAGTTAGTTGCGTGTGGGTACTGCATGAAGCTTCAAGAGATTCATGAGTCAGAAACGGCTTCGATGATGTGTGGTGTGGCGAGCATCGGGTCACGTGACGACCCGGTGGGTGAGGCACGGCACTGCCTGTCGCAACGCCTGTCACGAGCGCCTATCGGTGCTGGAAGGCTGGGTATAAATAGCAAAGTCTCTTTATCAAAGGTCGTGTTGTAAATAAAATAAACTTTCTGCGATGTAAATATTACGTTGTGCAAATGACGGTAAAAACTAAGTTCTTGAAATAGTTAGTCGTCAAGCAAAACAAAGCTGGTAATGTGGCTTATGCTTATTTTTCATTTATATGCTTGGAAGTGTTCCAAGCACTTTGCTGATGTTTTCAAAATTGTTGGATAAAACCAATTTCAACAAGTTATATCAAACAACCTTTTGTTACATTTGTAATTGCTATAAAAGTGAAAAGTATTATTTCGATGTTATTCTGACGTGTTAACAAGTCTTTAAAATGTGCGGTTACGTACTTTGTTTCATTTGCCGGTGTTACCTATTTGTTGAATAGAAAAGTTGTCGTATATAGGTATATGAAAACCGTTGATATGGGTTAATCGTCTGTTGGATTTGTTAGCAATAAAATGTAACGACCTACGTGGGTAGATAATAAATACGCAATGCTGTTGCTCCCGATTAAATAAAGTGATGATTTCGCGTGACTGCGCATTTCATGATGTAACAAGTTGCTCTGTAGTGCTGCAATAGCACTAACTAATTAGATCCGATTCAAATGTTCTTGTGTTTACGTGTGACGTACACTTGCTATCACTGACGTACATAATTGAAATTGCTCATTGGAATCATTAAGGTCAGGTTTGACCGAGCCATCATTTGATCAATGCTTTGACTAGGCAAGTAGATCGATTGTCCTTAAACTTAATTAAACTACGTTAATTCTGAATTTTTTGTATGTACCTATGTGGTTACTTAATTGAATGTATCCTGCATTCCTACATAATTAAAAGTTATTGTCATGAGTCCCGTGTAACGTACTTGTTTATTTATTTGACTAGTGATTTAATTGCTCATGAGCTACCTACCGAATTTTATTACCGATGTGATATCAATAACTACTGTTGTAAGTTTTAATTGGTTTACCTGCTGTTTTGATTTAGCTGCTGGTTTGGTTTAACTGCTGTTCTGTTTAGCTGCTGTCCTGTTTAGCTGCTATTTTGGTTAGCTGCTGATTTGGTTTAGCTGCTGTTCTGTTTAGCTGCTGTTCTGTTTAGCTGCTGTTCTGTGTAGCTGCTGTTTTGGTTGAGCTGCTGATTTGGTTTAGCTGCTGTTTTGTTTGTGCTGCTGATTTGGTTTAGCTGCTGATTTGGTTTAGCTGCTGATTTGGTTTAGCTGCTGTTATGGTTAGCTTATGCTAACTGCTGCGGTGGTTGACAGCTTCTGCTGTGATCAAGAGCTGCTGCTGTGGTTGAGAGCTGCTGCCGTGGTCAAGAGCTACTGCTGTGGTCGAGAGCTTCTGCTGTGATCGAGAGCTGCTGTTATGGTCGAAAGCTGCTGTTGTTGTTGACAGCTGCTGTTCTGGTCGAAAGCTGCTGTTGTTGTTAAGAGCTGCTACTATGGTCGAGAGCCACTGCTGTGGTCGAGTGCTGCTGCTGTAGTTGAGATCTTCTGCTGTGATCGAGAGCTGCTGTTGTGGTTGAGAGCAGCTATTGTTGATGAAGAGCTGCTACTGTGGTCGAGAGTTACTGGTGTGGTCGAGAGCTGCTGCTGTGATTGAGAGCTGCTGTTGTTGTTGAGAGCTGCTACTGTGGTCGAGAGCTATTGCTGTGGTCGAGAGTTGCTGCTGTGGTGGAGAGCTTCTGCTGTGATCAAGAGCTGTTGTTGTGGTTGAGAGCTGCTGTTGTTGTTGAGAGCTGCTACTGTGGTCGAGAGCTACTGCTGTGGTCGAGAGCTGCTGCTGTGGTTGAGAGCGTCTGCTGTGATCGACAGTTACTGTTGTGGTTGAATGCTGCTGCTGTGGTCGAGACCTGCTGTTTTGATGGCTGAGCAGCTGTTACGTTGGTTGAGCAGCTGTTATAGTGTTAAGCAGACATTGTTGGTGGTTGAGCTGCAGTTTTGGAGTTAGAGCTGGTAGTTCTAGTTAGCTTTTAAATTGGTTGTTACCAAGTACCATCTCCTATATATTCAATGCGTGAGCAAAATGCAAAGGAGTTGAAAAGTTTTAGGAGTTGAATGTTGTTCTGAGAGTTACGCTGCATTTTTTAAGTTATGTTCAACCCAAAATTTAAATGTTTCTTTTATGTTATAGTAGCACGTTAAATGTGCTTGCGAGCGTGTTGGTGTGAGGCAAGTTGCTTGCTGGGTGTGTGGCTAGTATATCCCAGATGCAGCGTGCTCCTGAGGAGCGACATGAAGTGCCTGGTCCCGGTACATGCGATACCGATGGTAAACGTATGCAATACCGATGTATGTATAACACTTCATGTTTCGTTAGCTGGGATATTGCGAAATGTTCCACAGATATAGTTTTATGAGGGTTCTTTCCTTGGATATGCGAACTCAGTGCCTATGTCCTGTAGATGTGGTTTTGAGAGGGGATATGCGAACTCAGTGCCTATGTCCTGTAGATGTAGTTTTGAGAGGTGATATGCGAACTGAGTGCCTATCGGCCGATTTCTGAATTGAGTATTCAACCAAAACTCAGCTAAGTTTTGCTTAAATATTTGATTAAGATTTGAGTTTTTTGCGTTTCACTAAATAAAATTAGAATTTCTCAAACTGTAATCAGTTAAGTATTTCCCTGAGTATTCTCAAACATTGCTTTTACAAGTTCAAAAACCGGTATTTACCGAAAATATGTTTATTTCTAATTTTAATATAAAATATAATTCAAAAAATAGATTTTGTAGAATTTTATATAAAGAATTATGAATTTTAAATATTTTACGCTTTTATCTCTTAAAACTCGTTATTTATGAGTTTAGATGTTTTACCGTGATAGAGAATGGAACGTAATACCTAGTTGTCACAAGCTGTCACCGCCGTTTCGTTTGAAGCTTTCAAACTAAAGCGCGGTTTCTTTCATAGAGAAGGATATATATATCTGGTTTCTTTTGCAAATCTTTTCTGTTTAAATTATTTCAAATTATTATCTTACAATAAATCGTTAATGATGGATAAAGAAAAGAAAAAATATATCCGAACTTTAACAACGAGGAGAAAGAAACATTTCTCGCACTCGTAGCAAAGTAAGTACCTAATCTTTTTAACATTTTTAATTCGCTTGCTCGTACCTCGTAGGCCAGTTTTTCTGCTCTTGGTTCAGTAGAACATTCACGGGAATATTTTTTTATTACGCCACAATGAATAGCGTAATGATCACTCGCGCCCGTGAGGGCGCGGATGTAACATGTTCGGGGGCTACCCCCTTCATGTGGGTGCAGCCGCCTGGCGTTAATACGCCAGGGTCCTTAGATCGGCCGAAGTGGGCCTATGTGGAAGGTCGTATAGTAGACTCCAAGCTGTCGCGGACCGGCCCTATCGGGTGAGACCCCTAGAGGAAGCCCAGCAGATGCCTACCGCGGTCGAGCAGGAGTCCACTATCAAGCACGCCACAATACTTAGTAGTTAGTAGGTACATGTAACTCGTCATAGAAATAGAGAGTGCTTTTAAAATTCGTCAAGTATTATGTTCGTCTAGTCACAAGACCTATTTAAAAAAATCGGCCAAGTGCGAGTCGGGCCTCGCTCTTTTAGGGTTCCGTTAAAAAAAAAATTTCCATGTACCCATGGAAATATTTTAATTTAATTTTTTTAATTTTTATTATTTGTTGTTATAGCGGCAATAGAAATATATAATATGTGAAAATTACATCTGTCTATCTATTACGGTTTACGAGATACAGCCCGCTGACAGACGGACGGACGGACGGACAGCGTAGGCTTAGTAATAGGGTCCCGTTGGTACCCTTTGGGTACGGAACCCTAAAAAAAATATGTTCTCTTCACAGATTCCAAGATGTGAGAGTGTAAGAAGTCAGGAGCATTGTATTTACAAAAAAAAAGCAAGCCAGAAGCATGGGTGACTGTAACCAAGCAATATAATATAGCCTATATACCACAGGGCCAAGAGACGAAGAGAAGCTGAAACATTTTTATAACAATGTTCAGCATCGCTTTAAAAAAAAATTAATTATAATTTTTAAATAAATCAATATGATATACTGTACAAATAAAAACAAAACGTTTATTTACATCCACAAAAAGTTCCTTAATTCTAAATAAAAATATAATTACAGCGACTTATCGTTATGCATTTGTAAAATGACTGCACTCTGATCGTAGCGCAAAGTTTTGAGCTTGCTCAGATTGGGACAAAGGTAGGACATCATTTTGCTGAAGAAGAGCAAATTTATCCTATTGAACCTACTATGCAGTCATCAAGATCTAGGGCCAACTGCGTAATATCGCAATGGTATTAGTAAAAGTGTAGCACTAGTGAAATCATAGGTGAAATGCAGTTCCGCCTTTGAAATCTGGCTGGTAATTTGGTCTTTATTTTGTTGAGGATGAATCTAACAGATTATTTAGAAAAGCGAAATCTCTTCTTGAACTGCTCTTAGCTGAGAGTTAGAAAAAAAATTTGGCCGATCTCTTACAACTTATCGCCTCAGGTGTGGTTGCCTTTGTTGTACCTCGAGGTCCTCTAATGATGACAGCGAAGAATCTTCACTAGATATTATTGTGTTTGCACAATTAAAAGCTAAGTTTTTCACAGAGTCCGTTTATTTTAATGTTAATCCGATAAATTGCAAACTTGAGTATAATTTAAGTAGCCGAAATCCGTTACTTAACTTTGACGCACTCAACTTTGAGAAAAGAGGGCTTTGAGCACAGTCAAATGCGCTCTGAAACGCAAATTTGCTGTTAAGCATACAATTAAGTTTCGAAATGTCAAATTTTGAGATTTCTCAAGCTCCAATTCTCAAGCTGTACTCAATATCAATTCAGAAACAAAAAATCGGCCAAGTGCGAGTCGGGCCTCGCTCTTTTAGGGTTCCGTTAAAAAAAAAAAAAATATTTCCATGTACCCATGGAAATATTTTAATTTAATTTTTTTAATTTAATTTAAATTTTATTATTTGTTGTTATAGCGGCAATAGAAATACATAATATGTGAAAATTTCATCTGTCTATCTATTACGGTTTACGAGATACAGCCCGCTGACAGACGGACGGACGGACGGACGGACGGACGGACAGCGTAGGCTTAGTAATAGGGTCCCGTTGGTACCCTTTGGGTACGGAACCCTAAAAATTAGATTGAGTAGTACTTAAGTCATACTTAAGTGCGTACTCAGCATCAAACGCTCAATTCAGAAACCGGCCGATAGTGTTCTAAAATTTAATTAGATCGCCTTTATTATCGTGGTATTAATTCTTCCTAACTAATACGTCATACTAATACTACAAATGCGAAAGTGTGTTTGTTTATTGGTTTGTCCTTCAATTACGCCGCAACAGAGCTACGGATCGACGTGATTTTTTGCATGGGTAGACCTGGAGAGTGACGTAGGCTCTTTTTTATCCCGGAAAATCAAGGAGTTCCCGAGGGATTATAAAAACTACATCCACGCGGACGAAGTCACGGGCATCAGCTAGTATTATTTATTTTGTTTTTTAAATATTATTTGGGCTGTGTTTGCACTTTTTCACGGAGACTGACGGCATGACATCGGCTTGAGGAATAATGCGCGACTGAGCTTAAACGAGCTACTATTTTCTAAACAATAGCACGTTAACCGTGGCGTTTTAGTCGCGTTGATCCGTAGTAAAGTAGAACACTATGGATCTAGCATTCTCTCACGTACGATGAGAGCATACTCAAGACGACTCGAAGATTTGGAGTGGCGACCCCGCCAACCGGGAAGCGCAGTGTTGGCAGACTCCCCACTAGGTGGACCGACGACATCAGACGAGCCGCAGGGAGCCGCTGGATGCAGGCGGCGCAAGACCGAGTCCTGTGGGAGTCCACGCAGGAGACCCTTGTTCAGCAGTGGACGTCTATGGGTTGACGACACTGAGCTCTATAATAAATACTGGACAGGCTGTTGTCACATTTGTTCGACCTACTCTAGTGACGTCATTTTGGCGCTGTAAGCAGATACGAATGTCCAAGGAACTATTAATATTGCAAATGGCGCCTACCTACCTATATAACTAGTGGTTCGCCCCGAACTGAGACCTCGCGGTAACGGTATCCCATGATTATTCATTCAATCGATACATGATAACCAAAACTGACATTATTATTATGCCCGTTTTCACCAAACATACCTAAATCATCCCCTAAGTAGGAGTCTCTTAACGTAGGTAGCTCCTAAATACAATCCCAAGTCCTAACATCCGTCCAAATATCCTTTTAGGTGTCCCGTACAGGATCGTGATAAATAAGTTGACAGAAAACATCAATCACCTAACTTATAGGTGGGCTACCTAACGTAAAGGTTAGGGAACGTTAGTGAAAACATTGAATTATTTATCAAACATTGAATTATTTATTTATTATGTAGGTACTAACGAGTGAAACCGGGTTACGGGCATCTGTACAAATCGTCATCTATCGACGCGAATAGAAAATATACAATATTTAACTAAAATTTAACTAAAAAATAATTTTAATTGAATAATATGGTACAAAAAAAATTACAATACAATTATTGTATTATAATAAGTAACTAAATAATAATGGTCAACGCAAAACTGTTTTTGGGATAGGTCGTAGTCGTAACTCGTAGTTCCATGGGAATAGTTACTGACTGCGCCATCTATTAGCATTATTGTGAAGCTATGTTGATGCTATATGAATTACTGATGCCCATTAAAAATTAAATAATCTCGTTTCTTTATAATATTCATATAATTTTAGTATTTGTTGTTCAAGTACAGGATATAAGTGACCTAAAAACATAAAATCAGTTTGAAAATCCATAGCGGATTTTCCTAGAGAGCGTCTTCAAGCGAGCGTATAAAATCGCCACTTTGAAAGCCCCCCATTTCGTCAATTTTAAGGGAAAAATTAAAAAAAAAATATTTTTGTACTCAGTTCAAAATTATCTTTAAAATGATACGTAACAATATTATGTAACGCGATATTTTTTTTTTTACTTCGCATTCGCTTCTATGAGAGCCCCCCTGAAATAAAGATTTTTATAACTTTTTAAGCCATTTTCGGCTGGAGGCCATCGGTTTACATATTATATCTAAATTTGAAGTAATTACGTTCAGTAATTCAAAAGTTATAAGGCTCTGACAGACGGACGGACGGACGGACGGACGGACGGACGGACAAGTGCAAATCGCTCTAGTTAACTCAAAGACCTTCGCTTCGCTCGGTCGATTATTAATTTATGATTTACTAATTAAATATTAAAGAAACCTCTTCAGTTAATCTATGATTAAATATAATTATTAATGTATGGTTTCATAGATTAGTATTATAGAGGTCGGTGCGCCTTTTCAAATTGCAATATTATTAGTTCCAGAGACACTCGTATGTCAAATGTGGCGCTTCAAATGGATCCTTATTTAAGCTGTCATTTGTATAGGGACAGCCGGTCCAGGGTTATTCATAGATTAATTGGGTATTTGACTGATATTTTATTATTTAGTTAAAATCTTTTTAAAAAACCTACTTCAAACACCCGCGCCACTACAAAGTATATATATAATTCATTGTTGATTCTTTTTTACTCAACCGATTTCAATAAAATGTAAATGGGACCACCTGGGAAGTATACCCTTTCAAACAAAAAAGAATTTTCTAAATCGGCTCAGGAGTCTTCGAGTAATCAATGAACATACATAAAAAAAGTTTCCGACGAATTGAGAACCTTCTCCTTTTTGAAGTCGGTTAAAAACAAAAATATTACAACTCAATGACTTTTTTTTAAATATCTTAACTAGTCTCGGAAATATAGAGTTAGAGTTTCCTGTTAGACAGAGAGAGGGCTACCGAAATGCGATATCACAAGTCAGCAGGTCCATACAAGCTCCATACAAAATTACGTTTTAGAAAGAGAATACATACCTTCTAACTTAAGCATACATACATTACATAACTTATAACATTTTTTTTTTGACCGATTTATTTTCTGTTTTTACAAATGTCATTCTTACGTGTTACATATTTTTCGATTATATAAGTAGGTACGTCACACTCTAAACATTTCTGTGGTGGCATGTCGTGTTGCGGGTTGTTACGTTCCCTCAAATATGGTTGAGCGAAGCAACGGCTCGAGCACGCGTCATGCTCGTGAACGGGTTCCACCGGCGGGAATGGGGCTGCTTTCTGTCTTCCCGTCTTAACATGTATCGGATTGTAGTGTGCATTTTTGAAACTTCCCCTCATTGTGTAAATATTCTATTCTAATTTCTATCCTAACAAAGTTGCATGGGTTAAATCGGCTTAGCATCCAGCTGCCCACAAGATAGTATAAAAAACTTATTACAATGTAATAGCTGCACATAACTACATAACATAACACACAGGTGTGTTGACAGCTGTCAACAGCGAAACTTGTGCTTAGAGTTTTTAATTGTTTTCTATTGAATTTAAGTAAAAATAAACTGTGATCTGTCTTTAATTGTGTGGTTAAAAGTGTAGTGAATCTTAGGAAATGTTATCTTGCGAAAGTGCACAGGATTTACAGTGAAAAACTTCAATCTTAATTCCAAAGAGACAAATCAGTGAACAAAAAAAAATTATAAATTTATTTACCCTCACAAAATTTTTATTTTTTCGTAATTTTCGTAACTTTCAAAAATATTGAAAAACAATGACAAATTGTTATAAATGCAATATACAGATTAATGGTCTTATTCATAAACAAGTTAAAAGCTTATTATAGCTAAAATATGTTTTGTCTTTTTCTATCATTTGACATTTTGAATTCATTTGACAGTAACAAAACATATTTTAGCTATAGTACGCTTATAACTTGTTTATGAATAAGGGGGTTAGGGTCTTATTCATAAACAAGTTAAAAGCTTATTATAGCTAAAATATGTTTTGTCTTTTTCTATCATTTGACATTTTGAATTCATTTGACAGTAACAAAACATATTTTAGCTATAGTACGCTTATAACTTGTTTATGAATAAGGGGGTAAGAAGTATGATGAGAAAAACCCAAAAATACAATGTAAAGGTTGCATTCGTGAAATATGCGGCAGTGAATTGTCTGCAACAGAGCTTCGTGTGTTTTGTTTACAAAACCCTAAACTTTCATATTTGTGTGCGGACTGCCAAGAGGGCTTAAAACAAGTGCCTGCCTTACGCAAACTTGTATCCGAACTGAAGTAGCAAGTAATGGAACTGAAAGAAAATCAGGCATCTTCTTTAAATATTGATGTGATCATTCAGGAAATGACCGAACGTGAGAATCGAAGTTGCAATGTGATATTGTTTGGCATTCAGGAAGCGAGCTAGGACAGAAAAGAAGACATTAAAGAACATGATAAATCGGAAGTTTTGGAAGCACTTGCTCAAGTCCCACTCCACGACTCGGCGCTCATAACAACCATTCCTCTTGGAAAGCCCACTGCCAACATGCCCAGACCGATCAAAGTCATCCTTCGCAGCAAACAAAATGCCTTTAAAGTCTTGAAAAATAAAAAAAAATTACCTTCGTCAATCACTGTTAAATCGGATATGACACCCTATCAGCGAGATCAATTAAAGAAACTTAGATCGGAGCTAGCAGAAAGAACAAAAAATGGGGAAAAAGATCTGACTATTAAGTATATTAATAAACATCCGAAAATCATAAACACTACAAAAAACTAGTAAAGTCTCCTATAACAAACCTATTATGTACACCAACCTTGCATCGTTAATGGCTAAATTCGATTTATTCTCACTGGAAGTTAAAACTCTTAACCCATCCATAATACTAATTACTGAAACACATTTGCACGCAGGAATTTCTGACAGCTTAGTAAATTTACCTAATTATACACTTTTTCGTTTAGACAGGGACAATAAGAAAGGAGGTGGAGTAGCAATTTATACTCTTCTAACACTGAATAATCAGCCATTGATTGCTAAACCCAATATACTATTACATGAGGATTCTGTGGAAGCACTGTGGCTTGATATTAAGTACCAAAACTTTAACCTCTTACTAGCCTGTGTATACTCACCAGGGCCTACTCACTATAACATGGAAAAATCTGATGAATATCTTTTCAACAGCATAAAAAAAGCTGCAGCCTCGAACTCAAACCTTTTAATAGTTGGTGATTTTAACTTACCAGATATAAAGTGGCCTATTGTGAAAACTTCAGGTTATAACAAATTACATGAAAGTTTTCTTGAATTAATCACAGATAACAACCTTGTGCAAATGGTAACAAAGAATACTAGGAAACGGAACAATCAAGAGTCACTTTTAGATCTCATTATTTGCAACGATGAGTTACTACTAAGTGAAATTAACTATTATCCTCCAATAAGTAAGAGTGACCATATAGTTCTTATGGCTACAATACAGCTGTTAAACCAAGCTAGAAATGAATCCACGTCCAAAAAACTAGCTTTAAACCATGGTGACTATGATTCAATTAACAATTACTTGCTCACATCTGACTTACCAGAAAATGGCACAATAGATGATACATGGAAGAAGTTTAAAGAAAACATTGATGTTGCTACTGACAAATATATACCTAAAATAAAATTCCGCAAATGCTACAATAGAACTAAACCATGGATTACCAAGGAGATATGTGAACTGAAAAATAAGAAAAAGAAGCTTTGGAATATATATCTACTTGACCAAGATCAAGAGTCTTATAAAAGATATCGTGCAATAAATAACAAAATAGTAAAGCTAACGCGACAAAACAGGATCAATTTCGAATCTAATATTGTTAATAGTGGTGAAAAGGCTTTTTATGCTTTATCAGGAAACAAATATCAACATGAGTCAACATACCACCAGCTCTTATTAATCCATACACAAATGAAATTGTAACCAAGTCAGTAGAGGTTGCCGAAATCTTTGCAGATCAATTTGAACATGCATATGTGTGAGCCACCTGGGTTATTACCAAAAATTAATTTTCAGAGAGTACATGCATCATTAGAAAATATTGTATTTACGCCGGAAAAAGTTCTAAAAGCTATTAAATCCTTTTATGAGTTAACTGCAAGTGGTCCTGATAATATTCCTGCTATTATGCTCCAGAAGTGTAGCGCTATCATTAATCAAGCGACTTTATTAATGAATCTTTCCTTTTTAACTGGAAAGCTCCCAACAGACTGGAAGGAAGCAGTAGTTACACCTATTTTCAAGAAAGGAAACAAGCTAAATGCTGAAAACTACAGACCTATCAGCTTAACAAGTATCCTATGTAAAACCATGGAGAAAATCATAGCTGATAGCCTAAGAGACTTCATAACCATTGAGAACATTATCATTCCAGAGCAACATGGTTTTACACAAAAGCGATCAACTGCTACTAACCTTCTCAGCTGTCTTAGAGAGTGGATATTAAATTGGAACAATCACCAACCAACTGATGTTATCTATCTAGATTACGAGAAAGCATTTGATAGGGTGCCAATACGCCGACTTCTTCACAAATTAGAACACATTGGAATACGCGGTAACCTATTAGTCTGGATAAGCGACTTCCTAAACGAAAGAAAATTCCGCGTTAGGGTTGGCGAAGAAATGTCAAGTATTCGCCCTGTACACAGTGGTGTGCCGCAAGGATCTGTACTGGGGCCGATATTATTCACACAATTTTTAACTGACTTGCAAAACGTTATAAGCCTCCCATTCTCCTTATTCGCGGATGACACTAAGTTCTTTGGGAATCCTATACAAAAACAGAATAACATTCAACAAAATTTAAATGCAATTGAACATTAGACAAAGGAATGGTTACTTTCATTAAATGTTAATAAATGCACTGTTTTACATATTGGCAAAAATAATCCACGAATTCCATACTTCTTAAGCAACAAACAGTTGAAAGTGGTGGATACTCAAAAAGGCCTGGGAGTAATCATTAGCAGCGACCTCAAATGGGAAGCGCACATTGTGTCTGTTGTGAAAAAGGCCAACTCTATCCTGTACCTAATCAGAAAAGCATTTTTCAACATCACCAAAAACACCTTCCTAAAAATATACAAGACCTATGTCAGACCCTTACTGGAGTAGCATTTCAAGTCTGGAGTCCATATTTTGTTAAGGACATAGATCTGCTAGAAAGAGTGCAAAGACGTGCCACTAAACTGCCCAGGGAGCTCAGAAATCTTCCACACGAGCAAAGACTTGCTGCACTTGGACTTACAACACTAAAAAGCAGGCGAGAACGAGGGGATCTTATTGAAACATATAAAATCTTAAACAAGTTTTACAACATCCCTAATTTCTAAAATTTGTTTTTAAGAAAGAGCAACCCTGGGCTAAGAGGGCATGATATTAAATTACGGCGTCAAATAGCATCGTCCAATCCCTATAAACACTATCTAACAAACAGAGTGGTGAATATATGGAATAAGTTGCCTAAAGAAATAGTGACGTCAAAGTCAGTTAATGAATTCAAAAACAGATTAGACCGCCATAACAATGGGAACTCTAAGCACAGCAAGTGATATAGGCGCATCAGCGACAGCTGCGTAGCCTATTATAAATAATAATAATAATAATCATCTTAATTAATCTTAATCTTAATTATAAAAAACTTATTACAATGTAATAGCTACATAATCAGCAACCCATCAACGGCTCACTACTGAGCGCAGGTCTCCTCTCAGAGAAGTGTTATAGGCCATAGTCCACCACGCTGGCCCAATGCGAATTAACGGACTTCACAAACCTTCAAGAACAATATGAAGAACTCTCAGGTGTGCAGGTTTCCTGACGATGTTTACCTTCACCGTTGAGTGCTAGCAAGTGATATTTAATTGCTTAAACACAATTGACTCCTTAAAGTCAGAGGTGCGTTCCCGGGATCGAACCTGCGACCCCTGAATAGGAGACCACAGTTCTAACCACTAGGCTATCACTGTTTTATAATAATATTTGTAAAATGATTATTTTGAAAAGAGCAACTGCTGAGTTTCTTGCATTTTGAATTTTGATTATAAATAATGAATATGCACATTTTGACAACAGTCAAATACCCAATTACAGAGGTCAGTGGTTGATAAAGAAACCGATCACTTACCGCAAGTAGACCCGCAGTCCGCCGCCGCGTCCGCTTCCGCTTTGGGTTCCCTCTGCAACAAGCAAAGTCACGCTGCATACAAACCATACGACATAGAACAGACTAGAATAGAATAGAAAAAAACCTGAGAGGTGTCAAGGGACACCTGAGTTCCTTTCGATTATTTTTAGTGAAGGAATTGTAATAAACTAGTGGTGTCATCTAGTAATAAATTGATTAACTAGGATGAATTATATTCAGTTTATTTCTATTGCAGCACTGTTACACAACCAAAGAAATACTCTGGTTTTTTAACAGATGGCGTTAGTAGTACAATAACAATTTATCCAATTTATACAATAAAAAATTAGGGAAAAATTCCACATGTAGAAATTATTTAAAATAAAATTGAAAATAGAAAATACAGTCTGTCGAGCTGGGTTCCAACCATCAACGTTGAACTTTTAGGCGACTGCCGGATCCACTAGGCCATGCAGACGCCGTGTTGTATGGCGAAAATACCGAACACAATGCAAAATTCACATTCAACAAAAAGTGTCAGTTTCAAAAATGTGTCGAGTGTCGGTTCCTTAAATTTTTTCTCAGCTGCGACTCCGTGGGTGGGGTGGGCAGTAGCAGCCTCCCACGCATGGAGAAAAAAAAAGTTTTTTTTGTCATTTCCTGGGAGGAAATTACAAAAAAACTTTTTTTTTTCTCCTATGCTGCAGGCGTTCTACCCCCGCGGATGAAGTCGCGGGCATGAGTTTTTGCTCTAACTAATAAGAATAAGGATAACTCACCTCTACTTTCAGCAACTGAGGTACGCTGCCATGTTCAGCCAGCTGATGTTGTGTGCGCAGTCGAGCCAGGTCTTCACTCAGAGTCAGTTCTGTTTTGATGGGCATCACCATGCTCACATCCTGCTCTCTCATACTACCGTCCTGCTCACTCACACCGCCGTCCTGCTCACTCACACCACCGTCCAGCTGCAGACTGGTGTCACACCACTCTTCCTTGACTGTGGCCGCCTCCATGTCCTCACAGCCGTAGGTTCCCCCCAGGTCGTCTGCCACTTCCTCCTTAGGCTGGACGAGGCAGTGCGCGCCGCGTGACGCCTCAGCTGGTAGCTCCATGCTGGAGTGCTAGCTTCAACCCTTTACACCCTTTTCTGTAAACAACCAACAAATACACAATTTATTATCAGCAACCCTTATATGTCTCACTACTGAGTGCAGGTCTCCTCTCAGAGAAGGGTTATAGGCCAAAGTCCACCACGCTGGTCCGATGCAAATTGGCAGACTTCATACACCTTTGAGAACATTATGAAGAACTCTCAGGTGTGCAATTAGCAGATTTCCTCATGATGTTTTCCTTCACATTTGAAGCATGTGGTATTTAATTGCTCAACGCACATAAGTTCGAAGTCAGAGATGTGTGCCCAGGATCTAACGAATGTTTTATAGATGTGCAGCCATTTTGGGCAGCCTATTTTACAATAACCGAAAGCCTTAAGGACTTACTGGTAAGTCAATGATAGTTTGATTGGAACTGCAACTGGAAGTAGGCTTTTATTTTATATTATCACAATCTCACAATTTTAAAGTCAGACAGATTTTTATTTAAATTATTCCTCGGTCTATTTATTTTATAATGGGAAATGGTAACATGGTAACTTTGATAAGATTTCAGGAAAACATTTGAAAACAGGACAACCACAGAAAACAACAATAAAATTATGAATATAATAGACTATGATCGGAATTAAAATTCGATTCCACGTTTGACATTAGCTACTGTCATTTTGTAAAATAATGATACCACATATAATAGTGTAGTGATGAACACAAAAATCGATAAACAATCGCGATTTATGTTTATGTAATCATAATATTGGTGTGCCAATTAAAGACTAAATTATTGATTTTTATTTAAATAAATACATAATTACTCATAATAATTATTCATTAATTAGTAACCGCTGCTTTATTTTATAAAAAGTTAATATTTTTGTTTTTTATATTAAAAACAAAACTTATAATAAAAGAACCTAGATAGTTTTCTGTATTGGCAACCCGTGCGCGCTCGTGCAGCTATCGCCATTTTGTTTATCTTGTCATTCGGCTTCATTCTCCCAGTCTGACTGCACGAATATCTTGTTTCATTGGGAATCAATATTTTGTTATTTTGTTGGGTTTTTGTTTAAGTTTTGTTACGTTGTGTTTGTTGTTACGTTTATAGTTTTTTTGTGAACTTTGAGTGAATCTATTTGTTTTGGTTTTCCATCAAAATGGATCCTCAGCCAAGTACATCACAAAAAGACGTGGATGTTTTCTTGTCCCCAAGAAAAAAACGTCCACGAAAAGCTTTCACTGTTACTGAAAAAGTAATGATCCGCAATGCCTACAAGTACGTGAAAAATGAAACTTCTGCGCAATTGGAGGCCTTTGAAGTAGTGGAAGAAAATGAATGTATGAGCAAAGTTGCTGACATATTGGGAATAACCTCACGCTCTGTTTGTAACGTTTTGAAGGAAGTAAATAAAGGTGCGGCGCCAACTCCTCCTAAAAAAACTGGACCAAAGCGAAGTTTCAAAGACAAAATTGATGAATTTACATTCTCCGCAATACGAAGACTTGTTCATTAGTTCCTTTACCGAAATGAACCTCCAACGATTGCAAAGGTTAGTCAATCAGTCAGACAGTATTATTTTATACCTACATCTTTTATATATATAAGTAATGATTCCAAACTATTATAAAATTTACTATTTTAGATTTTACAAGTGATGAACGATGATCCAGAAATGCCCAAGGTTTCCAAAGACACCCTCAGAAAAATTTTGAAGCATCTTAATTTTAAATTTGTCGACGGTCACGCAAGAGCACACTTATTGATCGAAATGATATAACATGGCGCCAGCGTTACTTGCGATCTATATGTCATTTTCGACGAGAAGGGAGACATATATATTATCAAGATGAAACTTGGGTTAACGCAGGTAAGGCTAACATTTTGAATTTATATACATTTTACATTAAATTTAATAGTAATATTGAATGTTAATGTACTATATTTATTTTTGGGTCATACTGTAAAAAAAACTTGGGTGGACAAGAAAGTCACATCATCTCGGCAAGCGTTTTTGGAGGGACTGACCAGTGGATTAAAAAATCCATCTGGAAAAGGCAAACGTCTCATAATTAGCCATATAGGTAGTGAAGAAGGCTTCCTGGAAAAGGGGCTCATGATTTTGGAAGCAAAGAAAAATTGTGAAGATTACCATGATGAGATGAACGCAGTTTGTTTTGAGGAGTGGTTCGCTGGAGTCTTACCAAAATTAAGACCAAACTCAATTGTGGTGATGGATAATGCACCTTACCACTCCCGAAAATTGGAAACGGCACCAAAAATGAGCTGGAAAAAAGCTGCCATTCAAGACTGGCTTTTAAATAAAAATATTCATTACGAACCAGATATGGTTAAAGCTACGCTTTTAGAACTGATTCCACATAACGAGTCTTTTAATAAGTACGCTGTAGACGAAATGGCAGCACAACATGGGATCACGGTTTTAAGACTGCCCCCTTACCATTGCGAGCTGAACCCTATCGAATTGATATGGGCGCAGGTAAAGGGGCATGTAGCTCAAAATAATAAAACCTTCAAATTGACAGACGTGAGAAATTTATTTGAGGAAGGCATTCAAAAAATTACGGCTACCGAATGGTCTAAATGCGTATCCCATGTTGTCAAAGAAGAGGAAAAAATGAGTAGGCTAGATATTTTAATTGACAATATCACAGACACATTTATAATACATGATAGCGAAGACGGCGACGATTTATAAAATAAAATATTACCATAATACATCTATTTGTTTTATTTCTCATGTTCCTTCATGATCACATTTTTTTATTTATTTCACACACAATTATTAAAGAAAACTCTCAGATCCTTAATAAAATTAATCGTCATAACTAAATTATCCGTTCAGAAATATTTAATTTCCTGATATACTTAGTTTCTATTATAGTGGTAGTTGTTTAGATATACTACTATAAACGAGAGGAATCGATTCGGAAATATTCCATTTCCGTATCGAATAATTTCGTAACGTCACTATTTAGTACTTGTCATAACGTTGCAACACTGAAATTGTCAAATTCAATTCAATTCAATTCCCAGGCAATGGCTTTTAGTAGTGCCAACTGGGCACTAGTTGATTCGCCAGTGTCACGTTGATGGAGAATGCACGAAGGAGGTTGAGCGGTGTAAGACGTTACAAAATTTTGATAAGCTAAGTAGTAAAGAGTAGTTTTTTTTTTTTTTAATGTTAGTCACACCTAAAACAAAACAAATGACACAATAAATTGTTATGTACAATATATACATGAGATAAACACAATATACTACAATTTAATTTTATTACATTCTATATATTTACATAGGAATCTACAGTATAGACTAAACACAAATGTTAACAAATATTCTATATTTACAGGACGAGGGACATTAGGGGGGAGGACATCATAGAGAGGATGAAGAAGTTTGGGACAGTTGAAGAGGATGTGAGATACAGTACCTTCATCCAGGCCACACTCACAGACAGAGCTATCCCTTATCCGGAGTTTGGCTAGAAAAACAGGTGTGCATGAGTGACCAAGACGTAACCGGGAAATAGTAGAGGTGACCCAGCGTTCAGCATGTCTGTGTTTGAAGAACCAGGGTCTGCTTGGTATATCCGGCTGGATGGAGGCATAATATTTACCCTTGATGGATTTTGAATTGTTCCAGAATGAAGTCCAAGATCGGTTCAGATAAGTTTTTGCAAGAGCACACAAATCTTGTGCCAAGTTTCGGAAATGATCAAGAGAACCAGAGACAACAGCTGTTTTCGCACAGGAATCCACAGTCTCATTTCCAGGAATACCGGAGTGGCTGGGGATCCAGGCTAGCAGGATAGACAATCCTTTTTGATTGCATGAGAATAAAGGCTCCCTGATTTTTAAAATAATGGAAAATCTTGACTTGCTTCGAAAAGGATTTTCTTTTATAGACATTAAACAACTTAAGGAGTCAGTCAAAATCACAGTTTGTTGAACGTTATGGGAAAGTGCAAACAGGATTGCTTCCAATAGAGCAGTGGCTTCTCCTGTGAACACTGAAGACTCGGGGGGACATTTAAATTTTAAAATTATTTTATACCTGGGAACCCAACAGGCAGCACCAACACAGCCATCAGGAGACAGCTTTGATGCATCAGTATAGATAAGAAGATGATTTGACCAATTTTGATTGATATAGTTTTGCAATTTGGTGTTAGTATCCGGGGCTCCTTTAATCAGACCAATATCTGTGACAATAGGAGGATTGAAGACCAAGGCTTTGTAAGGAGTAGAAAATAATGGGTTTTGTGGGAAAGTTAACAAGGGGTGAGGAAGGCTAGAATATTTAAGGAAACTGTCAACTAGATATGAGGAGTTGCGAGATGATGGAAATTTCGATAGTTGGGTTAATCTAGGCCAAAGAGGGTGGGATGATAGCTGAAGCATCTTGCTAACAAACCGATCACAAAGGTACTGACGGCGGATAGCTAGGGGAGGGTCGACACATTCCACCTGCAGGGCATTGGTGGGGGAAGATTTCATTGCGCCTAGAATAATTCTGAGGCACCTGTATTGAATTTTGTTAAGTTTTTCAGCAGCTGATTTGTTAAATGGATCTAGTACAAACAAACAGTAGTCCATGTGACTTCTTACCAAGGCATTATATAATAATTTTAAAGAATAAGGGTGGGCACCCCACCAGACTCCAGCTACTGCGCGTATTGCATTAATGCCTTTTTCACATTTTTTAATTATGTGTTCGGAATGGGCAACTCCAGTCAGGCGGTAATCAAGGTAGATACCCAAGAATTTTTCCTTGTCTGCAAGGTGGATATGCTGACCGTCATATGAAAACTGGAAGGTGGGGAGGGATCTTTTCCTAGTGAACACCACTGCCTGACATTTGCCCACTGATAGGGACAAGCCATGGTCAGACAGCCACTGGCCTAGATAATGCAAAGCAGAATTAATGCGACAGGATATTTCTTCTACACTGCCGGAGCTGTGATAGAGGACAATATCATCAGCATATTGTAAGATATTACAAAAACTATTAACAGACAATTCTAGATCTTGGGTATATATGCTATACAGCAGAGGGCTGAGGACTGAGCCTTGAGGGAGACCTTTCCAGACAAGTCTGGGGGGAAGAGAGGATGTCCGATGCTTAACCACAATCGACCTGCAGAACAGCAGGTTGCATATTAGATGTACTAAACTCGTCGGAATACTCAGCTGTTGCATTTTCTGCCTGAGTACCGGAAGTAAGACATTATCATAAGCAGAAGCGATGTCAAGAAAAATGCCCGCAAGGTACTCTCCTTTTGTAAAGGCTAACCGAATGTCTGTTGTAAGTATGCTGAGGCTGTCTGTAGTACTCAAACCCTTCCGGAACCCAAATTGGGAGGAGGGAAGAATATTCTTACTTTCCATTAACCATTCCAATCGATTTTTAAGTAGATGTTCTGTTATTTTTGCTAAAGTAGATGACAAAGCTATGGGTCTATAGGAATTAGAATCTAAGGGATTTTTACCAGGTTTTATGATGGGAATAACTATTTGGGATTTCCAGGAGTTAGGAATAGTACCTGTTTCAAGACATTTATTGATTATGTTGAGGAAATGAAGTTTAGCTTTGTCATTTAATTTAGTCAAAAAGGAGTATGGAACGCCATCTTCCCCTGGAGCTGAATCTTTTAGACCATTAAGAGCAATTTGTAACTCGGAAGAAGAAAAGGGAGCATTCATATCATCTGAAGTAGGAGCCGGCGTGAAATTTAGAAATAGGTCCGCATCAGGGACATAAGGTGGAGCCAGTTTGTCAGCAAAGTTGCTAAGCCAATCTGAGGGATTATTGGATGTAGGGTCAGTATGGTTTAGGGACCGGCGGAATTTCCTGATATTCGTCCATACAATTGAAGATGGGGAACGGGGACTAAGGGATTCACAGAACCGGGTCCAGCTAGCTCTTTTTTTTTTGACACCAATCTTTTAAATTTGGCATCAAGCTTCTGATACTTAATAAAATTGTCCTGAGACATACAATTTGAATATGATTCTTCTGCCGCAGTTCTTTGACCAACTAAAACACTGCATTCATCATCCCACCAGGGAGAGGAAAGCAGATGTTTTTTGGGTGGGGATTTTTTGGGGATAAAGGAATCAGCCGAATATTTAAGACAGTTCAAAAAGTGGTAGTAACAAGACAAAACATTTCCATCAAATTCCAATCCTGGCAGGGATTCTAACATGAAATCAACAGATTGGGAATAAGCTGACCAATTTGCTTTTTTAAGGTTATATTTTAAGTGGGGATCATGGGAATAAGAAGGGAGGGACTTATTGTTTAGAGAAAGAATAATGGGGAAGTGATCACTGCCGTGAGATGATGGAAGGGTTTTCCAAGAAATTTGGGAGGCAAGGTTAGGTGAACAAAGAGAGAGATCCACAGCAGTTTTTGGGTTCTGATTAGGGAATACCCTGCGAGTTGGAGAGCCATCATTGAGGATGCAGAGACCTACATCATCAAGCATGTCAATCAACAGCGGAGCAAACCCATCACAGCCGTAGCACCCCCACATGGTGTGGTGAGTGTTAAGGTCACCCAGGGCGATGATAGGACTTGGAGTAGATGATAAGATAGATTGGAGTTCAGGAAGAAGAGAGGGAGAGGGATGTGGAGGGATACAGAGAGATAAAAGAAACATTCAGGGCACGGACAGCAACAGCATTAATCTGTTGGCTGTGTGGAGGAAGAGGGATTTGGGAAAAGGGAAGAGAGTGCCGAACTAGGACGGCACTGCCTGCATACCCGTCACTCCTGTCATCCCTTAAACAGGAGAAACCAGGCACCCGGAACTGGGAGCCAGGCATCAACCAAGTTTCCGAGATGGCAATAATGACAGGATTATGCAGGTTTATGAGAGTGAATAACTCATGTTTTCTGGGACATAGGCTTTTACTGTTCCATTGCAGTAGGGTTATTGGGGTCGTTTTGGATAATTTTAAAAAGTTGGGAAATGTTGTTGGCAACGTTGGACGGTAAAGGAACGTCACTACATGGAGTGACAAGGCTTAATAGGAGCGCGGATGTTGAGAGCACAACCATTAGGGAGAGATGAAGGACAATCACCGACAATAGTCTGGTGAGTGCCTCTATCATAACCCTTACCTAGTGGAGCACGAGGACGAGGGGACCGGGAAACTGTTTGGCGGTAGGAAGCCTTTACTGGGGATGGGTTTGATGGGCGAGTAAGATTTTTGGTTGAATAGGCAGGACTACTGAACATCTCTTTCGTCATCTCTGCATATGATCTCCGGACAGGAGGGAACTGAGCTGAAGCTTCCATATAGGATATATTATCCTGGGACATTACTCCCTTGATGGAATGTTGTCTCGAAAATTCAGGACATACCTTATCGGAGGCAAAATGTTTGCCTGTGCAGTGTAGGCAAGTGGCTTGTTCCTTCCCTATTTCACAGGAGTCACCTGAGTGAGGTTGAGAGCACTTAAAGCATCTTGGTTTTGATCTGCAGATCATTTTAGTGTGACCAAAACGACAGCAGTTCAGGCACTGTATCGTCGGGAGATTATATGTTTCAACAGGGAGGGATGTGTGATAAGAATAAACCTTTTTGGGAAGCATTTGTCCCCTAAAGGTTAGGACAACGGACTGAGTGGGCATCCAGGTGGTAACATTGTCATTGATTGTTTTACAGTTTAATCTCCGAGCTTTGAGCACCACACCACAGCCGGGAGGGAGCTCCATTGACTCCACGAGTTCATCCATCGACCAATCAACCGGAACGCCTTTCACCAATCCCATTCTGGTCACATTGTAAGTAGGGATGGACACTTTGTATTTGCATAGGGTCAGGATTTCGTTGACCAGAAAGTTATTGGCTGCAGCTGCAGTCGAAAACTCCACTGTAATTTTGTTTCGTCCAATATTTTTAACACCATCATTTAGAATGGAGGGGATCTTGTGCTTGTGGAGGAGTTGGCCAAAGGTAATAGCACGTAGAGATGCTCTGGAAGCCGGGTCTTCGACTTCCCGGGAGACTTGCACGATGAATGGTCCCTTGTCATCAATGGAGTATGATTTCGGGCCATTGGTAAAAGAGGGATGGATGTATAGATTTTGTACAGAGGGGTTCATTTTACTGGGGTCCGTAACTGTTTTTTTGATTGCGGATGGGGCTGACCCATCCTCTCCTTGACGTTTACGGGATGCAGGAGGGGCTCCCGGGTCGGGAGGTTCTTTGGGAGGATCCGTCTCCATTATGAGAGATTGGTTTAAAACATACTAATATTACAACTTACCAACACCAATAGGGTAGTAACACCTTAAAATACTATAAAAACAACTTTTTACACCGTGAAAGTTCACAAAAAATGCCGAAAAACCAATAAAATCTCACTAACATGTGCGTAGACCAAACAAAACGCTGGCGGAAAAAAAAAAAAAACGAAATTGTCAAATCTGGAATCGAATTAAAATTCCGACTTTAGTTAACGTAGTGGTTATATATTATCTTAGAAAATTACCCGAGACAAGAGATAACCCATCATCATCATCATCATCTCAGCCTGCGGGCGTCCACTATGGAACACAGGCCTTTCCCAGAGAACACCACCACACCTGGTCAAATTCAAATTTATTTATTTCACATAGGCCAACCTGTGGCTCTTATGACAAGTCATGACTCTACCACCGGTTCGGAAAGCGGATTCTGGTGAGAAGAGCCCGCAAAAACTCAGCAGTTGCTCTTCAAAATAATCATTTTACAATATTATTGATTGATATATGAAGCTATTACATTGTAATAAGTTTTTTATACTATCTTGTGGGCAGCTGGATGCCAAGCCGATTTAACCTATGCAACTTTGTTAGAATAATATTTCCACAATGAGGGGGGAAGTTCCAAAAAAAAGTACTACAATTCAATTCATGTTAAGACGGTCCTCAGCCTTCCTCATCCAGCCACTTCCCGCCACCCGCTTTATATCGTCGGTCCAACGTGCTGGAGGGCGCCCCACACTACGCTTACTTGTTCATGGTCTCCACTCTAGTACTTTTCAGCCCCAAAGTCCATCGCTTCTGCGACAAGCATGACCTGCCCACTGCCATTTAAGCTTGCTAATGGTTTGGGCTATGTCGGTGACATTGGTTCTCTTACAGATCTCTTCATTCGGAATCCTGTCCTTAAGAGAAACTCCTAACATAGCGCTCTCCATAGCTCTCTGAGTAACTTTAAATTTGTGGATCAAGCCTTTTGTTCGTGTCCACATTCCAGTGCCATAAATGAAGACGGGAAGGACACATTGAAGACTTTTGTCTTCAGGCATTGGGGTATTGACGATGAGAAGACCAGCCTGGCGATCGCGTAACTTTTATCGCTGTCCTTAAAGGACTATTTCAATGTCAAAACATGGTTTTGGCCAATAGGAGAAGCCCAAAATCATATTTTGACATTGATGCAGTCCTTTAAGGACTGTGAAAAAGTTACGCGATAGACGCCCTGACTTAATTTTCCAAATGCCGCCCAGCCCAGCCGTATTCTTCTGTTGGCTTCTTCGTCGAAATTGTTTCTACCCAGTTGTATGATATGGCCAAGGTAGTTGTACTCTGAAACAATTTCGATTCCAACATTTTCGACGATCACGGGTATCGGGACAACCTGTTGATTGAACATTAACCTTGGTTTTGTCCATGTTTACCCCAAGACCAACTCGTCCGGAGTGTCTGCCAGGATACTCCACCACACCTCTACTTCATCATTAACCGAAAGCTACTCACCGGTAACTCGATGCTGGTAAGACTGAAACTGCAACTGGCAGCTGGCTTTTATATTTTCACAATTGTAGTCACACCAAATGATTTAATACAAATTATTACTCGGTCAATACTGGTCTTTATTTATTTTAGATTGTCATTTAGGTTATGACACAGAAAAGAAACCACAAGGCACAAAGAAACATAATGGATATATTCCACAGAACTCTATGTAGGTAATACACAGTCGTAAATCCTAGATAATTACTCCTCTCCTAGCGAAGTTACCTCAGAATTTGTTGATTTCAAAACAGTACAACCACAGAGAACAACAATAGAATTCCCCAAGACAAGAGACAAGATGACAAAATCAAAGACCTTACACTTACTAACTAGACTGTGCACTATGGCGAAAAAACCGGTCCGCGTGAGAGGGCTCCCGTTGGTAGTGTGTCCCTTTCTAATTACTAGTGACCATGATAAAACAGAACACAGGACAATTTGCTTGTATAATCCGACATTTATCTAGATTCAATAAAATGACATAACGTATTTTACTAAACTCTAATAAATCTCCTAATTTTCACCTAAATAACTTAAAATATTATAACTTGAGAGAAGCGACTTTCTAAGTAAAATAATATTAATGTGATTTACTTTGATTAAATAATTTTTTAGTTTATTCAATTTACTATACGTTACGTATCTATAGGTCGACCGTTTAACTCGCGTATCGCCTGCGCGGTAAGAAGGGAGCGGAGGGAGATGTTAAAGATGTTAAAACTTAAAAATAAATACTTAATTCTTTACCAACAATGTCTATCTCGAGATAAATCTTTGGATTATTGATTCCGTGTGTAGCGTTACCCGCCCCCGCTCCCTTCTTACCGCGCAGGCGATACGCGAGTTAAACGGTCGACCTATACATAACTACTTCTACGAAAAGACTAGAAAAATCTTTGATCCACATAATTCATGGTTACCCTAAAGAATAATATGTAATGTGCATTTAGTATTACCAGTGCCAAACATTTAAGTACTACTTTTACTCAGTATTCATGATTTATTTTTTAAATACAACGCAATAACAATTATTTATATAAACTGTAGAAATATTAAAATTAGTTTCAAAGTTTATGGATTGTTTGTTTTGGTAAATCATAAAAGAGCAAAATATAAAATTTTCTACCATTTCTACCAAACCCAATAATTATATGAGCTAGCAAGACGTCAGACAAGGACACACTACCACCGGAGGCCCTCTCGCCAGGACCGCTTTTGGCTAGCTACCGCTTACAAGGAACTAGCTACCCTAAGTAAAACGCCATAGATCTCATTTTAGCGTAACAAAAATGTTTGGTACACAGTCTAGTTAGTAAGTGTAAGGTCTTTGGACAAAATACATGAAAATTCCACCATTCCATTAAAGTTTTGTACATGGAACTAGGAATTACGACTACGTGTAAGTTTTGTACACAAACAAAATCAGAAACAGACATAGGTATCATAATGACAAAAATAGCGTGCCACTTTTCAACCAAACGTAAACATTAAACAAATCACAGGGAAGCATCAAAATACAAATAATTGTGATAACTTCCCTTTTTTTTGTAGTTTGTATGTTTATGGTGGCCATAGACGAATTATATTATTTACCACATATTTACTACCGCGGGCTGATTACGTAAAACTTTGCAGTAGCGACAGCAATAGCAAAGCGACCGGTCGCAAAATGTCAAATAATATGTAAAAATATTCTTCGTCTTCCTTTATTTTTTGGCTTTTTTTAGTGCCAAGCCAGCACAATGCACTTCGCCAATGTCAAGTAGCTTGAAAAAGGCACAAAGGAGATTGGCCGGTAAAAATATTACTGATTTAAGATTTCTAGCTCTGTAATAGAAGGGGTTAGAATAGTATTAAAATTATTACTAGACAAAACTACACTACAATAAACAACAAGACAGGGAATATGAAAACACAAGGAATCTAATACCTACAAATATAAAAATTATAGTTTAAGTTTGTTAATTTTAAAAAACTTACATAAATACTTTACATAAGGAGTATAGACTAACATTAAGAAACATGCACCATTTAAGGGACGGGGAACTTTAGGAGGAAGGACATCATAAATTTTAAAGGGAAGTTTGGGGCAGGAGAAGAGTATGTGGGAGGTAGATCCTTCGTCCAGACCACACTCACACAGGGATAAAAATATTTGCATAATACAAAAGTGACGTTTAAATTGACGTTTGACAGCAGCGATCGCGAGATTTACGCCTGTCGCAAGCCTGTCGCGAGATACGCCGAAGTTTGATACATAGGTAGAGAATTAAATACTCTTTGGTTGGGTGTTATTGGCCTGTGCCTTAAGGTGGAACCACATTTGTGAGGATCGATTTGGATTTTGCCTATACAAAACTGTCATTTTACATAGATTCGTGTACGCATCGAAAAGCCGATTTGATCCGTACACGATTCTATGGAATTTGACAGTTTTGTATGGGCGAAATCCGAAACGATCCTCACAAATGTGGTTCCAACCTTAGGCTGGAATCGGATCTGTGCGCATTGATTCGCATTTTGTACATTCAAAACTGTCATTTTTCATAGTCGTGTACGCATCAAAAAGCCGAATTGATGCGTACACGACTCTATGAACAATGCGCCATTCTACTTCTAGTTGTCACGTAAATCACATCTCTCTATGCCTACTTGATGGTTGTTTTCATTAATCAATAATTGAGCAATGGATATTTGTTTCATTGTTAAATGAAGGAAATCCTTACTTTAATTTTCCGGGATAAAATGTAGCCTATGTGTCAACCCAGGATATAATCTATCTCCATTTCTTTCAAGCCAAGACTCTCATGTGTATGGATGTAATTAACATCGCTCTTATGCGACTTGCGAGTGACTTGCTGCTATCCGCGAGGAGTACCGTCCTCTATCTCCGACAATATTTATCAGGTCTTCACCATAATTATGTGAAACATATTTGACGGTATACACTTTCAAATAAAAACAGAATTATCAAATTCGGCCAGAGATGTGATGGAGTTACGGAGTAAACTCGATAAAACCTTCCATCCCCTATCTCGGAGGAACCTGTTTGAAAACTATCCTATATGTTCACCCGGAGTATCAGCTACCACTATATTTTGTCATTGAAATCCGTTCAGTAGTTTGCGCGTGATGCTGACTGACAGACAAAAAACTTAAGTGGCACTCGGGGACTGCCGCGGTAAAGCTATTGCATAGCACTTTTTATCAACTTATGCAATTATAATACTTATGCAATATTTTTTTGCATCATAAAAATTATGCAAAAAAAAATTAAAAAACAAACAAACTAAGTACTTCGCGAGTGAGATTCGAACCTGCGATATCATCATAGAAAGCGGTCGCTTGCCCACTGCGCCAAATAGAGCTACTTGAGAACCTCTAAAATGTTGAACGCTTACTGAACGACGGTGTTAGGTTTTTTTTCGTTACGGAATTTCTTGATTTGGTCGCCCTGCTCACTCATCCTAGTTCAAAGCCCGCGATAAAAGCTATGCAATAGCTTAAAACTTAAAAAAATTGTTTTGGGCTCAGAGTCAATAATAAAACGTGCGCCAATTCAAATTTTAAAAATAGGTATATTTAATGTACAGAATTCGTCCAGCTACAGTTTTATTATAAATATTTTGTCTGTTATTTTTACTCGACCACTACGGTCGAGTGATTTAATTATTATCAAAATCATTTCCCCTCGCGGTGAGCAGCTGGCCGCGGCGGGCTCGAGGGTGCTTCAGTTATAGCACTTATAGCGTACGTTGTGTAGCGGTTGACAATATAAGTTCAGAAATAATGTTTCATTTATTTCTTTTTAAATTACAATCTTAAGGTAACTCACCTGTGTGAGATAATGGATTTTGTCAATTTATCTGACTGCCACCCGCTCCCCCGCACGGTGATCCGGGGGCCGCGCGCTGAGCGGCGGCGCGGCGGCGCTTCAATTGGGTATTTGACTGTTGTCAGAATGTCAATATTCATTATTTATGATCGAAAATAGATCGGTCAAAAATCAAATAAGTTATAGAGCTAAAGTTTCCTGTTAGACAGAGAGTGGGCTAATGAAGTGAAATGTCAAAATTCAGCAGGTCCATACACGCTCCACAGAAAATTGCGTTTTAGAAAGAGAAATGGGATTGTATTATAGTATTTAAAAACGTTATTTTAAATAGATAAAAAAATATCAGTCAAATATCCAATTATGGCATACATTGTGTACCGACTAAAAATACATAACTCATAATTTATTTATTAGGGATGCATCCGATACCGATACCGACACAGATATATCGGAATCAGCGACATAAAATTTGCCGATACACAGTCTCCTTTTGAATTTCGCTCTATAGACAATCCATTTGTTATTATGTTTCCTAATTAAAAATCTCATAACTGTGAATTTTATTATTATAAATTTTCCTGATCTGTTATCAATTAGCATTTCTAAATAAATAGGTTTTATTAAAAGTAGGTATGAGTAATTTCATCTGTTTCTAAAGACAGGCTTTTTATAGCTTTCTTTGAATCTTAACTGTCCGTATCGGTATCGGTGATAGTCTATATAAATAAAAATGAATGTTGGTAAGCGCATAACTCAAGAATGGATGGACGAATTCTGTTAATTTATTTTTTTGTATGTTCCTACACGTCCACGGAAGGTTTTAATAAAATAAAATAAAAATAAAAGATTTTTTTTTTTTAAATTTATTTTGGCAAAAACAGTCATAACTTAAAAACAATACATATCGATACAAAAAAAAGCTTAAAAATAGACATAACATTGCCGAAAAAGAAGATACATAATTAATAAAGTTTTAAATAGGAGCACTGAGCAGAAACAGGAAAAATATAATAAAAACATAGCATGATATCTTTATCAGAGTAAAAGTATAGTTTTGGTAAGGTTAAGTAAGGTTTATAGTTTATATTATAGATATTTTTTTAAACATGCCGTTTTAATTCCCTTCAAAGAGCTAACAAATAAGTCTACATCAGAAAATTCATCATTGTACAGTCTCATAGCTCGAGATACATAACAGTTGCGTGTGTATTTTTTGTGAAGAAATGGCGGTGAAAACAAGTTTAATTTACGGTTGGGGCGTATAGGGAGTTTAATTCAACATGAAAAGTTTAATTTAGATAGCAGCACAGGACAATCAATTTGACCGTTTATGATTTTACGTAGAAATGCGATGTCGAATTGCTTCCGGCGGCTATGAAGGCTTAAAATACTATGGTGTTTTAAGGAATTGTCGTAGGATTCATTGTAGCGATTACAACGAAAGTTTAATATTCTGATGAACTTACGTTGGACTTTTTCGATTCTGTCAATGTGATGTTTGTAGAAAGGACTCCAAATCACACAGCCGAAGTCTAATATTGAACGAACAAAAGCGAAATATAATATTTTTAATGTTATAGTTTTGCTGAATGGTTTAGTAATACGATTAATAAAACCTAAATTTCTAAAAGCCCGTCGTATAATATTGTCTATATGTAAGTTAAATGTTAGTTGATCGTCTAAGATCATACCCAAATCACGAACCTGATTTACACGTTTGAGAGTATTGTTACAGAGATGATAGTTAAATTTTAAGGGACTTTTTTTTCTGGTGTACGATATAACACTACATTTATCAGAATTTATAAAGAGTTGATTACGAGCACAATAATCTGATAGATTATCAAGATCCGCTTGTAACTTTAGACAATCGTCATAAGATGTAATGACTCTGTATAGTTTTGTGTCATCAGCGTATTACTATTAGATAGAGAGTCTCCTATGTCATTTATGTATAAAGAAAAAAGTAATGGCCCTAAATGGGAGCCTTGCGGGACACCGGAAGGGACAGACAAATATTTTGAACGAAAACCTTTAAGGCAAACAGCTTGGCTACGATTTTTAATATAGGATTCTAACCATCTAAGCAGATTACCATGTATGCCGAGTTTCCAAAGTTTCTCCAAGAGTAAATCGTGGTTAATTTTATCGAATGCTTTAGAAAAGTCAGTGTACACAACATCTACCTGTATATTTATGTCCATAGACCGATACAAAAAGTCTGTAAATACAGCTAGATTACTCTCACACACACTGCGTGACTTTGTAAAACCGTGCTGATTTTCATTAAGGTGGTTCCGGATGGCCAAAGACAGTTGATTTGTAACTATTTTCTCGAAAAGCTTTCCTAGAATACATAATTTAGAAATAGGTCTATATTGAGTTATTAGATTTTTTTGTGTATTTTTAGGTATCGGAGTAATAAGTGCTTGTTTCCAAATACTAGGAAATATACCCGTTTCGATAGATAAACGAAAAATATTAGCCACAGGTTTTAATAGTTCAGTAGCACATCTAGAAATTAGAACGGGGTGAATATTATCATTGTTAATTTTTCGGGTATTAACGGACTTAAGTTCTTTTAAAATGATTTCATCACTAAGGTTAATGGAATTAATGTCAACAATAGGGGCATAGTCGCAATGGGCAGGAAGTTTACTTACAGTATTAATATTATTATTATTATTGTGTGAAATAAAAACAGAATGAAAATACTTGTTAAATGCTGAACAAATATCATTGCATTGTGTTAAAGTTTCACCATCAAAGATCATTTTTTCAGGTATATCACTATTACCATATTTTGATTTGACGTAAGACCAAAAAAAAATTCGGGTTATACCTGATCCTATTCTCAGACATTATATTATAGGTTAAATAACAATCATGTTCCATCTTTCTTAATCTGCGTCTAAGACAAGAAAATTGTATGTAATCCATGTGGTTTCCATATGTTTTCCACCTGTCATGAAATTTTCGTTTCTCTTTACTAACCTTAATGAGAGTACGGTTATACCAAGGGGGGTATTTGTATGAGTCAAAAACACGACGCTGTGGCACATGTTTATCTATAAGATTATACAGAATTTCATAAAAATAACTAATTCTAGATTCAACATCATTTATGGTCGAGAAAGTTTTATCCCAATCTATTGAGTTTAAGCCTAGACGGATGCTATCAAAATCTGATTTAAAAAACATTTTCTTAATGAAAGTATTACATTTTAATGGGATATTTTCATTTAAGTTTATCTCAATGTTCAGGGACTTGACTTGGGAATGACTATCCTCGGGTATGAGTGGTTGAACACATGAGGTTACATTACAGGTCTCATTACAAAAAACTAAGTCTAATAATCTGTTATTAACGTTTAACTCTGAGCTGAACTGGGATAAAAGTGAAAGATTTATAAAGTCACAAGTGAGAGATGTTAAGAGATCATTGTTAGGCCTAATATTCATACAACTCAGGTTATCGTCATAGTACCATTCTGCGTTGGTAATATTAAAATCTCCAACGATTATACCGATATATAACGTTGGGTAAAGCGAACGATGATGTTTTGAATTTGAGCATCTGATTTGATGTCTTCTTTTTGGGTGCTCTTTAATTTTTGGTGTGGATAACGCTTGACACGATGAATAAAGTCGATGTCAGAAGGAAGGAGTGAAAAGCCAACCTTAGTTGCAATTAAGTTCAAAATACTGTGAAGATTTTCACCTTTTTGAAACGGGATACCAGAAATTTCAAGGTTATTTTGTCGGCCTTGTTGTTCTTTCAAGAGTAGTTTGTCTGACAACAACTTATTGCAATTATCCACTTCAATAATATCCTTTTCGAGGCGTAACACTTTATCATTTAAGGTTTTATTTTCCTTTCGTAATTCTGAAAAGTTTACTTGTGTGTCACTATTATGAAGAAAAAGTTCAGATATTTGAAATTTGATGTTATTTTGCTCTGCTAACATTGTGCTGGTAGTATCTTTAATCTCAGTAATCTGATTTCTCAAGGCAGAGACATCGTCGCGCACCAGTGTAAGATGTCGGTCTAGTATAAAGAAGTGATTTCCTTACGAAAATTATTTATCTCGGGTGTTATGTCGCAGCAGTCTCTTAGCTTCCTTTTGCGAAGAGTGACTTGAACTCCTTCATCATCACTTATCTTCGATAGGTCAGGTTGTGAAGATGACATAATTTGACTCACGTGGACGTCAATGCAATGGAGGCAAGGTAAGGAAGCGTCGAGAACCCAAGCGTAATTATATTATAGGTGAACTGACCACTAGGTACCTATAGTTGCAGGGTGGCCGTACGGGTGTGAGTGGGACGAAAAATAGCAACCGTCCTTTTTCCCCGAAGAGGAGCGGGGTGTACCTGTTACTACACAATGAATATGACGTAAACACCAAAACACAACTTTCAACTCTTTTCTTTATGTATTATGGCTTCAAATTGCATATGAAAACTTTTAAAAATTAAGTAAAAATTTATAACACGTCTGCTCGGATCGAGTGCCGCAGCATTGAATGAATTAATTTTTACTTTTAACTTTTGACCGAACGAAGTCTGTCGGGGCAGCTAGTTTTTTATAAATATATGTGTATTGGTATCATATCGGCTGAATTGCGATTCGATACATCCCTAGTATTTACTGATGTACTTAATGATCAGAAATATTAGGTCTTTACCTATGAAATTGCCTTTCTTCAGTACTGGTCATTTCAAATAAAAAAAAGTTTGTAATAGCTCTGTATTCTAAATTCAAATTAATTTTGTTTTAAAACCATGACATTCTATTTACAAACTCAGTCTTTTGTTTTTTGATTAGCGTTGTATTTTCATTACATTTGAACATTTTTCGTCATAATGGATACTTTAAAAATTCGTGTAATTATGGAATATGAGTTCCGTCGTGGCACCAACGCGACACAAACGGCCCGTAACATCAAAAACGTTTACGGAGAGAACTGTACATACGATAGCACAACCCGTTATTGGTTTTTCCGGTTCCGTTCTGGAAATTTTGACTCGAAAAATGAAGCTCGTGGTCGTCCGGAGACTTTGGTTAACAATAATGAATTAAAGGCGATTGTGGAAGCTGACGAAACTCAATCTACAGCTGAGCTAGCAGCAGCTTTTGATGTAAGCATCAAAACAATATTGATCCATTTGCGACAAATTGGCAAGGTAAATAGCTTGATAGATGGGTGCCCCACGACCTTAACGATCGCCAGCGCAACGTACGCGTCGAGACCTTCCTTGCGCTGCTCAACAGGCAAAGAAATGAAGGAATTTTGAAACGAATTGTTACGTGCGACTAAAAATGGATTCTGTTCGACAATCGAAAGCACTCAGTAAGTTGGTTAGACCCTGGTTCTGCACCAAAGCAATGCCCTAAACCAAAAATGACCCCTAAAAAGGTGATGGTCACTGTTTGGTGGTCTAGTGCGGGTGTTATTCACCACAGCTTTTTACAAAACGGCATGAGCATTAATGCAGATGTGTACTGTGAAGAACTGGAGAGAATGATGGAGAAGCTTGCACATCTGCAACCAGCTTTGGTCAATCGGTCGTCCCCACTGCTCCTTCACGACAACGCGCGACCCCATACTGCGCAACACACAGTCTCCAAGCTGCAAGAGCTGGGGTTGGAAGCTCTCCCTCATCCGCCATACTCACCAGACCTTGCACCTACCGACTATTACTTTTTCCAAAATTTAGACAACTTTTTAGTGGGTAAAAAATTCAATTCCCGAGAGGCAGTACAAAATGCCTTTGAAGAGTTTGTTGCCTCCCGTCCAGCTGATTTTTACAAGGGCATTAATAAACTGCCAATGCGTTGGCAAAGATGCGTCGATTGTATGGGTGATTACTTCGAATAACAGAAATAAAAAAGTTTGAAAAAATAAGTACTTTCACTTATTGCATACAAAACGGCAATTTCATAGGTAAAGACCTATTAAAGGCTTACTTATTATTTAATTTCAAAATTACAAGCGCATCTGTTGCATAACTTACACCAATAAGGGTTTTTCGCCAGTGTGTGTTCGCATGTGCCTCACTAAAGCAGATTTTCTCGCACATCTATAGTCGCAAAACTTACACGAATAAGGTTTTTCACCAGTGTGTGTTCGCATGTGATTCACTAAAGGAGATTTACTCGCACAGGTATAGCCGCATAACTTACATGAATAAGGTTTTTCACCAGTGTGTGTTCGCATGTGAATCAACAATTGAGTTTTTCTCGCACATCTATAGTCGCATAACTTACATGAATAAGGTTTTTCGCCAGTGTGTGTTCGCATGTGCCTCATTAAAGCAGATTTACTCGCACATCTATAGACGCAAAATTTACATGAATAAGGTTTTTCACCAGTGTGAGTTCGCATGTGCCTCACTACAGTAGATTTAATCGCGCATCTATAGTCGCATAACTTACACGAATAAGGTTTTTCACCAGTGTGTGTTCGCATGTGATTCACTAAAGGAGATTTACTCGCACAGGTATAGCCGCATAACTTACATGAATAAGGTTTTTCACCAGTGTGTGTTCGCATGTGAATCAACAAGTGAGTTTTTCTCGCACCTCTATAGTCGCATAACTTACATGAATAAGGTTTTTCGCCAGTGTGTGTTCTCATATGAGTTGTTAGAACACTAACGTATTTACTTTTATATTGGCAAAACTTGCAAGATAACTGCCTTACTTCACCGTGAGTTTTTATGTGTACAACTAGCAGGCTTTTTCGTTTTAAAGTTTGTTTACACACATCACAAGTGAACAAATTTCTTTCAGAAAATAAACTGTTTTCACTAGTGTCTATGTTATTGGAAAACTTAGATTCACTTTGTGAAGTTTTAGATACAATACGTTTATTAACGTTCATTTTATTAGTAACCGGTCCTATGTCTACATTCTGACTTGCTACGTGACAATTTAAATTTACGGAGACAGCAGTAGCAGCTCTTTGGGCGATTACAAGCGATTCATGTTGTAGTGGTACAAACATATTAGGCGTTTTAAAAACATCATATAATTTGACTACGCAATTCGGTAAACTATTAATGTTTGTCACGCCGCTGGTATCGAGTGATCGCTTGTCCGGTTCGCCATTGTATATTTCCAATACTTGTTCACTTTTCTGGTCTGTATCGGCTTCTTCAGCTTGCACTATATTTCCACGATTCGTAGCAAGATTCAGGAACAAGGAAGCAACTGAAACAAAATATTACCATCGTCATCTTTTTTTAGAATAGAAAAGAATAGAAATATTTTTTATTCAAATAAACTTTTAAAAGTGCTTTTGAATCGTCGACCAGCAGCAACCCATCAACGGCTCACTGAACGCAGGCTTCCTGTCAGAGAAGGGTTATGGGTAGTAGGACATAGTCCGCCACGCTGGCCCAATGCGAATTCGCTTGACACACCTTGAGAACATTATGGAGAACTATTAGGTGTGCAGGTTTACTCACGATGTTTTCCTTCACCGTTGAAGCATGTGATATTTAATTTCTTAAACGCACATAACTACAAAAATTGTGTGCTCGGGATCGAACCCAATGTACGCGCAAACGCTGTGTGTGTCTACCTATGGGTACCTACATGCCTTTCTCTGAACGCATTCCTTCCCCCCTTCCCCACACCGCACCCCGTATCTCGCGCGTCGCGCACCGCAGCGTCACCCCAGGAGGGTTTGAAAAACGCAAGTAACACGTCATGTTTGTCGTGAATATTGCGCGCCATCGTATGCCCTCTCCATCTATAAAGAACAACATTGCAACGGCCGACACGAGTGAAAAGTGCCCTGAACCGCAGTTTGTGCTTTCCTACTTTCCTTTCTACGCATCTCATAATCTCCACTCTTGCGCACACTATGATCCCCGAATAGGAGACCACAGTTCTAACTACTAAGCTATCACTGCCCTTGAAACAAACTATATAGTTATCTAGGTAATTCGAGCATATCTATTGGGCGTTTTTCCACTAGCCGGCACGGCAATGGCACGGCACCGACGATGACCCCACCGTGACGCCGTCGCCGGGCGCCGGGACAGCAAGCTTCCCGCTATTCCGTTATATTATAGCCGTATTGTGTACTTATTGTAGCCGTGTGAGTGTGTGTGCGGTAGAGGTTAGGGGTAGGAGGGACGTTCTTCAGGTGGATTGGATTGGTGGATTTAAGTAATGGATAAACTGAAAATTCATATAATTTTTGAGTATGAGTTACTACATGGAAATACCGCTGCGCCAACAACTCGAAACTGTAACGACGTGTACGGGCCTAACACTGCTTGCATAAACACGGTCCATTATTGGATCAATCATTTTAGATCTGGAAATTTTGAGTTGAAGGACGATCCTCGTGGTCGGCCGGTAACTGTTGTCGACAACGACGAATTGAAGGCCATAGTGGAAGCGCATCCAACTCAATCTACGGCTGAGCTTGCTGCGGGTTTTGGAGTTAGTGACGAAACAACATTGAAACACTTGCGTCAAAGAGAAAAGACTTGAACTGAGCGACCATCAGCGAGATACGCGTCGAAACATGCATAGCACTACTGAATCGGCATAGAAACGAGGGAATTCTAAATCGAATTAATACCTGCGATGACAAGTGGATCCTGTACTACAACCGCAAGCGTTCGTCACAGTGGGTGGACCCGGGTACAGCACCGAATCAGTGCGCTAAAATAAAGATTACGACATAGGAAGGTAAAAGGTGACTGTCTGGACCAATGCCGGACTTGTACACAACAGCTTTTTAACGAATGGCACAACAGTGACGGCAGACGTCTATTGCTAAGAACTGCAAGCAATGATGGAGAAGCTCTCAATCCAAGAAGCAAGACTGGTCAATCGCTCTTCCCATTGCTTCATCACGACAACGCGCGAGCTCACACTTCACGACAGAGCCTCGCAAAGCTACAAGAGTTCAGCTGGAAGCTCTCCGTCTCCTACCGTACTGACCGGATCTTGCCCCAACAGATTTCTACTTTTGTCAAATTTAGACAATTGTTTAAATGGGAACAAATTCAACACCCGAGAGCAAGTACAAAACGCTTTCGCTGACTTCATCGCCTCTCGTCCAGCAGACTTCTACAGTAAAGATTACCCATAGGAATAGGAAGCCTCAATAGCCCAACGGTTAAAGGTGCGGACTGAAAACTGAAAGGTCGCAGGTTCGAATCCCACCCGTTGCACTATTGTCGTACCCAGTCCTGGCACAAGCTCTCTGCTTAGAGGAGAATATTAGTCAACTTCAACTTGACTATTATTCTCAAAAATTCTTTTCATAAAACCGACTTCTAACGCTACTACAAAGTATAAAAATAATTTTAGTTTGTCCACGTTTGTTAAAGTCGGGCGGGCCTAAAATACAAATTATGAAACCGACTCTACAAACGAGTCTCATATTGTTATCATTTTAGGCCGGCCCGACTTCAACAAACGTGGACAAACTAAAATTATTTTTATACTTTGTAGTGGCGTTAGAAGTCGGTTTTTTGAAAAGAATTTTTATTTTAAGCTTTTAAGTGTAGTATCCTATGATTGAGGAGCTAGGACCTGGAGCTCCATGATGTAGTCCATACTTGTTACCTACAATATCAATTCGTAATCGAAATTTCCTAAATCCCCATAGTTTTAGGTAGGCAGTACCCTGCAGTATCAGGATTGAGGAGCTAGGACCTGGAGCTCCAAGATGTAGTTCATACTTGTTACCTACAATAATAATTCGTAATAGACATTTCCTAAATCTCTTTATTTTAGGTGAGCAATATCCCTGCAGCATCAGGCTTGAGGAGTTGAAGGTTAACATTTTTATGGGACCATTTCGCAAACATCCTCTGTCGATTACAAAAAAAATCACGTGAATCGGTCCAGTAATCCCGGAGAAATCGGTGGACATACATAGAAAAAAAAAAAGATACCCGCCGAATTGAGAACCTCCTCCTTTTTTGGAGTCGGTTAAAAAAAAAGATATATAGATAACTTGGGCCAGTACTTTGATAAGCTAAATATAAAATAAAAAAATGTACATATTTTCTATGTCGGAAGAGCTAGTTAAATAACATACTTTGTCAATTAATTTGACTGCAGCGTCGTGGTCACTCCCCCTCACGTGAGCAGCTGGCCGCGCGCTGAGCGAGGCTTCAATGATACCATACATAGCATTGTGTACAGATTAAAAATACATTTAATTTACTCATTTATTCATTTATTCATTTGTGAATATGGTACAGTCAAGATGTTGTAATATACAATTTAGAATGCGCATATCCTACCAAAGTGTGGTGTACAAATATAGGAATTTTATTATTATGTCAAAAAATTAAATAAATGTCAAAAAATAATACACATCAGTTAAAATTTCTCCATAAGGTAATCACAGATTGTATAATATGTCTTATCTATAAAAAAAAATTCAACTTTTTTTTAAACATAGGGATCTCCTGCGTTTCAATAATTTCTCTGGGAAAGTGATTATATAAACGAGGCCCAGTGCAGAAGAAGCTTTTTGTTAAAGGGGCACATCTACTGGGTGGCTGTCGCAGCTCAATGGCATGTCTTTTGCTGTTGCGATTTTGAAATAAATTTAAATTACTTTTAACAAATATAATCTATATATATAAAAGAAAGTGGTGTTAGTTACACTATTTATAACTCAAGAACGGATGAACCGATTTGGCTGAAAATTGGTGGAGAGCTAGCTTAGAACCAGGAGACGGACATAGGATACTTTTTATCCCTTTCGACCAAGTTTCCGTCAAGTCACTATAAAACGTGGTATAACAAAAACGCATCTGACATGGAGTAACAAAACGCAAATGACAGTGGAATAACAAAACGTAAATGACAGCTAAACGTAATTTTGTCTTTGGTTAAGTAGTTATGGTAAAAAATTCGACAATTATAAAAAGTGTTATAATAAAGCATTACTGATATTATAAATGCGAAAGTGTGTTTGTTTGTTGGTTTGTCCTTCAATCACGTCGCAACAGAACAGCGGATTGATGCGATTTTTTGCATGGGTATAGTAATGGATGTAGTAGTGATTCCTCAGACCGGGAGAGCTACTTTTTATCTCGGATAATGAAAGTTCCCGCGGGATTTTTAAAAACTAAATCCATGCGGACGAAGTCGCGGGCATCAGCTAGTAGTTTCATAAATATACAGACATGGCATTGTAAGAATTTTATATCCTATAAAATAGGGCTTACAACTATCTGTCGTTTTTAATTTAAATATGGCCCTTAAGCATTTCTTTTGTGCCTTAAATACAGCTTCTTTTTCAGTAGAATTACCCCAAAATAGAATACAGTATCTCAATAGCGAAGCCACATAGCCATGGTAAACCGTTAGTAGCGCAGACACGTTTACTGTTTTCCTCTACATATAAAGTGCAAAGGAGAATTGCCTTAAGTTAGTACAAATATCCAATTTAAAGGAGAATTAATATTCAGACCTAAGAATTTTGTTACATTGACTTCGTTGATAGTTTTACCTTCATAATTTACATTTAAAGCATACGACATCTTTTGTCTGAGCTTAAAAATCATTAAGTTTGTTTTATGGAAGTTGATTATGAGTTTATTAGGATTAAGCCAGTTTATTATTATATCCAGTGTATTTTTAACATTAATAATAAGGTCATTTATGGTTTTATATGCAAATATAATAGTACTATCATCAGCAAACAAGACAATATCATGGTGAGTTACATATTTATACATAACTTATAATGTACTAGCTGACCCGGCGAACTTCGTACAGCCAACTTAAACATTTATATAAATAAAACAAATAAACTACAAGTACTACTACTACAACAACTACTACTACTAAAACTATCCTATCTTTCAAGTTGGACCAAATTACGTATAGCAGGTAAGTTATATATATTATACAGGCTCTTGTAGTCGAAACATTATTGTATAGATGCAGTTACAGCCAAGAAGTAATGTAGTGATAACTCTATCTTAGTCTATATATAATGTATTCTGTGGTTTGAGATTTAGGTTACTAGGTTGCCTAGCAACCTAAACTTCGACGTGTCGTCTAATTAGCATAAGTATTTTAATTTGCAATAACAAATATCGATGTCAATAATTAAGATAAAAACTATCCTACCTTTTAAGTTGGACCAAATTACAGATAGTTACGAAGTTTGATAAAAATCGGTTCAGTAGTTTAGGAGTCCATCGCGGACAAACAACGTGACACGTAATTTATTGACCGAGCGAAGCGAGGTCTCTGAGTTTACTAGAGCGATTTGCACTTGTCCGTCCGTCCGTCCGTCCGTCCGTCTGTCAGGCGCCTTATAACTTTTGAATTACTGAACGTAATTACTTCAAATTTAGATATAATATGTAAACCGATGGCCTCCAGCCGAAAATGGCTTAAAAAGTTATAAAAATCTTTATTTCAGGGGGGCTCTCATAGAAGCGAATGCGAAGAAATTTTTTTTTATTTGCGATTCATAGGTTTTCTGTGTATCATTTTAAAGACAATTTGGAACAGAGTACAACCGTATTTTTTTTTTATTTTTTTCCTAAAATTGACGAAATGGGGGGCTTCCAAAGTGGCGATTTAATACGCTCGCTTGAAGACGCTCTCTGGGAAAATTTTCTATATATTTTCAAGTTGTACTTATTTTCTTACTTCACTTGTATCCTGTACTTGAACAACAAATACTAAAATTATATGAATATTATAAAGAAACGAGATTATTTAATTTTTAATGAGCATCAGTAAATTTCACATAGCTTCACAATAATGCTAATAGATGGCGCAGTCATTAACTATTCCATTGAACTAGGAGTTACGACTACGATTTATCCCAAAAACAGTTTTGCGTCGACCATTATTATTTAGGTACATAATATAATAACATATTATTCAATTAAAATTATTCTTTAGTTAAATATCATTTTGTATATTTTCTATTCGCGTCGATAGATGACGATTTGTACAGATGCCCCTAACCCGTTTTCACTCGTTAGTACCTACATAATAATTCAATGTTTTCACTGACGTTCCCTAACCTTTACGGGCTACCTATGATAAGTTATGTGATGATTACTGTCAACTTCTTTATCACGATCCTGTACGGGACACCTAAAAGGACATTGGGACGGATGTTAGGACTTAGGATTGTGTTTTGGAGCTACCTACGTAAAGAGACTCCTACACAGGGGATGATTTAGGTATGTTTGGTGAAAACGGGCATAATAATAATAATGTCAGTTTTGGTCGTCATGTATCGATTGAATGAATAATCATGGGATACTGTTACCGCGAGGTCTCAGTATATATTAAGATTAAGATAAGATAGATATATAGGGTTGCATCCGATACCGACACCGATTTATCGGCGATATCGCGAGTTTTCCAATATATCGGAATCGGCGACATTAAATATGCCGATACAAACACCGATATTTTGAATTTCGCGCTTTATAAAACCCACGTGCTGTGTTTCCTGAATAAAAAAATCTCATAACTGTGAATTTAAATTATTAAGTTTTGTCTTCAGATCTGTTAATGCATTTTTAAATAAATTTTATTTATTATAAGTATATAAGTACGAGTAATTTTATCTGTTTCTAAAGCCTCTGCTTTTTATAGCTTTCTCTAAATCTTAACAGTCCGTACTGTAACTGAACCAAGTATCCTACGAAAATATCTACGCTATAACTTCTATAAATCTTTCTATTTTTAAATTAAGTCTAGAATGGCACATGATTCGCTAGTGGTAAGCCCCTTTATAATTGTGATCGTATTAACCCAATAACTTTTAGAGCGTCTGAAGTAATGAGTTCACAAAAAGTAGGCGATCTATGCAAGAGTTCGTGTATTAGATTGTAGTCGGTTCCCGTATTAGTTTATATTAAAGAATGTTTAAAATCCAATATGAATGATACCGGTTTGCTCTATTATCAAGAGACCCAACACTGATGTTGAGAGACACAATTATTTGTATGGGTGAATTCATAAATATACAGACATGGCATTGTAAGAATTTTATATCCTATAAAATAGGGCTTACAACTATCTGTCGTTTTTAATTTAAATATGGCCCTTAAGCATTTCTTTTGTGCCTTAAATACAGCTTCTTTTTCAGTAGAATTACCCCAAAATAGAATACAGTATCTCAATAGCGAAGCCACATAGCCATGGTAAACCGTTAGTAGCGCAGACACGTTTACTGTTTTCCTCTACATATAAAGTGCAAAGGAGAATTGCCTTAAGTTAGTACAAATATCCAATTTAAAGGAGAATTAATATTCAGACCTAAGAATTTTGTTACATTGACTTCGTTGATAGTTTTACCTTCATAATTTACATTTAAAGCATACGACATCTTTTGTCTGAGCTTAAAAATCATTAAGTTTGTTTTATGGAAGTTGATTATGAGTTTATTAGGATTAAGCCAGTTTATTATTATATCCAGTGTATTTTTAACATTAATAATAAGGTCATTTATGGTTTTATATGCAAATATAATAGTACTATCATCAGCAAACAAGACAATATCATGGTGAGTTACATATTTATACATAACTTATAATGTACTAGCTGACCCGGCGAACTTCGTACAGCCAACTTAAACATTTATATAAATAAAACAAATAAACTACAAGTACTACTACTACAACAACTACTACTACTAAAACTATCCTATCTTTCAAGTTGGACCAAATTACGTATAGCAGGTAAGTTATATATATTATACAGGCTCTTGTAGTCGAAACATTATTGTATAGATGCAGTTACAGCCAAGAAGTAATGTAGTGATAACTCTATCTTAGTCTATATATAATGTATTCTGTGGTTTGAGATTTAGGTTACTAGGTTGCCTAGCAACCTAAACTTCGACGTGTCGTCTAATTAGCATAAGTATTTTAATTTGCAATAACAAATATCGATGTCAATAATTAAGATAAAAACTATCCTACCTTTTAAGTTGGACCAAATTACAGATAGTTACGAAGTTTGATAAAAATCGGTTCAGTAGTTTAGGAGTCCATCGCGGACAAACAACGTGACACGTAATTTATATATATTAAGATTAAGATAAGATAGATATATAGGGTTGCATCCGATACCGACACCGATTTATCGGCGATATCGCGAGTCTTCCAATATATCGGAATCGGCGACATTAAATTTGCCGATACAAACACCGATATTTTGAATTTCGCGCTATAGTAAACCCACGTGCTGTGTTTCCTGAATAAAAAATCTCATAACTGTGAATTTAAATTATTAAGTTTTGTCTTCAGATCTGTTATTGCATTTTTAAATAAATTTTATTTATTATAAGTATATAAGTACGAGTAATTTTATCTGTTTCTAAAGCCTCTGCTTTTTATAGCTTTCTCTAAATCTTAACAGTCCGTACTGTGACTGAACTAAGTATCCTACGAAAATATCTACGCTATAATTTCTATAAATCTTTCTATTTTTAACCGACTTCCAAAAAGGAGGAGGTTCTCAATTCGGCCGGTATCTTTTTAGGGTTCCGTACCCAAAGGGTACCAACGGGACCCTATTACTAAGCCTACGCTGTCCGTCCGTCCGTCCGTCTGTCAGCGGACTGTATCTCGTAAACCGTAATAGATAGACAGATGAAATTTTCACATATTATGTATTTCTATTGCCGCTACAACAACAAATGATAAAAATTAAATTAAATTAAAAAAATTAAATTAAAATGGGTAGGTGGGTAGATGGAAATCTTTTAATTTAATTTTTTTTAACGGAACCCTAAAAGAGCGAGGCCCGACTCGCACTTGGCCGTTTTTTTTTTTTTTCTATGTATGTCCACCGATTTCTTCGGGATTACTGGACCGATTCGCGTGATTTTTTTTAATCGACAGAGGATGTTTGCGAAATGGTCCCATAAAAATTTTAACCTTCAACTCCTCAAGCCTGATGCTGCAGGCTAAAACTATGGCGATTTAGGAAATTTCGATTACGAATTGATTTTGTAGGTAACAAGTATGGACTACATCATGGAGCTCCAGGTCCTAGCTCCTCAATCATAGGATACTACACTTAAAAGCTTAAAATAAAAATTCTTTTCAAAAAACCGACTTCTAACGCCACTACAAAGTATAAAAATAATTTTAGTTTGTCCACGTTTGTTGAAGTCGGGCGGGCCTAAAATACAAACTATGAAACCGACTCGCGATGCTCGCTCGACTTCTACAAACGAGTCTATCATATTCTGTAGCGTCGCGCATCGGTTTCATAGTTTGTATATAGGCCCGCCCGACTTCAACAAACGTGGACAAACTAAAATTATTTTTATACTTTGTAGTGGCGTTAGAAGTCGGTTTTTTGAAAAGAATTTTTATTAAATTAAGTGATTCGCTAGTGGTAAGCCCCTTTATAATTGTGATCGTATTAACCCAATAACTTTTAGAGCGTCTGAAGTAATGAGTTCACAAAAAGTAGGCGATCTATGCAAGAGTTCGTGTATTAGATTGTAGTCGGTTCCCGTATTAGTTTATATTAAAGAATGTTTAAAATCCAATATGAATGATACCGGTTTGCTCTATTATCAAGAGACCCAACACTGATGTTGAGAGACACAATTAATTCTATGGGTGAACATCAAAAGAATCTACATCGCAACTTATGCACCTCGACATTCAACATCACGTTGAACGTCTACACTAAATATCTTTGTTTCAAGTTCCTTTGAGTCCATAGGCAACGTTCGAACTTAAGATGGCATCATTTCATTGTGAAAAATAAAATGATGATCGCTGGCTCCCTGCACGCCAAAGATAGTGGAGCTTCCTACCTTTTGTGGTACATCAGTTCGATGGCTCCTAAGTATAGTAAGTCATCTGCAAAATTCTAATTTTACAGGAGAGCGTATCAAAGATAAAATGTTCAGAACTTTTTTATTATTTGTACTAGCATTATGATTTTTTCATGTTTGTTTCTTGATAAATATTTAGTTCATTATGTATTTAAATAATAAATCTAATATTTTAAGTTTCTGAAATAATGTAGTTGATTCAGTAGACGACAAACGAAGCATAGCCATTTTTGAGCTAACTACCACTCATACTAGTATACAATGTATGTAGCTAAAAGCGATAATTTCAAATAAAAAAAGTAATTTACATAATCAAACATTAAAATAATAGATTTGATGTAATTTTATGGATTTTCTGATTAAAAAACTAGGATTTAATTGAAAATAAAGTAGTTGGTCCAGCTTCTTACGAATATTATTAATCTTATATTCGCGCAAATATCATGTGTTCTTTGGTTTATTTTGGCAGTCAATCCAGCTATCAGAATAATTTTCAAAATTGTAATCAAATGAAATTCTCATCATCTCATCGCTCGTTTTCTTCTATTATAATTTTACAGATTTTATTCCATAATACTTAACTTCCGTCACCTGCAACTGTCAATTATTGCAGTGTTGTAGACATGGAAGTAGGTTTTAGGTGTGCTTTATAGTCCAAAATCATTCAAACCTTTATCTAAAACCATACCCGTACCTTATCGTAGTCTCAATTTTGTAAACAAAGCTTGCTATAACTTTTAAACATTTTTGTACTTAAATCAAACATTCAAAACATGAAGTGGTTTTACCACTTTATTAGGGTTCCGTACCCAAAGGGTACCAACGGGACCCTATTACTAAGCCTACGCTGCTGTCCGTCCGTCCGTCCGTCCGTCTGTCAGCGGGCTGTATCTCGTAAACCGTAATAGATAGACAGATGAAATTTTCACATATTATGTATTTCTATTGCCGCTATAACAACAAATAATAAAAATTAAATTAAATTAAAAAAATTAAATTAAAATGGGTAGGTGGGTAGATGGAAATCTTTTAATTTTTTTAACGGAACCCTAAAAGAGCGAGGCCCGACTCGCACTTGGCCGATTTTTACCTTATCCTGTCTTTCTAATTTTCTCTCAATATTATTTTCTTAAAAAACTTTCTTGTTTCTCATTTTCTTCTGAAAGTGAGAAACAAGAAAGCTAAGCAAAAAAATGAAAATTAAGTTCCTGAAGAATCAGGGACTTAATTATTATTTTCAAATATGTGAAATTCTTTGAATTTTCTATTTGCTTAATATATGCACACATTTTGTATTGGAGAGAAGCTAGTTCTTAATCTTGAATGTATCTACTATTTTTGTGTTTAGTGTCATAATCAGTTGTGTGTTTAAATAAATAAATTTATATTTTTTTAAGCTTATAAAAACTTATATTGAAAATTCTTGATCATAATAACATGATTCTGACGTAGATTAGAAACTTGAGCGGAGTAAATAGTTGGATCAAGTCACTGCTTCTAGAAGTTAAACATCTTAGGAAACGCTGTACACTGATACAACTTGTAGTTGTACCTTTCCGCTCATTCTAGCTCGTCGCGTCCGCTCGACGTATATAGGAATCCTGTAGTTACCTAAGTTTACGACGTACAGATATTGTAAACAGCTCAACTTGAACCAGTATACGTTAGATTATCTTCGAATCTATTTGCATTTTTGAAAGTTTTGTGACTTAGGCTGATAAATAAGGTCTTTTTATTATCAAATCCATCAAAAAGTCAAAATACCTAAAAGTGCTAGTTGACTCACTATTCTTAGGAGCCATCGAGTTGCGTCCATTAAAACAATAAAGTATTATTATATTATTCGACGCAATGAGATTGCAGTTTAAGTTATAGTGGTGTTATCAACTGAGACTTTTTATAGAGGTGAGTTCCTCTCATGTAGAGTTTGTTATAAGTAGTTATACTGCATGAAGTCACCACGGAGTGGTAAAGGACTCTATCAACATTAGGGTCTAGTTCGAGGTTAGTGTCGGACACCTGGACCAGAGAAAATCATAATAGCAATCGCCATCATTAGCTTCATCCTATCTCAGCATCCAACAATTTGTTGTCACCACGAAGTGGTAATAGGCTCCAACATAACGTAAGAGCAAGTTCGAAAGTAGAATCAGACACCCGGACCAGATAGCTCGGATTGGTAAGTTTACTAGCCCATCCTGAGCTTATCCTATCCCGGTACCCAACCTACAGGTTGACACAACACTCGGCATAGAGCATCGCGATAAAGATCAATCTTCATCTGAGATCGTCGGTCGCTAGCCCAAAGACAGGTTCATAAAGCACCAGGACGCTAGAGCTCCCCACCTCTTAAGCAGCTTCCAACGTCAGATTAGGTATCACTCATAATAGATTTCGTGTATCATCCCTTGTATTTTATCAATAACTAGCTGATGCCCGCGACTTCGTCGGCATGGATTTAGTTTTTAAAAATCCCGCGGGAACTCATTCATTATCCGAGATAAAAAGTAGCTCTCCCGGTTTGAGGAACCACTACTACATCCATTACTATACCCATGCAAAAAATCGCATCAATCCGCTGTTCTGTTGCGACGTGATTGAAGGATAAACCAACAAACACACTTTCGCATTTATTATATCAGTAATGCTTTATTTTTATACCTAATTGTCAAATTTTTTACCATACTTAACCAAAGACAAAATTACGTTTAGCTGTCATTTACGTTTTGTTATTCCACTGTCATTTGCGTTTTGTTATTCCATGTCAGATGCGTTTTTCTTATACCACGTTTTATAGTGACATGACGGAAACGCGGTCGAACGGGATAAAAAGTATCCTATGTCCATCTCCTGGTTTTAAGCTACCTCTCCACCAATTTTCAGCCAAATCGGTTCATCCGTTCTTGAGTTATAAATAGTGTAACTAGCACCACTTTCTTTTATATATATAGATAATTGAATTGATGTGTACCACTAAATTATGGTTTTTCGCACATCTGTTGCATAACTTACACCAATAAGGGTTTTTCGCCAGTGTGTGTCCGCATGTGCCTCACCAAATTTGATTTAATCGAAAATCTATTGTCGCATAAATTACATGAATAAAGTTTTTTGCCAGTGTGTGTTCGCATGTGCCTCACTAAAGCAGATTTAAACGCACACCTATAGTCGCATAACTTACATGAATAAGGTTTTCGCCAGTGTGTGTTCGCATGTGATTCACCAAATTTGAGTTACTCGCAAATCTATTGTCGCATAACTTACATGAATAAGGTTTTTCGCCAGTGTGTGTTCGCATGTGCCTCACTAAAGCAGATTTACTCGCACATCTATAGTCGCATAGCGTACATGAAAAAGGTTTTTCGCCAGTGTGTGTTCGCATGTGAATCACTAAAGGAGATTTACTCGCACATCTATAGTCGCATAACTTACATGAGTAAGGTTTTTCGCCAGTGTGAGTTCGCATGTGCCTCACCAAATCAAATTTAAACGCACATCTATATTCACATAAATTACATGAATAAGACTTTTCGCCAGTGTGTGTTCGCATGTGACTTCCTAAATCAGATTTACCCTTACATCTATAATCGCATAACTTACATGAGTAACGTTTCTCGCCAGTGTGTGTTCGCATGTGAATCACCAAATTTGATTTAAACGCACATCTGTAGTCGCAAACTTACATGAATAAGGTTTTTCGCCAGAGTGTGTGCGCATGTGTTTGACTAAAATACATTTTCTCGGACATCTATAGTCGCATAACTTACATGAATAAGGTTTTTCACCAGTGTGAGTTCTTATGTGCCTCACTAAAGCAGATTTACTCGCAAATTTATAGTCGCATAGCTTACATGAAAAGGGTTTTTCGCCAGTGTGTGTTCGCATGTGATTCACTAAATGAGTTTTACTCGCACATCTATAATCGCATAACTTACATGAATAAGGTTTTTCACCAGTGTGAGTTCTTATGTGCCTCACTAAAGCAGATTTACTCGCAAATTTATAGTCGCATAGCTTACATGAAAAGGGTTTTTCGCCAGTATGTGTTCGCATGTGATTCACTAAATGAGTTTTACTCGCACATCTATAGTCACATAACTGACATGAAAAACGTTTTTCGCCAGTGTGTGTTCGCGTGTGTTTCACCAAATTTGATTTACTCGCAAATATATAGTCGCATAACTTACATGAAAAAGGTTTTTCACCAGTGTGTGTTCGCATGTGCGTCACTAATTCAAACTTACTCGCACATCTATAGTCGCATAACTCACATGAATAAGGTTTTTCACCAGTGTGAGTTCGCATGTGCCTCACTAAAGTAGATTTAACCGCACATTTGTAGTCGCATAACTTACAGGAATGAGGTTTTTCACCAGTGTGAGTCCGACTGTGCCTCACTAAAGAAGATTTACTCGCACATCTATAGTCGCATAACTTACATGAATAAGGTTTATCACCAGTGTGTGTTCGCATGTGAATCAACAATTGAGTTTTTCTCGCACATCTATAGTCGCATAACTTACATGAATTAGGTTTTTCGCCAGTGTGTGTTCTCATATGAGTTATAAGAACACTTTCGTATTTACTTTTATATTGGCATAACTGGCAAGATAACTGCTTTACTTCACCGTGAGTTTTTATGTGTTTAACTAGCATGCTTTTTCGTTTTAACGTTTGTTTACACACATCACAAGTGAACAAACTCTGAGAAAATAAACTGTTTTCACCAGTGTCTATATTATTGGAAAACTTAGATTCACTTTGTGAAGTTTTAGATACAATACGATTATTGACGTTCATTTTATTAGTAACCGGTCCTATGTCTTCATTCTGACTTGCTACATGACAATTTAAATCTACGGAGACAGCAGTAGCAGCTCTTTGGGCGATTACAAGCGATTCATGTTGTAGTATTACAAACTTATTAGGCGTTTTAAAAACATCATATAACTTGACTACGCAATTCGCTAAACTATTAATGTTTGTCACGCCGCTGGTATCGACTGATCGCTTGTCCGGTTCGCCATTGTATATTTCCAACACTTGTTCACTTTTCTGGTCTGTATCGACATCTTCAGCTCGCACTACATTTCCATGTTTCGTCGCAAGTTTCACGGACAAGGGAGCGACTGAAACAAAATATCACCATCATCTTCATCATCAGCAACCCATCAACGGCTTACTACTGAACGCAGGTCTCGTATTAAATAATTTTACTTAAGTTGTATCTCAATTAATCAATCAATCAATCAATTCTTTATTTGCATATATGCGGGTACAGACAAGATGTTAAACATAATTCCACCAAAAACATTTTCATGTAAAATGGTGCCACGACCCGCGAGACCAAGCAATGGTTCGCACTGTCAAAAAGATATCAGAACCCATGTAGAGACAACACAGATCACGGAAACAAGGGAGATATGCCTATGAATCAAATTGTATTGAAACCTGCTGTCTCCAGTTTATCCCTACCTATCCCTACTACCTGCTACCAATACAAGCAACTAAATAAATACAATAGACAGGAAGTCTCACTCACACACACGCATACCGATAGATCAGTGCATGAGGCACGAACAAATATACACTTTATTGTTTACCAAACAGGGTTCAATTTCAATCACCGTGCATCTTACTCACACAAACGTAAAACGTTGTCGATGTGCTGTGCAAAATTCAAATATGATACAATTAGTGGTTGACTAAAATGGATCTATCGATGCTAAATTTCTTAATATTTGGGTTTTTGACAATGACTACCTATTATGAAAAGTGATATTTTACTTGTGTACCAAAAATAAGATGTAAAAAATCATCTCATATTAGATTATTTTTAACCGACTTTCCGAAAAAAGGACGAGGTTCTTTGTGCACATTACAACACTTTTTTCTTCAAGTTTGTTTGGTTGTTTGTTTGTTTGTTTGTTTGGGTGAATTTTAAGTAGGTACACATTAATCGAAAAATTATTTTACAAGACCTTTGCTCGTAAAGTGGCTCTTACTTCCTCGTTATTAAATATACTTTAACCACCCTTGGGCGACGAAAATATCACCCAAACGTCCCAATTAGACACAGAATTTGTACTTTTTTTTTTGCTGGAAAAATGCATTTACGCATCCCGCACAAGGCGGGTATGTGGGACTCACAGATGGAAGCAGAATACCCACTAAAAAACCAGCAGCACAGTCTGCGTCTACAAAGAGAGGTCTCAGGGTCCCAAGGCGTATTCTACTGAGACATCACGACGCTGAACCGACCATAGGGTCCTAGACACCTATACTAAGGCGGGAAAAGGCGAGCGAAGCGTCGCCTTCTTCCCCCCTGTCGTCTTCTGCGGATCAGTGGAGCGTTAGGGTCCAGCTCTCGTTCCCGTTCCGCAGCCTCCTTCAGCTCCATAACATTTTCCACTAGGGTATGGTGCGCTGTGTCCTCTGGAGTACCACACTCATGACAGATGGCTGTTTCCTCCCGTTTCGCAATCTGGTGCAAGTACTTACCGAAACAGCCATGTCCCGTAAGTACAGAATTTGTACCTACTTCACTCAGAAACTTTCGCTTCATTCGGTTCGGTTAAAATTATGTAGTAGTATATATTTATAAATTGAAGGGTAACAATTGGGCACAAACACAATATTTTATACAAAAAAAAATTAGAACAAAAAAAATCCATAAGATTAATAATAAAAAAATTAAAAAAGTTTCTTCAAATCAAACAAAAATAATGGCACTTTTTCGTAACCTTAAAATGAAACAAACATACATCCGAAAAATAATAAAACTTTTTATACACAAATAACGACATTTATAAAACAAAAATAATAACATTTTCCCTTATGACTAATAATTATTTTTGTTTGATTTGAAGAAACTTTTTTTTAAATTTTTTAAATTTAAAAAAAAGTTTCTTCAAATCAAACAAAAATAATGGCACATTTTCTTAAGCTTAAAATTAAACAAACATACACCCGAAAAATAATAAAACTTTTGTTTACGATTAATTAAATGAGACGAATATAATAGCACGTTTTCTTATGACTAATTAAAACTTTAAAATATCTATAAATCTCAATAAAAATGGCACCTTCTTCTAGTAATATCCTATATGGCAGCTTTTGTTAATTACTGACCTGTGAAATGCAAATATTTATTCAACACTTGCCGCTTAGATAATTTGGGTGTTGCGTTCTTTGTTAAATAATGTAGTCTTACATTTATATATTTTTCCATCACCGCTTTCATGAGTATTATTAAATGGTTATTCATGGGTGATTGATTATATTGGTGAAAATTGTTAAAAAGCATATTGTGCTATTTTTCGTGCTATTTTTTGTATAAAGCATATTGTGCTATTTTTCGTCGGAAACCAGCTTGGACCTCTTCCTGTAGCATTTATCCACTTTTCTTTTCTTTCTGCATCCTTCGGATATCTTAAATTTTAATATTAAAGAGTGACATTAAATATATCAATAAATGAGTAATGAGTATCTACGTTAATTGACATTATATTAATTCACCTACACTAGCGGCACGCTATGATGGCCGGTTTGACACATTACAATAGTGATGTGGAATGTCAATTTATTCTCGAACAAAAAACAATTAAGTTTTGTTTTTGTACCTGATTAAATAGGTTTAATAAAACAAAAATGTATATGTTTATTTAATTTATTTGAACGAACTGAATATTTGAATGAAAATGAATATACATACTTTATATGCACATAAGAAACATATGAATACAAAAGATACCAAAAAAGGTGCCACAAAAGGCCATAATTAATCAGATTCGTCCATACTACTATTTTCACTGTCGTCACTGCTATCATCACCTACATTAATAATTATATGTTCGTTTTCTATAATATTATCTATTTTCACATCTCTTTCATAATCTTCCCTTATTAATTTAACAGTTCTATTCACAACCTTTTCCCAGTCTCCTTTAGTCACATGTTCACAAGCTTCTTCTAATAATTTTAGCATTTTTTTTTGTGGTAAATGGGGGTTCTGTATTGTGTCTTGCAGCATATCCCTTAATTTGAGCCCACACCAACTCAATCGCATTATACTCACAATGGTAAGGTGGTAACCGTATAACTCTGTGCCCATGTTCTAATGCTATTTCGTCAATGACGTATCGGATCTTGGTTGGTTTGTTTTCTTTTAAAAGACGTACTAATTCCGCTTTTAACATATTCATGTTTGCATCTACGCCATTTTTACGAAGCCATGCGACGATATCAGCTTTCTTTTGGGATTGGGCAGGTGGCTTGTCAATTTGCATCGAGTGGTATGGGGCGTTGTCCATAATTATAATAGATGGTTCAGGGAGGCTACACAACATACACATACATTGAGGTAAACCATTCAGTAAACTTTTCTCCATTCATGTCTTCATGATAGTCTCCAGTGGTTTTTGACGCAAAAGCCATGAGAGAACCTTCGACAAACCCGTTGATGGTTCCGGCGTGACAAATTATAAGTCGCGATCCTTTTCCTACAGGAACTTTGGAAGTAGATGCTGCTGTGTCATCGTTCCAAGAACGGCCTACAGTATGGTTAGCATTAAGCCATGTTTCATCCAAGAACACAACATTTTGCCAATTTTTGATTTCTTTCACTTGCCGTAAAAAAGTATACCTTGCCATCGCTATATCAAATCTTTCCATCAATATTTTGCGTTTGTTACATTTTTTGTATCGAAATCCAATGGTCTTCAAAATCTTCGTTAAAGAACTTTCCCCACCGAAGAATAATCCAGCTTCCTTCAGTGAATGCACCAACTTTTTTCTTGTTGGATACTCCTTCTGTAAATAGTAGCCGTAAACATGTCTTCGGATAGCATCGGCATCAAAGCTATCGATGCCTACGACTGGTTTTGCTCGTTTTCTCTTTTTTGGTGTGTGAAGTTTATTTTCTTCTGTGCCAGTCTCGCCATATTTTTTTTTAGTTATCCGTCTAACAGTTCGTTGTCCAATATTAAGCGCATCAGCTACGCGTTCAACCACTGACGTTATAGGTAAAATTGGCCCTCCATTTTGAGCTTCACGATCGAAATAGTTACGAAGGCGTATTACGAACTCACGTGTCTGACTATTTAGAACAGTTCTCTGCGTACGTTCGGTCATATCGACGAAATCCACAACAAAGGGCTTGAACAGAGTCCAAATTAACGAGCAAGGGTCAACAGTAATGCAGTATCAATATTTGAAATCCAAAGCCAGGTCAAAACTATATCACAATCGCATTGCACTGACAGTTTATACTTTTCGAAGCAACGTCAATTCGAAACTGCTTTGTTTTGCATTGAGCATTGACGCGAGTTTGCCGGAGGTAGTAGTTGTGCTAGCCAGCGATCCTATGTGACGATCGTATTAGATTCCATTTTTAAAAATTTTCAATTTAGAAAACCAAATGCCGAGTTGTGGTATATATCATATAAAAATAAAAATTTTACCTTTTGTATGAAACAGCTGATATTTTTTTGCGATTTCAGAGGTTTGTCCACATAGTGAAAATTGTTCATATTCACAAGTACATTCACCCCTTAAATGGTGCAAACTGATTTTTCTACACTTGTATACATTTTAGAAATCAATTTAATAAATAAATTTTGAGTCCTAAACCTAAAACTACATTCGATAAAATTTAGGAATCTCTGCACATCACTATCGTCAATAAAGTAATACAATTATTTCCTTCAAAGTCGTTATCAATTAATACGGAACTTCATGAGCGGACAAACGTCAAACCGGCCATCATAGCGTGCCGCTAGTTTAGTAGATGCTTTCGTGGTTGTATTTGATTGAGGGATTGCGATAGCAATCGTGCCCTGATCGAATAAATATTGCCTGTACGCTTAGATTAGTGTAATTGATTAATTAATACTTTGATGTTTTTGATAACTACCCGCACGTTCAGATGGTGTTTGTCTGTCGTGTTTGTGGTAAAGATTAGATGTGTGGAAAGGGGCTGTTATAGGGGTAGAGGAGACGACTATAGGTAGGGCTTTAGCGTTTTAAGAGATGTGTTCTCTTAAGGTGTGTTTAGTTTTGAGTGATAATTTCCGCTTCTGAGTCTATGGCCAACACGAGTTAGGAAGCAGGCGGTGTCACCTCCGTGTCTCGGAAAGGACATAAAGCCATCAATCCTGCACCTGTTAAATGCGCGCCACGAGAAAATTTTGTCTATCTTACACATTTTCTCGTGATCTTAAAGATTCACGACTCACGAGTAATTGAGTAGGAAAAATTTTCTGTCGCAGTCGTGTCACTATGAGAGTGAGAGAATAGAGAGTGCACCTGTTTTGGTGCATACACATTGTTATATTATCTGGAGAACATTGTTATTTACCACGCCCTTGGCACAGCGGTGAGCACTGTGCTTTAATAGATAGGAGGTCCCTGGTTCGAATCCCAGTAGGGGCAATTTGGGAATTTACAATTTCTGAATTACCTACACGGAAAAAAGCATTAAAAAGCATTACCTAATTGAATCAAGAAAATGAAATTTCTTGTAACTATTCGTAAATTCAAGTAAATATATTTTGTATTTCGCGTGATAAAATGAAACGCAAATTTAAATAGACCAAATATTGGTTGTAGCTTGTAAACTTTTAAGTTTATTTAGCGTCAAGAGAAAAATATGTATTTGATTTGAGAATATTTTTACTCCGATTAATGTGTGAATGCTTAAGGCAATTTGTATTTTCTTGGTTTGATAACAATATCTTATTTTGAGAAAATATACTTAAGAACATTTATTTTTCTATTGGAAAAAAAATATTGTCTCACGTCTATAGGGAGAAAATATTTCTTAGATTAAAGATTCGCTTTGATTCAACTAAATATGTATTATAAAAGTTAAAAAAAGGAGAATGAAATCTGTGAAGTCGTTTTCAAGTTATGGCGTGACCAAGGGAAACAGGAATTCATTTTATAGTTATTATATACTATTATAGAATAATAAAATAAAAGCAGTGATAGCCTTAAGATTGTGGTCTCCTATTAGGGAGATCGCAGGTCCGAAACCGGGCACGCACCTCTCCCCGGAACTTTTCTGGGTTATGCAATTCGTTCATTCGTTTAAGTAAGCAATTACATATCACATGCTTCAACGGTGAAGGAAAACATCGCGAAGAAACCTGTGCACCTGAAAGTTCTACGTATTGTTCTTGAAGGTGAAGACCGCCAATTCGCATTGGGCCAGCGTGGTGGACTATGGCCTATAATCCTTCTCTGAGAGGAGACCTGCACTCAGTAGTGAGCCGTTGATGGGTTGCTGATGGTGATAATGAATATAGAATAGAATACAAAATTTTTACAAAGGAACTACTTCTGTGATTAGAAGCTTAGACATGAAAGTCAAGAAAAAGACAATAAAGAAACTTAAATTTTCTCTTCTAGGTTTGGAAAACTTAAAAAATCTTTTTCGAATCATCTGGTGAATCTACTACCAATTTTCCGAATTGGTGAATGTCATTCCAATCTAAACTAGCGGCACGCTATGTTGGCCGGTTTGACACATTACAATAGTGATGTGGAATGTCAATTTATTCTCGAACAAAAAACAATTAAGTTTTGTTTTTGTACCTGATTAAATAGGTTTAATAAAACAAAAATGTATATGTTTATTTAATTTATTTGAACGAACTGAATATTTGAATGATAAATAGTTACGAAGGCGTATTACGAACTCACGTGTCTGACTATTTAGAACAGTTCTCTGCGTACGTTCGGTCATATCGACGAAATCCACAACAAAGGGCTTGAACAGAGTCCAAATTAACGAGCAAGGGTCAACAGTAATGCAGTATCAATATTTGAAATCCAAAGCCAGGTCAAAACTATATCACAATCGCATTGCACTGACAGTTTATACTTTTCGAAGCAACGTCAATTCGAAACTGCTTTGTTTTGCATTGAGCATTGACGCGAGTTTGCCGGAGGTAGTAGTTGTGCTAGCCAGCGATCCTATGTGACGATCGTAATAGATTCCATTTTTAAAAATTTTCAATTTAGAAAACCAAATGCCGAGTTGTGGTATATATCATATAAAAATAAAAATTTTACCTTTTGTATGAAACAGCTGATATTTTTTTTGCGATTTCAGAGGTTTGTCCACATAGTGAAAATTGTTCATATTCACAAGTACATTCACCCCTTAAATGGTGCAAACTGATTTTTCTACACTTGTATACATTTTAGAAATCAATTTAATAAATAAATTTTGAGTCCTAAACCTAAAACTACATTCGATAAAATTTATGAATCTCTGCACATCACTATCGTCAATAAAGTAATACAATTATTTCCTTCAAAGTCGTTATCAATTAATACGGAACTTCATGAGCGGACAAACGTCAAACCGGCCATCATAGCGTGCCGCTAGTGTAGTATATTTTTTATACGTTTCGTCAGCTAAGTAAGTCGAGTACTTACATAAAAAAAATAGTAATAATTATGACTAAAAATATAGTTATAATGAATTTTACTCACGATAGTTTAAACGTTAAAATAGCAATAATTGTTTACTAAGTTATAATTAAGGTACTATTAATTATTGTATCACAGATCATCGTTTGGTCGTTAAAATATCGACAGCTGCATTGTACTCGTACCTGCATCGTCACATCTCTAGTTCACGGCACGCCGACAGCGGCCGAACTACGAAATTTGATCTATCGTGCTAGCGAAAGAATAGGTAAAGAACACTTAACCATTGCGTCGTAAGACTGGCCGATTCATTGATAGATTTCTACTAAGCAAGCAATGGTTTTTGTTCGTAATGAGATATAGACTTGTCACTCTATTACATTATGATACCACTAAATAATGTTTTATTGATTTTAATGGAAAATTACAACAATTTATTTGTACTTACGTGTGAAATGAGATGCCATCTTTCATGTAATTCACTTTGCAGCTTGAATTTTTACAAACAACCACTGAACAACGCGGCATTTTGTTAAAAACCGAGAGAAGTGAACCAATCTTTGAATGACATGCGACTAAACTAGCGGCACGCTATGATGGCCGGTTTGACACATTACAATAGTGATGTGGAATGTCAATTTATTCTCGAACAAAAAACAATTAAGTTTTGTTTTTGTACCTGATTAAATAGGTTTAATAAAACAAAAATGTATATGTTTATTTAATTTATTTGAACGAACTGAATATTTGAATGAAAATGAATATACATACTTTATATGCACACAAGAAACATATGAATACAAAAGATACCAAAAAAGGTGCCACAAAAGGCCATAATTAATCAGATTCGTCCATACTACTATTTTCACTGTCGTCACTGCTATCATCACCTACATTAATAATTATATGTTCGTTTTCTATAATATTATCTATTTTCACATCTCTTTCATAATCTTCCCTTATTAATTTAACAGTTCTATTCACAACCTTTTCCCAGTCTCCTTTAGTCACATGTTCACAAGCTTCTTCTAATAATTTTAGCATTTTTTTTGTGGTAAATGGGGGTTCTGTATTGTGTCTTGCAGCATATCCCTTAATTTGAGCCCACACCAACTCAATCGCATTATACTCACAATGGTAAGGCGGTAACCGTATAACTCTGTGCCCATGTTCTAATGCTATTTCGTCAATGACGTATCGGATCTTGGTTGGTTTGTTTTCTTTTAAAAGACGTACTAATTCCGCTTTTAACATATTCATGTTTGCATCTACGCCATTTTTACGAAGCCATGCGACGATATCAGCTTTCTTTTGGGATTGGGCAGGTGGCTTGTCAATTTGCATCGAGTGGTATGGGGCGTTGTCCATAATTATAATAGATGGTTCAGGGAGGCTACACAACATTGAGGTAAACCATTCAGTAAACTTTTCTCCATTCATGTCTTCATGATAGTCTCCAGTGGTTTTTGACGCAAAAGCCATGAGAGAACCTTCGACAAACCCGTTGATGGTTCCGGCGTGACAAATTATAAGTCGCGATCCTTTTCCTACAGGAACTTTGGAAGTAGATGCTGCTGTGTCATCGTTCCAAGAACGGCCTACAGTATGGTTAGCATTAAGCCATGTTTCATCCAAGAACACAACATTTTGCCAATTTTTGATTTCTTTCACTTGCCGTAAAAAAGTATACCTTGCCATCGCTATATCAAATCTTTCCATCAATATTTTGCGTTTGTTACATTTTTTGTATCGAAATCCAATGGTCTTCAAAATCTTCGTTAAAGAACTTTCCCCACCGAAGAATAATCCAGCTTCCTTCAGTGAATGCACCAACTTTTTTCTTGTTGGATACTCCTTCTGTAAATAGTAGCCGTAAACATGTCTTCGGATAGCATCGGCATCAAAGCTATCGATGCCTACGACTGGTTTTGCTCGTTTTCTCTTTTTTGGTGTGTGAAGTTTATTTTCTTCTGTGCCAGTCTCGCCATATTTTTTTTTAGTTATCCGTCTAACAGTTCGTTGTCCAATATTAAGCGCATCAGCTACGCGTTCAACCACTGACGTTATAGGTAAAATTGGCCCTCCATTTTGAGCTTCACGATCGAAATAGTTACGAAGGCGTATTACGAACTCACGTGTCTGACTATTTAGAACAGTTCTCTGCGTACGTTCGGTCATATCGACGAAATCCACAACAAAGGGCTTGAACAGAGTCCAAATTAACGAGCAAGGGTCAACAGTAATGCAGTATCAATATTTGAAATCCAAAGCCAGGTCAAAACTATATCACAATCGCATTGCACTGACAGTTTATACTTTTCGAAGCAACGTCAATTCGAAACTGCTTTGTTTTGCATTGAGCATTGACGCGAGTTTGCCGGAGTTAGTAGTTGTGCTAGCCAGCGATCCTATGTGACGATCGTATTAGATTCCATTTTTAAAAATTTTCAATTTAGAAAACCAAATGCCGAGTTGTGGTATATATCATATAAAAATAAAAATTTTACCTTTTGTATGAAACAGCTGATATTTTTTTGCGATTTCAGAGGTTTGTCCACATAGTGAAAATTGTTCATATTCACAAGTACATTCACCCCTTAAATGGTGCAAACTGATTTTTCTACACTTGTATACATTTTAGAAATCAATTTAATAAATAAATTTTGAGTCCTAAACCTAAAACTACATTCGATAAAATTTATGAATCTCTGCACATCACTATCGTCAATAAAGTAATACAATTATTTCCTTCAAAGTCGTTATCAATTAATACGGAACTTCATGAGCGGACAAACGTCAAACCGGCCATCATAGCGTGCCGCTAGTGTAAAGACAAAAACGGCCATCAGGCCTATTTTGTGCCTGATGAGTTCGCACGCAACACGCCCCCTTAGCACATCTCCCTTGTTTCCGTGATCTGTGAGAGACAAGCTTCTAACTCTACACGCCCTATATCTACAAGCCCTAACTTCACAAACTCTACACGTTAGTCGAAGTACGTGGCTTGGCCATTTCGCTACATTCACCTGGGCGTAAGGTGAAAAATTTATTCAGTGTTCATTACTTTTCTATTATACATTATACAATAGTTCTTGTAGTAACGAAACGGACAAGCCACATATTTTGACTAACGCGTAGAGTTTGTGTAGTTAGGGCTTGTAGATTTAGGGCGTGTAGAGTTAGAAGCTTGTCTCTACATGAGATCTGATATCTTTCTGACAGTGCGAACCATTGCATAGGGGTATTTTGCCGTTCTAGCCGGTCAAAATTTTTAATTGCGTTTTTTTATTTCTAACAGTTTCCTCGTTGACTTTAAGCCAACGAAAGTGATTTTAAATGAATAATGACTTAAATAGTTGGGAAAAACATAGTAAAACTGTATTTTAGTCATTTTTGACTTTGATATTTATTTTTACAAACTAAATTTTATACAATTTATATTACTAAGATGATGATGATGAATCCCATGGTTCTTCATCGTCTTGATCACTCTCTGTTTCTCCAGGAACGTCTTCCAAATCCGAATCTGAGTCTTTTTCAGAGTCAAATACAGCGGGAATCATCAAAGCAAATTGCTTCCTTTGTGAATGGCAATGTCTTTTTTTTTTGGGGTTGGTCTCATGCTAGTAATCAGTGGGTCAGAACTGAGTAATAATCTATTTACAATGTCCATATTACACTTAACCCTTGAATTTTCTCACAAAATTCTGTCTGTACATGCGGAAATGTTTATTTCGTGCCTCAGCAACTTCTTCCGAGAGCAACTCAATCGGCAACAATGCCTTATCTATGACAGTCGCACCATGCACTAGGATCTTGTGCATTGTAGGTGACATAGGATGCCACGGATACAAACTTATATAAAGTTTTGCAGTATCTATGCAATAATCTGCAAACTTGTGCAAATTGACTTTGTGACCACTTGATATGACTTCAAGGATGACTTTCAGTCGGTAAATCAAATCAAAATCAACACCAGTTATTTCCGCAGCTAATTCAGGATTGGCGAAAAACCTTCTGCTCGTGTTACCATCATCGGTGTTTCCAAATCCAGCTTTCGGCACATCCACTATTAGACTTCTTTCAAGTCTAAATTTTGCTTGAATGTAATGTTTCCTCTCCTTAACAATGGCTTTGTCAGCATCAGATCTTAACTGCCACTTTTTCACAGTAAGTTTATATGAGAGGTGCAATATGCTCTCAACAGACGAATTCTGGCGTGTAAGATGGATTTATCCATTGATGAATTTATGGATTTATGGATTGGAATTATCATTTCTAAATAAATATCATTATAAGTATGAGCAATTTTATCTGTTTCTAAAGCCACAGGTTTTTATAGATTTCATTGAATCTTAACTGTCCGTATCGGTATGGGTATCCGTGATACTTTTTTATAAATCGTACTGTACTGTATCGGTACGCTGCATCGATATTCAGATATCGGTATTCGATGCATCGATACGCACTTAAAGCTGGAGTGCATATCGATACATCCCTAGTATTTACTCATAGACTTGGTATATAACAGTATTTACTAATGTACTAAATGTTCAGAAATAAAGACTCATTTATTTATTTGTTACAGGTTTAAGGTTTTTCATGATTGTGAGTTCTCATCATGTGTATCACTAAATCTTCTTTTCGCACACTTTTATAGTCCCATAACATACATGAAAAAGGTTTTTCCCCAGTGTGTTTTCGCATATGATTCACTAAAGCACATTTGACCGCACATCTATAGTCGCATAACTTACATGAATAAGGTTTTTCGCCAGTGTGTGTTCGTATGTGCTTTACTAAATCAGATTTACTCGTACATCTATGGTCACATAACTTACATGAATAAGGTTTTTCCCCGTGTGAGTTCGCATGTGCATCATTAAAACAAATTTAGTCGCACTTTTATAGTCGCATAACTTACATGAATAAGGTTTTTCACCAGCGTGTGTTCTCATATGAGTTGTTAGAGCACTTTCGTATTTACATTTATATGGGCAAAACTTGCAAGATAACGGCTTTACTTCACTATGAGTTTTTATGTGTTTAACTAGCATGCTTTTTCGTTGTAAAGTTTTTTTACACACGTCACAAGTGAACAAACTCTGAGAAAATAAACTGTTTTCACCAGTGTCTATATTATTGGAAAACTTACATTCACTTTGTGAAGTTTTAGATACAATACGATTATTAACCTTCATTTTATTAGTATCCGGTCCTATGTCTTCATTCTGACTTGCTACGTGACATTTTAAATCCATCGAGACAGCAGTAGCAGCTCTTTGGGCGATTACAAGCGATTCATGTTGTAGCGGTACAAACTGCTTAGGCGTTTTAAAAACATCATATAATTTGACTACGCAATTCGCTAAACTATTGATGTTTGTCACGCCGCTGGTATCGCCATTGTATATAATTTCCAACACTTGTTCACTTTTCTGGTCTGTATCGACATCTTCAGCTCGCACTACATTTCCATGTTTCGTCGCAAGTTTCACGGACAAGGGAGCGACTGAAACAAAATATCACCATCATCATCTTCATCATCAGCAACCCATCAACGGCTTACTACTGAAGGCAGGTCTCGTATTAAATAATTTTACTTAAGTTGTGTCTCAATCAGTCAATCAATTAATTCTTTATTTGCATATATGCGGGTACAGACAAGATGTTAAACATAATCCCACCAAAAACATTTTCATGTAAATGGTTCCACGACCCGCGAGACCAAGCAATGGTTTGCACTGTCAAAAAGATATCAGAACTCATGTAGAGACAAGCTTCTAACTCTACACGCCCTAAATCTACAAGCCCTAACTTCACAAACTCTATACGTTAGTCAAAGTACGTGGCTTGGCCATTTCGCTACATTCACCTGGGCGTAAGGTGAAAAATTTATTCACTGTTCATTACTTTTCTATTATACATTATACAATAGTTCTTGTAGTAACGAAACGGACAAGCCACATATTTTCACTAACGTGTAGAGTTTGTGAAGTTAGGGCTTGTAGATTTAGGGCGTGTAGAGTTAGAAGCTTGTCTCTACATGATATCTGATATCTTTCTGACAGTGCGAACCATTGCTTGGTCTCGCGGGTCGTGGCACCATTTTACATGAAAATGTTTTTGGTGGGATTTCGCTTCTTTTTGTAGGTTAAAATAATTGCGCGAGATATACGAGTATATGTCTTCATTGACGAATTCAACTTTGCTCATTTCCACTACGACATCTAGTACTTTCCCATTTGTTAGAGGCATCTTTGCTTTTGGGGCATTTCTCTGACTCACGGTCAAAGTGCAGTATGGTGCAGTATGCGTTCAGCGTTGCACACATCCAATTTCGACCCGCGCCAATATTATCCACAGCAAATGGAGCTGCCGGTAAAATGATGATTCCTTTCCCGGTTCGTCGAATTTTTTTTGTGAAAATATTTTTTTAATAGCAACTTTATGCATTAAATACTCTTTGCATCATGCTAAAATGTCAGAAAAAAAAGAAATTAATTGTCAGTTGTCATAATAATCAAATAAGTCAAAGTCAATTACTGAAAAAAACAGAAACAAAGTTTTTGTTAAATAATTGCGATAATTTTTGATTTTAAATGGATATTCCCATATGCCATATTATAGTATTTTCGAGGGCCCAACTTTAGATTAGGTGACGCAGATTTAGCAATTAATTTTGGTTTTACACAAAAGTATTGATTTAATACACTTTCTAATAAGATCTTTTCAGTCGAATCACAAAAAATTTTCAAAAATATTCAGTTAAATAATTAAGATATTATTTTGAAAATTCACAAAATTTTCGCTATTAAACGTAACTTTCACCATAAACCATAGAACAATAACACAAACTATTGACGTTTTGACGTATGTTTGACCCATGGAACTAAGAATCACGACTATGTTTGTCCTAAAAACGTATTGATTATTGTATTGCATTTCGGTACAAACTTAAGTTACGAGAAAATTAAAAATTAGTACCTAATAATTATACTAGATAAATATGTAGGTAATAACTATTTAAGAAATATTCACATAACACAAAGCCACTCTATCTCTAAAGCAGCAAGGATATGAGAGAAAATACATAGATCTGTTACAGGCCATATATATAAACTAGCGTTTGTTCTGTGCGCGAGCTGCTACAGCAGCTCGCGGGAAGTGTTATTACTAAAAGTAGGGCGATTTTTTTACTCATCAAGTAGACCTTCGAATTCTGATCATCTTTTGCCAAAAAATTTGTTCGAGCACACCCCACCTATCTGCAATAACTTGGCAGTGCTCCTCATTCACAAAAGAAAAAGAAAAAAAAAAGAGAAAAAAAGAAAAGGAAAAAAGAAGAAAATTTTTTTTTTCTTCTTTTTTTCTTTTCTTTTAGAAAACAAAAATAAAAAGAATAAAAAAAGGAAAAAGAAAAAAAAAAGAAAAAAAAGAAAAAAAAAGCAAATGAAAAATGAAAAAAAAGAAAAAAAGGAAAAGAAAAAAGACAAGAAAAAAAATGAAAAAGGAAATAATAAGAAAAAAAGGAAAAAAAGAAAATAAAAAAGAAAAAGAAACTGAAAAATGAAAAAAAAAGAAAACAAAAAAATAAAAAAGTAAAGAAAAAAGAAAAGCAAAAGAAATAGAGAAAAAAGAAAAGAGAAAAAAAAGAAAAATTAAGAAAAAGAAAAAAGAAAGAAAAAAAGAGAAAAAAGAAAATAAAAAAAGAAGAATCAATATTCGCCATATATTTTGTATGGAAAAAAAAATCCGCCATCTTGTTTTTTTCCTGGTCATCAGGTAGACCTTTGGGTCTTGATCATCTGTTGCCAAGAAACTTCTCTTCCATCTTTTATACTCACTGAGATGGACAGCGGTGAAGTTTGTATGGCCGCTATCTTGAATCCGCCATTTTGGAATTTTTTATCAACTAACTGGCAATTGGATGAGGTTTCGAGTGACATTTGTTCGAGCACCCCCCACCTATCTTCAATACCCTGGCCGTGCTCCTCACCCGTCTCCGAAATCCTCAATCATCAGATCTCTCCATATTTTTCCTCCGAATGAATTTTTATCCTCTATACGAAACCATCGGTGAAAAAAAATTTTTCAAACAAAATTTTCCAGGAGGAAATTTTTGGGGAAAATCTCGAAAACTACCCCTGTTCCGGCTTCTATTAAAACCAGTCCAGCATCGCGGCCACGGCGCGGGACGCGGGGCGAGCGGGGGCAGCGGTCGGCCAGACGACAGCGGTCATCGCATTCTTTCATTAGACTCTGTGTCCATTTATACATGCATTAAAAGCATAAAGAAAACTACATATACGATTCTCATTCGTGCCGTACCTTAAACCCGTACTTAACAACCCCAAATGTGGCAACACTGTTTATATAGCTCGATACTGCCGGTCGAGTCACACGATCGATCCATACATGTCAACTTTCTCTAATGTTAGCAACTGCCTCAAAAACATGTAGTCTAGGCAAGGAAGCTAGTGGACCCCAACAGCAATTCCTCAGGCGACGAAACTTTACAGAATGATAAAGTATCAGTAGTTAAACGTATTTTATAAATATCCAAAAAAAAATTAGAATGGAAGTTAGGTATTTTTACCTAAACTCTTTTATGCTTAATATCTCAGTTCGGCAAAATGCTCGGTCAAAACTTTCTTCACCTGAAACATTCATGTAAAGTCTAGAAACAAAATATAAAATATCCAAAATATACTCCTAGTTGAAACCACCAAATTTTGAAAAATAATTTTTTTTAATGTAACTTGCAGCGTAAAATTGCTCTGGGAATTTTTTCACTGGAATGTCCTTATATAGCCGTTTTGTACCTACAACTTGAAAATCCAAACAATATACCAAGAGACTATATTTTTTTTAAAAACTACCCTTTTACTCATAGTGCAAAATTTGTCCATCCATTTTTAGGGTTCCGTACCCAAAGGGTACCAACGGGACCCTATTACTAAGCCTACGCTGTCCGTCCGCCGTCCGTCCATCCGTCCGTCCGTCCGTCTGTCAGCGGGCTGTATCTCGTAAATCGTAATAGATAGACAGATGAAATTTTCACATATTATGTATTTCTATTGCCGCTATAACAACAAATAATAAAAATTAAATTAAATTAAAAAAATTAAATTAAAATATTTCCATGGGTACATGAAAATATTTTAATTTAATTTTTTTTTAACGGAACCCTAAAAGAGCGAGGCCCGACTAGCACTTGGCCAATTTTTTTTTATTGATATGATTACAATTATTTTTTTGTATCAAGTATCAAAATATCCAAAAAAATAATCAAGCGCATTAAAAACTATAAACATTTTAGAAAGAAATATTTTATATTTAATCCATCAAGGGAAGCAGGAGTGTGGTGACGTCACGAGACCCGTCATATTATCTGCCTATTATATCGACATATTTTTTTCTACGCTGACGCGAGCCTGCACTCGATAATCGACTGAATTTCGTTGAACCGACAGTGCAATTGTCAATCAAAAACTGTTGCCAACGACGGTGACTATGACGATCAATTATTCGTAATGATCTATGAAATATACCGAAGATTTCCCAGATGTCAGTCAGCCTATACGAGATTAGTATGGCTCTCAAACAGTTCAAGAACAACAAAGCGCCTGGCGATGACGGAATCATTGCGGAACTCCTGAAAGCGGGTGGACGTTTATAGGTTGATAAGAAATAGATATGAATATTTTTTACTTTTTAAAATTAAAAAATAATAATTTTAATGATATTATGTTTTAGCTCAAGCTTTACGACCATTAGAATAGAATAGAATAGAAATGTGTTTTTATTCAAATAAACTTTTACAAGTACTTTTGGATCGTCAATGAGTCTACCACTGGTTCGGAATGCCGTTCCTGCCGAGAAGAACCAGCAAGAAACTCGGCAGTTGCTCTTTTCAAAATAATTTTACAATATACTTAATAGATATTATGCTATGTATGCATTATATAGTGTAGTACCATTAGTAGTGACCTATTTATTCAAAAAATAAATAATTAAAAAAATTAAAAAATACGACTGCCTTGACTGACGACGCTCTGTGGAACACATTTTAAAATTTTGAAGTCCCCCGACTGCGATGAAATTTTTTTTTATTTGTTTAAACAACGCGTAAATAAGTGACTTTTCGCTTTTATATATACAGGACTAACTAATAAACTAGTTTTTAACTTTTTAGTTCGTTTGTTGGCAAGGCAGTCGTATTTTTTAATTTTTTTAATTATTTATTTTTTATTTAACACCTTTTAGTGACGATACTTATCTATTAAATTAGCAAAGCCAATAAACAATTATCCCAACAAAAATATACTAACATAAGTTAATATAAGGCCAAGTACCCAAAGATTGGGCCATAAAAAGTACTGCGAAGACTTTCAAAAGTCTTGGCCGTTTAAAACACAAGAACTTGGTCTCAGTTTATCTCAGTAGGACCTTTAAGATTAGGTATTAGGATCAAATCCATACTGCACATCGTACACTAAAGTAGTGCAGGTGAAGCGGGTTCCATACAGCGCATTGCAACCTGTAGTAACGCGAGCGATGCGAGCACGAATTTTTGCTGTCATTTTTGGGATGAAATTCATATTATAGCGCATTGAATACTGAAGTAAAACCATTGATTTTTATTTTGAGATTATGTAGTAGTTGAGTAAAAAAATGGAACTTTATTTAAGTATTTAGATTGCTGAGGCGAATTAACTCATCGTGGGAATTTTTTGTCATGTGGCTCGTGAAGGAATCATGATATTGGATTAAATAAATGATATTATATTATTTTATATTATATCATACTTGGCACTTACGGTAGTAAAGTAAAACCAATATTTTTGCAAGCGAAGCGAGCGCGAAATTTATAAGAACTACACTCCATAACTGTGTACTTCATACTTGGTTTCTACAATACCAACTAAGAAAAGAGACGTCTTCGCGAGCGAAGTTCATACTTGACACTTAAGGTAGCACAAAACACATATAAATTGTACAAATATATTGTATTCTATACTTACTTGGTACCTACAATAATAATTTACAATCGAAATTTCCTAAATACCCACAATTTTAGTGAGCAGTACCCAGTAGCATCAGGATTTAGGAGTTCGTAATCATTGGTCTTCAATGATGTAGTCCAGTGATATAGCGTGGGGGAGGTTAATTCCTTCTACAAACCGAACGGCAGTGAAGTTAGTTGAATATATTGGTGCCATCTAAAAATACAAAGCTACCGAAAGAAATTTTCGGGAGCGAAGCGAGCGCGATATTTTCGCGAAATTTTTAAGAACTACACTACTTAACTGTGTACTTCATACTTGGTTTCTACAATATTTATATATACAATTTATCGAGAATTTTTTTCGATTCAATGTTGTAAGTTGTTCATACTTGGCACCTACGATAGCAAAGTAAAACGAATATTTTCGCGAGCGAAGCGAGCGCGAATTTTTTTCGAGATTTTTTTTCGATTACGCTACACTTCTATGTATTCATAAGACACTTGGCACTTACGGTAGTAAAGTTAAACTAATATTTTCGCGATTGAAGCGAGCGCGAAATTTTTAAGAACTACAATACTTAACTTTGTACTTCATACTTGGTTTCAACAATACCAACTAAGAAAAGAGAATATCTTCGCGAGCGAAGCGAGCGCGATATTTTCGCGAAATTTTTAAGAACTACACTACTTAACTGTTGACTTCATACTTGGTTTCTACAATACCAACCAAGACAACAGACTTCTCGCGAGCGACACTCAATACTCAATCAATACTCAACAATCTACAATCTATAATCGACATTATCGCGAGTGAAGCCAGTGCGACATTTTTTACGATTACACTATGCCACTATGTAATCTACACTTGGAACCTACAATATCAATTCACTATCGACATTTTGTAATACCCACTATTTAGGTAAGTACTATCATCAGCAGCATCGGGATTGACAAGTTGGTATAGGTAGCGTCACGAAAGTCTAGCGGTAACCGTTATTGCGCAGAAATCGAAAATAAGATATCATGGCGCTGATTGGCTCTCCAGTCACATTCCGGCCGTCGTGATTGGTTGCGCGACAGTAGGTACCCCATGCGCAGCTATTTTGTTCAGCGCTAGACTTTCGTGCCGCGACCTATACAAGTAGTTCAATATTAAAGCTTACTGATGTAGCATGGGTTGAAGGGCCCTTGAAGGATGATTCCTAAACCGAACCGAGCGATAGTGAAATTAGTTTAATAGATTGATGCCATCTAAGAATAAAAAGCTACTGACTAAGAAACGCGAATTTTTTAAGGCTGCATTATGCCACTACAATACGTAGTTAGTTCATACTTGGTACCTACCATTGCTAGTAAGCAGTACCCAGCAGCATCAGGACTGAGGAGCCCAGTCCTCTTTTACGGCTCCACTACGCCATTATATTTTTTGATTGATCATATATATGTAATGAATGGCTCAGGACCTGAGCCTCAGGTCAAGATATGGCTATAGTATGGATGTGTTAAGATCTACATTATATCGTAAGCGAGTGACCTGGAACTATACGAGAGAGATTTTGTCCTCTGTCTCCGATAATGTTTAGTACATCTTCACCAAAATTACACAAAATGTTTTTTATTATACATACTTTCCAATAAAGAAAGAATTATTAAAATCGGTTCAGATTTGACTAAGTTATGGAGTAAAATCAACAAAAAATTTCAGCCCCTATCCTGGAGAAATCTTATGTTTTATCGGGATAAATACTATCATATATGTTGACCCGGAGTATCAGCTACTAGTATACTAATTTTCATTTAAATCTGACTGAAACTACCTGTCGACTAGACAATTGGAATCTTATTAACACTTTAAAACGATATTTTGTGTGAATCACTGGATTTTGAACTACACTATTATACATTTTTGGAATCTACTCATCATTTTCTAGATGATGATTAGATACTTTATCTTGTTTTCGAAAAATTTTTTTCAACTTTAGGCTTTATTTTGGCACTATGGTCACACTATCAATTTTTTTTTTAAATTTACTAGCCTATGTCACCCGGAATAAGCCAAGGATTCTAACCTCATTCATCAAAATCGGTTCAGGCGTATAGAAGTTATGGTGGAATAAAGAAACCTACATACATACATACATACATACATACATGAACCCTGAAAACAATATACTCTTTTTTTTCAGGCAGTCGTATAAAAAGAACACCAAAATCTAGTTCGTAAACGATATTTTTAGCGAATATTGAGACCTAAATAAGACAGATCGAAAGAGCGTAAAAAACTGAGTATGATACCATTAAAAAGTTTAAGTTTTGGCCAAAATGTCCTTTACGCCCTTTGTAATTCGAGGTCCGTGTGTAATCCGATACATCGATGCTGGAAATTCAAATTATGTAAGCGACAAACCCCTAATTTTCAGGAGGACCAAACAAAATTTTACCTTTTAAACTGTCATAACTCTCATTTTTAGGGTTCCATAATCCGTACTAAAAATGGAACCCTTGTAGAATCACTTCGTTGTCCGTCGGTCTGTCCGTCTGTCAATACCCTTTTTCTCAGGAACACGTGGAGGGTATCAAGTTGAAAATAGTATCAAATACTCAGGTCTGCAATCCCTTGTAGCTGTGACAAAGTCTAAGTCGACGCAATCAAAAGATACGGCCTTTTATGGTCCGTCTATCCCGCATATTTCAAACACTCGCAAGACCTAGAGGGTACTTCCTGTTGACCTAGAATCATGAAATTTGGCATGAAGCAATGTCATGTAGCACAAGTAAAGGAAAAAATCCGAAAATCGTAAATTTGTAGTTGCATCACAAAAAAATATTTTTTTTTGTGATGCAGTATATCCTACTATCCTAGTTCCTACTATGCGATGCGATGACTATGCGAAAGTTTGTGAGAATGTATGGATGGATGTTTGGATGGATGTTTATTACTTTTTCACGCTACAACGAATGAACCGATTTGGCGGAAATTTGGAATGGAGATAGCTTATAAACTGGATTAACACATAGGCTACTTATTATCCCGGAAAATTACAGAGTTCCCGTGGGAATCAAAAAACCTTAAATCACGCGGACGAAGTCGCGGGCATCATCTTGTATAGTATAACAAAAAAATTTGAATAATCAATTTAATATAATAATATCGAAACATTTTGGAATAAAATAAAAAAAATTGGTTGTCTGTAAAGTCGGTTTACGGACCATAGTTTCACGTGATAACGTCATAAAGAAACATCGATGAATAAATGTGTCACAAGCCAACGCTTGGGCCGATCATGCCTCTCTATCGCTTGTTCCGCGCTCTCGCTTTCACCCTCAGGCTCAGGTGGAACGTGACACTTTTTCGTACGTGCAGCCGGTGTTCATCGATGTATAAGACGTTATCACGTCAAAAGAATCTTACACCTTAAGCCTAATAGTATAATAGAAGTAATTTTGACGTAACTGCCTGAAAAGTCTTGCTCACTGAGCTATTAATTCATGATATAAAGCTTATAAAATTATCAGATTAATGACGTGAGTCGCTTGTCAAAATTGGTTCGATGACAATAAATAGAAAATAGTAGTACTCTTAAATATAAGACAACTCATTGCTTGATAATTTTTGAGTTTTTTTTTTATGTTCAGTAACCGTTCAACATTTTAGAGGTTCACAAGTAGCTCTGTTTGGCGCAGTGGGCGAGCGGCCGCTTTCTTTACCGTATGGTGTATGATGTCGCGGGTTCGAATCTCACTCGTGAAGTAGTGACAGTGCGCTTTTCTTGTTTGTTTGTTTTTTAATTATTTTTTTGCATAATTTTTATCATGCAAAAAAAATATTGCATAAATTTTTATTATTTTTTTTTATTTGTATACCAATGTTAATTAACTAATACTTTTTTTTTTTTTTTTAATTTATTGATCCATAAATTTTTACAAAAGTACAAATAGTCCCTACCCTCTGCACTAGGAAAACCTGTGTTGCAGAGGGTAGTTCCTTCCAGGGATACAATACTCCTAAAGTTATATTATTTTGACATACTTAATTTAAAAAAAAGTACATGCTATACAAGTTTGTAGATAGGTAGTTAATTTATTTATCTCTTGAGTAAGTATGTATGTGTGTGTGTGTGTGTGTGTGTGTGTGTGTTTGTGTGTGTGTGTGACTGTTTTATTCTTGGATCCTAATGAATTTTTCCGTTTTATCGTAGTCTAGTTCTGTTAGATAGTCGAATATTCGGGTTTTGCAGTTGTATTTATTCAGACCGTTTATATTTAAATATTTATTGGCCTTATTATACAGGTAGCTTCCAAGAAAGCATGAAAAGTTATGTACAAACGTTTTTTTAAATTTGTTAGTGGTAAATATTTTATAATTTCGTCTACAATCTGTTTGTTTGTTTACTAATTTGGACATGGTATCTCATAATCAATTTTTGTATAAATAGCTTTCGTACTGTCAGCACTTTACTCTCGCGATACAATAATACCGTCGGGTAGTGGTGCGGTAGAAAACGGCTTACTTTCAGTAGTAGCCTTTGTGCTCTTTCCAGTTTTATCATGTGTGACTTGGCTGCACCACCCCAAACATCAATACCGTATGTTAATAAAGATTGACATAATGAAGTATAAATAGTCCTTATAAGTTTAGGATCTGCAACCTCTCTTATGTTTCTAAAAATGGCTATTAGCTTTCTTATTCTACTTGTAAGTGTTTTTATGTGTTCGTTAAAGTTAAGATTTTTATCTATAATTATACCTAAGTATCTCATATATGGTGTTCTTTCTAATTTGGGACACTGACATGATCGGTCTTCACATAATCCAGAATGGGCATGTATTTTATGATCTTCGGCTATTGGTTGGGATTTGTTGGTTATAGAAAATGTTATGTATTTAGTTTTATTTGCATTTAAACTCAAACGATTTTGTCTTAACCAAAGAGATATACTATCAAAACTTTTTTGTGCCTGAGAAAAAGCTTCCTCCCAGCTTTACCCCCATACTATTAAAGCTGTATCATCAGCAAAACTCATAATTCTTCCATTCGTAATTTTTTGGTTACAAAGCTGGTTCATATATATAAGGAAGAGGGTTGGAAAAATATTATAATTGCATCAATTGAGGTGTCGTACTTGGCAGAGGCAAGAAATGGATGGTCAGCGATTAGCCCAAATCAATTGCCGGTTTCTCTTCCTTCCCAGAGACAGTGGGATGACATTATTTGTAAAAAAAACTTTTGACGCAATGTAAATGGAAGCAAATTCTAAAGACCGTGCTCGTCTTCTCGCTGTCTCTGCGAAAGAATCCGGGCACTGGCTCCATGCTCTCCCTTCTGCTAATCTGGGCACTCTTTTAAACCACGCCACTCTTGCAGTGGTAGTTGGCCTTAGGCTCGGCGCCAAAATAACCCAGCCTCACCGTTGCCACTGCGGTGACCACGTCGACGCTTACGGTCATCACGGACTCTCCTGTTCGAAGAGCGCTGGTCGTTTCTCCCGCCACAATGCCCTCAACGACATCATCCGCAGGTCTCTTGCTACTGCTCACGTGCCAGCTGTATTAGAACCTATTGGTTTGGCACGTAGTGATGGCAAGAGACCTGATGGTATGAAGCTTGTTCCTTGGAGGACATGGAGGTCGCTTGTGTGGGATGCCACCTGTGTAGATACTCTAGCTGCATCCCACATCCATGCGAACTCCTCTGTGGCGGGTGCAGCGGCTACTAGCGCCGAACAGGCTAAGAGGCGCAAATATGAAAAACTTGACAGTGGTTTCATATTTGTGCCTTTTGGTGTAGAGACCCTGGGGCCGTGGGGCCCGGAGGCTCGAGCGCTTTTTGTAGAGCTATCTAAAAAGGAGATCGAGTCTACCGGGGATCCAAGAGCTGGCAGCTACCTTGGCCAAAGGATTAGCTTGGCCATCCAAAGGGGTAATGTTGCCAGCATCTTGGGTACCATGCCACACTGCAGTGACTTCGATGGGGTTTTAGATTTTATTTAATTTTTATTTTAGTTTTAATTTTAGAATAAATTTAATTTTAATGTAGTATTAGGTAGATATATATTATGTAAATATTTAAATCCTATTCCTATTAATATAATATTAATATAATATTATAAATGCGAAAGTTTGTGAGGATGTTTGGACGTTTGGATGGATGGATGGATGGATGGATGGATGGATGTTTGTTACTCTTTAACGCGACAACGAATGAACCGATTTTACTGAAATTTGTCACAGACATAGATTATAGTCTGGAATAGCACATAGGCTACTTTTTATCCCGGAAAAGCAAACAGTTCCTGCGGGATAGCATCGCAATTTTTTACGCATTTGTCCTTCAAAATACGCGCAATGGAGTTTTAGATTAACGTGATTTTTTTGCACAGGTAAAGTTAAGAGCCTGAAAAATGACAAAGGCTACTTTTTATCTCGGGAAAACAAACGGTTCCTGCGGGATATTAGTATACTACTTTTCACACATTTATCTTTCAATTATGCGCCAACGGAGTTACAGATTGACGTGGTTTTTTTGGAGAGGCATAGTTGATGACTTGAAAAGTGACAAAGGCTACTTTTTATCCTGGGAAAGCAAACAGTTCCTGCGGGATATTAGTGTTCTACTCTTCACATATTTATCCTTAAATAAGGCGCCAACGGAGTTACAGATTGACGTGGTTTATTGGATAGGCATAGTTGAGGACTTGAAAAGCCCAGGAAAACAAACAGTTCCCGCGGGATATTCATATGCTACTTTTCACATATTAATCCTTCAATTATGCGCCATAGTCTAGGCAATGAAGCTAGTGGACCCCTACAGCAATTCCTCAGGCGACGAAACTTTACAGAATGATAAAGTATCAGTAGTTAAACGTATTTTATAAATATCCAAAAAAAAATTAGAACGGAAGTTAGGTATTTTTACCTAAACTCTTTTATTGTTAATATCTCAGTTCGGCAAAATGCTCGGTCAAAACTTTCTTCACCTGAAATATTCATGTAAAGTCTAGAAACAAAATATCCAAAATATACTCCTAGTTGAAACCACCAAATTTTGAAAAATAAGTTTTTTTGATGTAACTTGCAGCGGAAAATTGCTCCGTGATTTTTTTTAACTGGAATGTCCTTTTATAGCTGTTTTGTACCTACAACTTGAAAAATCCAAAGAATATACCACGAGACTATATTTTTTTCAAAAACTACCTTTTACTCACAGTGGAAAATTTCTCCATCCATTTTTTTTATTGATATGATTACAATTATTTTTTTCGTATCAAGTTTCAAAATATCCAAAAAAATAATCAAGCGCATTAAAACCTATAAACATTTTAGAAAGAAATATTTTATATTTAATCCATCAAGGGAAGCAGGAGCGTGGTGACGTCACGAGATCCGACATAATTACTGTCTGCCTATTATATCGACATATTTTTTCTACGGTGACGCGAGCCTGCACTCGATAATCGACTGTATTTCGTTGAATCGACAGTGCAATTTTCAATCAAAAACTGTTGCCAACGACGGTGACTATGACGATCAATTGTTATGATTAATGAACTACTAGCTTTTGCCCGCAGCTTCGCTCACGTTAAGTTTGATTTTTATTGGTAATCAAAATCCAACTTAACGCAATTCGTATCTCCGTAAAAAGCCAACATACCAAGTTTCATGGTTATACCTAAGTTGAAAAACGACAGACTTAATAACAATCATTCACCCTCTATCTAACTCCATTGGGAGTTGAACATTTAAAAACTGTCAAACGCGTAAGTACTTCTTTATTTTCAATTGAAAGCCAAAATACCAAGTTTGATGGATATTACATGAAAAATAATTTGATAAATGACTGACTTTTATACAAACTTTCAACCCCCATTTAACCCTCATGGGGTTGGAATTTTCAAAAATCCTTTCTTAGCGGACGTCTACGTCATAATAACTATCGGTGTGCAAAATTTCAACCCGATCCGTCCAGTGATTAGAGCTGTGCGTTGATAAACCAGTCAGTCAGTCAGTCAATCGCCTTTGCCTTTTATATATTTAGAAGATACCGAAGATGTCCCGGATGTCAGTCAGCCTATACGAGATTAGTATGGCTCTCAAACAGCTCAAGAACAACAAGGCGCCTGGTGATGACGGAATCATTGCGGAACTCCTGAAAGCGGGTGGACGTTTATCGGTTGATAAAGAAGAAATAGATATGAATATTTTTTTACTTTTAAAAATTAAGAAAAAATAATTTTGATGATAATATTATGTTTTAGCTCAAGGTGCCTTACGACCATTACATAGTGTACCATTAGTAGTGACCTATTTATTCGAAAATTCATGTTTACCACCAAAAGAAGAACACCAAAAATCTAGGTCGTAAACGACATTTTTAGTGAATATTGAGACGTAAATAAGACAGATCGAAAAAGCGTAAAAAACTGAGTATGATACCATTAAAAAGTTCAAGCTTTGGCCAAAATGTCCTTTACGCCTTTACGCCTACTTTTCACGAGGACCAAACAAAATTTTACCTTTTAAACTGTCATAACTCTCATTTTTAGGGTTCCGGTACTCCGTACTAAAAACGGAACCCTTATAGAATCACTTCGTTGTCCGTCTGTCTGTCCATCTGTCAATACCCTTTTTCTCAGAAACACATGGAGGTATCAAGTTGAAAATAATATCAAATAATCAGATCTGCAATCCCTTGTAGCTGTGACAAAATCTAAGTCGATGCAAGCAAAAGATACGGCCTTTAATGGTCCGTCTATGCCGCATATTTTTCAACACTCGCAAGACCTAGAGGGTACTTCCTGTTGACCTAGAATCATGAAATTTGGCATGAAGCAATTTCATGTAGCACAAGTAAAGGAAAAAATCCGAAAATCGTAAATTTGTAGTTGCATCACAAAAAAATTTTTTGCATGCATGATGATGCAGTATCCAAGTTCCTACTAATATTATAAATGCGAAAGTTTGTGAGGATGTATGGATGGATGTTTATTACTTTTTCACGCTACAACGAATGAACCGATTTGGCGGAAATTTGGAATGGAGATAGCTTATAAACTGGATTAACACATAGGCTAGTTTTTATCCCGGAAAATTACAGAGTTCCCGTGGGAATCAAAAAACCTTAAATCACGCGGACGAAGTCGCGGGCATCATCTTGTATAGTATAACAAAAAAGTATGAATAATCAATTTAATCGCCAAATTTTGGAATAAAATTAAAAAAAATTGGTTGTCTGTAAAGTCCATACGGTTTACGGGCCATAGTTTTACGTGATAACGTCATAAAGAAATCTCTCATAAATCATGCCTCTCTATCGCTTGTTCCGCGCTGTCACTTTCACCCTCAGGCTCAGGCGGAATGTGAGACTCTTTCGTGCGTGCAGCCGGTTTCATCGATTTATAAGACGTTATCACGACAATAGAAACTTGCACCATAGGCCTAAAATAAAAATCATTTTGTCGTTACTGCCTGAAGTCTTGCTCACTCAGCTATTTCATGATATAAAGCTTATAAAATTATCAGATTAATGACGTGAGTCGTTTGTCAAAATTGGTTCGATGACAATAAATAGAAAATAGTAGTACTCTAAATGGAAGACAACTCATTGCTTGATAATTTTAGCGTTTTTTTTTTTTTGAAGATTGAAGTATAAAACCGTATTCGTATTGTTCTATATTTACATAAACTTTTCAGATCATTGCATTTTGCTACAGATATTTCAGGTTCCAATTCAATTTTTACATCTTTAGAAGATTTTTAGTGCATTTGAAATGTAGACTCCCTTGGACTCTTCTTCTTCTTCTTCTTCCATTGATTTTTAACAATCATTTCACCGAGACACTTTTTTTTATTCATTTTTTTAAATTGACTTAGTTAATTAACAAAGAGCTTTTGCCTTTGAGTAATAAACAAGGCTTTTGCTTATTTCAAGACATTACCAATTATGTTAAAAACAATATACTTTGTATTTTATTTGGATGTTTTCTAGCACATTCGATTGGAAGTAGACCATTGCATAGACAGGGCCGTCTTAACCACACTGGACGCCGGGGTGCGAAAATCCGCCTGCGCCCCCCTTGCCAACAAAAAAAATTATTATGAATTTTCCATTTTTGTGTTTCATTTACTCTTAAATAAAGTTAGATACTTTATAATTGACTTCATGCTCGTATTTTTTTCCATGCAGGTATGTACACCAATTTCTTCGCGATTTCAGACCGGTTCGCATTTTTTTTATTAGAAAGAGAATGTTTGCTATTAACTATGAAGATTTAGAAAATATCGATTGTCCATTAATAATGTAAGTAATAGGTATCAAGCATAGACTAAATCGTTAATTTCGAGGCCCCAACTCCTCAATTCTGATGCTGCAGGGTGCTGCACTCTTAAGCTGTGAGAATTTAGGCATTTTTGATTGTGAATTCATATTGTAAAGACCAATTACCTTTAGTTAGACTACACCATGAACTCCAGATTCTATCACCTGACCTGAAAATCTGCTGCAGGATATTGCACTCCTAGGCCACTAAAAAGCTTAAAATAATAACGATTTTCAAAAAACTAACTTCAAACGCCTCTATAAATTACATATATAATCTTTGTTTCTACACGTATGTCGAAGTCGGACGGGCATATAAGAAACGTCGAAACAAACGGAGGCGCAACGCACACCAGTGGCAGATTTACACATTTGCCGCCAGTAAGCTATTCAAATTTTGCCGCCCCTACAAATCTCTTCAATATTTTGTCAGTTCCTAGATTATTTTAACAACCCAATGATTTAATTAAGGCTAGCTGAGTCTGGTGGGCCGAAGCCCAGCAGCATCAGGATTGAGGAGTTGGTACCTTGAGCTCTATGATATAGGCCAGTGATTAACGGCCCTACTACGCAGCTATGTATTCCATACTTGATACCTAAAATATCAATCTGTAATTGAAATGTTCGCGAGCGAAGCGATCGCGAAATTATTTACTAAGACAGAATATAAAATTTGATCTATACGACCTAAAATTTTACTTTTTTTTATTACTTACTACAAATATTACATCTCGTATCTCCAGTGTTATTATTTATTTTTAAGTTTATTTTTAGTTTTATTTCTTTTTAATGTGGTGTGCAATAAAGTGTTTTTCATTCATTCATTCCAAGTGTACTTACGACAAAATATCCCTTACGACATTTGAAATTTCCAGCGTCGATATCAATTCGTTGCTACTTACTTTAATGTTAATTCAAAATTATAAATACCAAAATAGATTTTAGATCGTAAAGAATTTTTAATTTTTGTAGACGCGTTACAGCATAGAAATCAGGCAGTTTGAAATGAATTACAACATTACAAAAAGCTACAAGAAAGTTAGAATCTAAAATTTGATCTAAACTATCTAAAATTTTACTTTTTTGTTACTTACTACAAAGTATTACATTTCGTATCTCCAGTCCTTATTTATAAGAGATATCAAAATTTTAAATAATTATACAGATCGATAGAGAGAAAAATTTCAAGTTCGATGGTGAATCAAGTATACTTACGACAGAATGTCCCTTACGACATTTGAAATTTCCAGCGTCGATATTAGCTGCATAAACTGTCTAGCATTATGCTTTAAACAGTTTGCAAATTTCTGGCGTGCCAAATACGTACTTAAAAAAATATATTTAATACATTTCCTCCTTTATTTCCTCAAATCCAAGTAAGGAAAAAAATTTTTTTTAATTTTAATTTACTTACCTAGACATAAATAAGCTTACAAAAAAAAATTTATGAGCCCTTAATTAAGCTTATTTATCTTGTACAAATAAATTGGATTGAGAAATTTTTCATACCGAGTTATAAACAATTTTCAGTTGAAGTAAGATAAATAGATTTTGGTATGGATTTTTTTTTGGATTTTCTTACACGTTATGCTAAATTACATTTTAAGGACATTTAAAAATAAAAAATTGACTGAGCAATTTTGCGGTCGAAATTACGGACAAAAACGGAAACCTCTTTAAAAAGTGACAGTTCCGTTTGAAAAAAGTTTTGGATTTTTATCAAGTACCTCTTATTAAGGCTAATAATTAGTTTGGTAAAAAAAAATTGGACGGAGAAATTATTTATTTCAAAATATTGAGCTATTTGTACTTTTAGATATAAATACCTAACTTCCGCATGGATTTTTTTTTTGGATATTTTTATGTAAATTTTGGGTCATCCCATACTACAACCCTGCCAAATTTCATCGACTGAGGATTTGATGTGGGGGTCTCCATACAACAGTCCGCCCCGTTGTCTAGACTAATGATCGAAATTTTCAAAACCACAAAGAAAAATACAAAATGGCCGCCACGTCGTTCTACAGAAACATTTCACATAGTTTTATAACCGTAGACAGAGAAGAACTATAGACTTAATGATATTTCCTATTCACTCCCACATGAAAGAGATGCAGTATAGCGATGTCAAATCAGATAGAATGAGACACAGCTATGTCTATATCCGTCCCTCACTGCGTGCCACGTTTTGAGCTGTTGATCACAAACTTCGTGAGCAACAAAACTTACAAGAGTAGGTATTACACAGTGTTATGGTAATTTTAATGTTAATTTAAATCTTTATTCGGGACAAAAGAGTGCTTTCAGATAATAAAACTTATCTAAAATTGAGATAATGGTGCGTTGTAGTGTTTTAACGTGCAAAAGCGACAGTGCAAGGCAAATCGACGGAGTAACTTTTCATACGTAAGTACGATGTTTATTGACAATATTTTAGTTCCTAAATGTTGGCAACACAACATAAATTCATTCTTTTGAATGTAGAAATAAGCGTTCATTCAATGAGCCATCTAAAATCACTCATTAACGCCTCTTCACCTTCGATCTGTCACAGTGTAAACATCTCTCTTAATAACAAATAAAAATTAAATTTCCTGTGCCAAACAAAACGCGTTTTCCTTGGAAAATACAGCAAGCACCCAGCCACCTCATCCATTACTTCGCACATGGTCCTTCGAGCAACGCGACGAGAAGCGCTTCGCTGCGAGTTTTTTCAAGATCGACGCGCGGCCAGGTCACGCCACGGTACAAGTGCGTGAGTCAAAATTTACAATAAAAATAATTATTTGGGAGAGCAATCGTCATCAGATCGCATAATATTTACTGATCTGCGAGAAAAAGTAGAAAAACTGTGCGATTACAGACATAAAATATCGAAGTGGAGCATCGAAAGTTCCAAATTTTAAGATGGCCAAAATACGTGCAATTTATCATCGCCTCTCATAGTAATTTTTCATGCTATGCAAATAGTGGTGATGCGAACATTGTGCGAACCCCGGACCTATCGAAATTCAAGTCAGCCAATAGCGAAATAGAACGAGTCTCAAGCGCGGACGCAAACCAATCAGGCAATAGTACCTGCGAGCAGCTGAGCAGCGTGATTGGTCGACGAGCGACGCGGCGTCATTCATTCACTGCGACTACGCCAGTTCCTGTTCTGTGTGATCTATATTTGTGAAAGTGACGCTTATCCTCCATTTTGTTGTGACTTTCAAGTAATGTTTTTGGGACTCTAGTAAATCGTTACGTTAACATAAGTGTAAAGGTATTTCAAATTGTAGATTTCGATTATTCAAACTAGTTTTTTGTGTAATTCTGTGTGTTTAAATCGAATTGTGTAAAAATGGCTGAAGGCAGCGATCTAAAGCTGAAGCAGCTTATGGCAGCCAGAGGTTATACAAAAGCGTCAATTACACGGCTTTACCTTTTCGTTTCCAACGAACAAGACGTAAATTTATCAAATCTTTTCAATCTGCAAACAAAGCGCGCTAGGATTGTCGAGCTATTTAAAGAGTATGAGTCGTACTGCAAGCAAGCGTTCTAGCGTTCGAGGACGACCAAAAGGAAGATGTTTTGGAAATTGAAGGAAAATATTATCACATCCTTACCGTATTAAACGAGGCCATAAAAAATAAATCTACACCCTCGTCCGAGGAATCAACCTTTAAGGCAAAATTGCCTAAGATTGACATAAAAACCTTCACAGGTAAGTACGCAGATTATACGCCTTTTATCAACCTATTTAGGGCAGTAATACATAATGACAGGTCAATAGACAATGTCCAAAAATTATATTACCTTAGGACTTTTTTAGAAAACGAGCCATTTGATATAATAAAAAATTTACCTTTGGTAGCGGATAGCTATGATGAGGCTATCAGACTCTTAAATGAACGGTATAATCATAGGTTTAAAATTATTAATGAGCATATTAATTACTTGCTTGACATGAATGCAATGTTAAAATCTACTCCAATCAACCTTAGAGATTTTGTGTCTAAAGTCAAACAATGCTTATCAGCGTTAAAAAATCTCAGTGTTAAAACAGAAACATGGGATCCAATTATCCTAACAATTTTATATCGAAAATTAGATACCTACACATCCCGGGCTTACCAGTTTGAGCGAAGCGATGAGGACGAGCCAACGGTGAATGATTTCCTACAGTTTCTTGAGAAGAGGGCCTTGGCATTAGAGAATGCGGAACCTTCAACTTCAAGCAAGTCTCGCAAGGCTGCCGTACACCTTACTACTACACCAGGCGCTGGATCCTGCTTATACTGTAAGTCTGAATTGCACAGATTATTTAATTGTAGTAAGTTTAAAATATTGCCATACGCTGAGAGGATAAAGTTTACTAAGGATAATAGCTTGTGTAATGTTTGTGTAAATAAGCATAGTCGCGAAGTGCATATGCTATCGCGAAATACTTAGACCTTTGGTAAGGTTAAGGTTGTATAAGTCTATGGTAGTATATGACATCGGAAATTTGTCGTTGGTTTGTAGTTTAAATATTTTCGGTTTTGAAACGTTTCTTTTTTCTGATGGACATTTGTTGCATAGCAACGAGTTGTTTTTCTCGCATCCGAAGAAAGTGGTGAAATTGTGAGTTGTGCTACGAGGAGAAGATCTGATGAAAGCTAAGTGTCTGAGGAGTATCTAAGTATCTGAGCAGCTAAGTATCTGATAGCTAAGTATCTGATAGCTAAGTATCTGAGGAGTATCTAAGTATCTGAGCAGCTAAGTATCTGAGCAGCTAAGTATCTGATAGCTAAGTATCTGATAGCTAAGTATCTGAGGAGTATCTAAGTATCTGATAGCTAAGTACCTGATTATCTACGCAATTGATCTATGAGGTTCTTGAACCCTCATAAGTGAATTTCTAGATACTAACACATTTACTAGCATCTGGGAGCGCGCTCTAGGGCTGTGTGTGAGTTGGCAAGGGATGTGTAAGTGACGGTTTCAATGGTGTTTAAATTGTGAGTAAATCATTATGGCTATTAAGAGCTGAGAACACATCAGACCCGATGAGATGAGATGAGATGACGTTGAGCCCTCGTGGAGGGGTGCTCCGAGGTGGTTTAGACCTCGGAGGGGGGCTCCGAGGAGGTTCGTACGAATGGGGAAGATTACGTTGATCCTTCGGGTAGATAGAACCCGAAGAAGGTTCATGTTTATGAATAGGAGACATTATGTCCCGCCCTTGGGTAAGGGGCCCAAGGAAGATTCGTGCGGACTAGAAGTACTCTTAGACATAGGGGGTCTAAGAGTATGGATCAGAAAGATCGGGTCCGATGGTCAGATGAGATTAGATTCAGATGAGATTAGATTCCGATGGTCAGATGAGACTAGATTCCGAATGGGAGATGAGTTTGATTCCTTACACGTCCACGGCTAGAAATAACTAGAATAATAGATCAGATCTTAGGGCGTCACAAATGGTGATGTCATAGTTAATTTAATCATGCAGGTTACCGGTGCACTCCCGCAGTAGAGAGAGAGAGAATTAATCGGAGTAGAGCGGTGCGACAGGAGCCTTCTAGTTGATGGGCAGGTATGACTCCATTGGGATAGTTAATTAAATCGGCGACATTCTGTTCCACTAGACATCCTTATTTAATATCCATATACAAGCGGTTCAACCGTGTATAGCGCGTAGTTACCCGTAAATATATACCTAGAGAGAAAGCAGATAGTGGAGTAGAATGGCCTCGCCGACATGGTGGAGGTGCTGGGATATTAGTAAAATGAACCAGAATCTTTAGCACATGGAGTCATACTAAGCTTAAATTATAATAAAGTGTCTATTTGTTGCCTTTTTGTTGATTTGAATAAATAGAGGTGCTGCATTAGTTTCGCTACTCGCCGCTGGAGGGAGCGTCAACGCAGTTTTCAACTTTAAATCGAAAGAAATGGCCCAAGTAAGTTGGTAGAATTGACTTCAGAGATACTAATGTCATAGAGCGTTCGAAAGTTTGAATTTGCGAACATTTGACCAATTTCCGATGTGTCATTTATTTTAAATTGTTCTAAAGTCAGATGGTGGAATTTGGAACATTTGAAATTTGAATTCTATTACGCCATTTCAGTGTCAATTATATTGTTGATTGAGTATTGTGAAAGAAACATTGTTATGAAAAAGAAATAGAGATCAGAAAACAATTAAGGTTGGAAATTATCCTATTTAATATAAAGATACGTAATATATTAGGCATATAGTGAAATTCAAATATAAGGGAGGTTTTAGATTCTGAAAGTATTGTACATTGCGTAAAGATGGAATTTTAAGAAAGAATATCAGTTCCTACATAGTGTTAATTATATTTTCAGAAGGAAATCATATCACTCAGTTTTAATAACTGAGACTGAAGTTCGACTAATTTACTGAATTTTTAACACAAAAGGTACATCTGGTGTGTTATCTTATATTTTTAGAATAGCTACCAATGCACTATAAAGCTATTATTTCGAATGTCTGAGTGTCTATCGAGCAAGAATTGATCTAAGAACTGAATACTTTCCTTTACCAATTAGAACTAGGAATATGGTCAACATAGGTAAACTTGAATACTTATTAAAAATGAAATTTGACGTCTAATGAAAGGGATTGCTAGACAAGATACATTTTGATGTTAAGGGTATATAATGAAAGTGTAATTGTTTAAGGGTTATTAAATTCAATTTGATTTGGTAATTATTGAATTCATAGAGTAACTTAATTTAAGGCTTATCCAATTAAGGATTCAGGGCCTATCTACAAGTATGTGGAGGATTATAGTTATATTTTTATATGGAGAAAACAATCTTTAATTTATTAAGTTAAGATCTTACTTCGAAAAGAGTCTTAAAGTATATAGACACATGATAATAGATACTAGAGTCCTATGTACCAAACTTAAGGGTTGATAACCTTATTGAAGGTTAGAATTTTATTTGATCTGGGTAATTTTGTAAATTCAAGCAAATATAGTTATTCTTTTAAAGAGGTTGGGACTTTAATTATAGCTAAATTAGTGAGAATATACATAGAGTATGTTCAAAATAATTTTGAAGGAAATTCTATGGTATTATTTTGACCCAATAATAAGTTTTAATCTCATGAATGTTATTATGAATTTCAATTCTTTTACCTTTCAATTATTATTATAGTGCGAGTTATTTGTATAATGGAAAGGTATCTTAATGTTAAATCTGTACTCATGGTTTAGGTACTCTCTGCATTTGGTGGTAAATAATGGTTGGATAAACTGATGATTAGTATAAGAGCAAGTTACTTGTTTAGCAAGCGAATTATACAACTGGTTAGATTGAAATAACTCTCTAAAAATCTTAATGGAAAAACATTTACGGGTCTTGGAATCATTAGGAGAAGACGTGAATCACAATCATCTACGGCATATTATATTTAGTAAATTTCCAGAGGATCTTATCTATGAGTTAAAATTAAAAACCAAAGACGACTCTATAAATGAGATAAGGCAAGAATTAGAGAAAATACTTACAGCAAAGGAAGATGCTAATAGGATCACTCAAGGAAATAGTGCAGAAGGAGTTGGTAACTATACAGTAGAAACTCTACATGTAACTCAAGAAAATCAGAGATATAAGCATAGCAGGGGAGAGAGGCGACCTAGAAGCGAATTCAGAAGGAATGATTGGGGTATGCAGGCTGATAATTTAAAACCTCCAAATTTTAGAAAGAGACAGTACCTACAAAGAGGAGGACAGTGGGGACAGAGGAGAAATACAACATTCGGAGGAGGTAATAGGTTGGAAGATAGAGCTCACGGGAAGAGGATGAAACCTTACTGTATGTTTTGTAAGGGTGATCATTTCTCTGATCTATGTAAAAAATACAGAACATACCAGGAACGTATTGCGCTGATGAAAGACAGATGCTATAAATGTCTTAAAAGTGGTCATAGGGTTCTGCAGTGTCAGTATAATAAACCTTGTTATTTTTGTAAAAAACATGAACATCACAGCGCACTGTGTAAGGAGAAGTTTCAGTCTGGATCAGAGAGCACGACTCTAACAACGATGGATAGAGAATGACATACGGCTCTTCAAACAGCTGTAGTAACAGCCCGGGGGAAAGGTGAGACGTCTAATCAAATATCATGCCGTATACTATTCGATTCAGGCTCCCAAAGATCTTACATCACCCGAAAGATTGCAAAGGAATTAAAATTGTCCACGGAAAAGGATGAAAGTTTATCGGTTCATACTTTTGGTTCGAAGAGTCCTCAAGAATTTAATAGTCCGGTTGTTCAATTGGAGTTACAAACTAAATCTAAAAATTGGAAGAGTGTTTATGCAAACGTCGTACCTATGATTTCAAAAGGTGTACCGTATGTAGTTGGACTTGACGATTGGAAGAATAAATTGAAACTTGCAGACGATGGGTCTTTGAAAGATCAAGTTGATATTCTTATAGGGAATGATTATTACTACTCGTTTCTTTGCTTAGAAAGAATATGGATAAGGGAAGATTTATATTTAATTGATTCAGAGTTTGGATGGATACTTTCGGGTCAAATTCCGCATGAGAATAAAGAAGGAGAACATATGTCAGTTGTTACATACTTTCAAACAGAGATTGATTTCAGATTAAGCAAACCTGACATGCCACTAGATTTGGGAAGTATAACATTCCTTTGGGAACTGGAGTCAATCGGTATAACCGATTCACCTAAGAATACTAGAGAAGAAGAGGCTATAAATAAATTTAATGAAACTACAAAATTAATAGATGGTAGATATTATGTTAGTTGGCCGTGGAATGAATATCCTCCAGCACTAACACCTAATTATGGATTGGCATATGGTCGTTTAGTAAATTTGGTTAAACGATTAGACAAAGAAATTTTGAGATGTTATGATAATACTATACAGGAACAAATATCGAAGGGAATAGTCGAAACAGTGTTAAGTAAGACACATGTGAACCATCCAGTACATTATTTACCGCACCATTGTGTTGCTCAAAAGGGTAAACCAATTAGAACTGTTTATGATGCTTCATCGAAAATTAAAAATAGTAAAAGTTTAAATGAATGCCTTTATTGCGGTCCGTTGATGTTAGACGATTTGGCAAGTATAATTATCAGATTTCGAAGCCATAATGTTGCTTTGTCAGCAGATGTAGAGAAGGCCTTCCTTCAGATAGGACTACATGAACAAGATCGCGATGTAACCAGATTTATTTGTTTGAAAGATGTAGAAAAATCACCGAGTGATGATAACATTGTTTGTTTACGGTTCCGTAGAGTCCCTTTCGGAGTTATATCAAGTCCATTTCTACTGAACGCGACGATTAAACATCATCTTTTAAAGGAAATGGACGACTACAATTGGCTGCCAAAGACATATACGTTGATAACTTAGTAAGTGGAGTCCAAACACAAGAGGAGGCAATACAGTTCTATAAAGACGTGAAGAACGCCTTTTGTCAAATATCTATGAACCTTAGAGATTGGAGTTCAAATTCAAAACAATTTCTAGACAAGGTACCCGATAGTGTTAAGGAAGAAGTTGTGAAAATTTTAGGCTTAGATTGGAATGTAAAGGATGATACATTGCGCCTAAGATTCAAGATAGATACAGAGGCAAATTCTAAGCGTGAAGTTCTAAAAGTAATTGCTTCAGTATTCGATCCATGTGGGTTAGCAGTACCACAAATTTTGTCAGCTAAATTATTTCTCCAAAAGCTATGGCAGACCAAGGTTAAATGGGATATAAAACTTTCAAAGGAAAATCAGGTGGAATGGACGGAAATAAAGAAGGAATTAGAAACTATTAAAGAAATATCGGTACCCAGATGTTACATAAAAAACGTGAGAAATGAAGAATATCATTTGCAGTGTTTCACCGACGCATCACTTAAGGCATATGCTGCTGTTGTGTACGTGACACACGGGACTAAGAGAAGTTTTGTAATTGGGAAAACACGATTAGTCCCTATAAAAGATCAACAACACTTAAAAATCCCTCGATTGGAATTACTAGGAGTGTTGATAGGGTGTAGATTAATTAAGATGGTTTCAAAAGCATTTAACATGAAGGTAGGACGTCAAACGTTATGGACAGACAGTCAAATTGTCATAGAATGGTGTCAATCTGATAAATTGCTACCACCGTTTGTGGCTAGACGAGTTGAAGAAATTAGAAGTAATAGAGAACTTATGATTAAATATGTACCTTCAGAGTTAAACCCAGCGGATGTTGCGACTAGACCGATAAGTTCCAGGGAAGATAAAGAGAGATGGATTAAAGGTCCACAGTTTTTATCAGACTCCAATATTAGGACGTTTCCTATTAAGAATACGTCACAAACTTTTTTTCTTTCGACGCGGGAGGGTCTAACGAATACTTCTAATGGAGAAATTGTTGATTTAGAGAAAGAGAATAATTCCACAGAGAAGGATGTCGGTACTAGACATAATGAACCACTTAGTATTACAGAAGAAATAAAGAAGCTTCAAGCAGAGCATTTTGCGCAGGAATTTGCTGGAAAAGAAACTGATTTAAGTCGTTGCCTTAAGTTATTTAAAGATGTTGATGGATTACTACGTTGCAAGGGACGTCTTCAGAATGCAGATCTGTCATTCGATAAACGGTACCCAATATTGATTCCTAAGGAATGTGATTTTACAATTAATTTGATAAAGAAAGTACACAATGATAATTACCATGTAGGAGCAAATCATACACTCAGCCTTATTAGACAATCCTATTGGATACCACAAGGCAAATCTCAAGTCCAGAAAGTAATAAGGAGATGTCCAAGTTGTGTTAAGCACGGAGCTGGTCCGTTTAAGTTACCAAATACTCCGGCACTTCCGGCAGAAAGAGTGAGTTATAGTGAACCATTTACTTTTGTGGGTGTGGACTATATGGGTCCGGTCCTTGTCAAGAATGGTCAGAAAAGATGGATTTGTTTGTTCACTTGTTTAGCGATAAGGGCTGTTCATTTAGAACTTGTGCAAGACCTTACAGCCGAAGAAGGTCTGTTAGCATTGAGAAGAATGATCAGATAACGCAGCTCATTTCAAACTTATATCAGAAATTCTCTTGAAACAGTATTGTGTGGTTAACAAGATTAAATGGAGATTCATACCACAACTAGCACCTTGGTATGGTGGATTCTATGAGAGACTCGTTGGTTTAGTTAAGAATTGCATGAAACGCACATTAGCGAAACATATGCTTTCAGATAGTCAACTAACTACTGTTGTCAAGGAAATAGAAGCTGTATTAAATTCACGACCACTCACATGCGTTGATTCAGAGTTGGATATAATCTTGAGACCAATGGATTTTCTTACACCTGGAAGTTGCATTACTTTAGAAGAATCAGTCGAAGATTGTATAGATAAAGGTACTACGATTAAGATCGATCTTGTAGAAAGTTGGAGAAGAGGTCTCATTATTTTAAGAGAATTCAAGGAGATGTTTGTGAACAGATACTTGTTAAGTCTTCGAGAAAGGTATCACCACTCGCTTAAAGAACCACGGGTCACTTCGAAGCTATCTCCAGCAATAGGACAAGTGGTTCAAATAAAAGGAGATAATAAGAATAGAGAAACCTGGAAAACAGGGAAAATTATTTCGTTGAAAAAGGGAAGTGATGGTTTGTGCAGAGTAGCCATAATAAAAGTGGGGGATAAAGAGTTCACGAGGTCGATAGCACATCTATATCCTCTAGAAGCCCAAGAAGCAGGAGGAGTGATAGACATACGATTTGAAAAGGAGGATACCTCGAGTGAATGTACTCCTGCAATTTTAATAGAGCCTTTAGACGAATGTATAGAAAGACCAGCAATTATTTCAGAGGACACAGAACGTGAAGGGATCTTACCATTAGAACAAGTTGTCGAACTAACTCGGGATCGTTCCGAGTGCGGAATTGTAGATCAAGAAATGAGAGAATTGGACAGAGAGGTTAGCGAGTCGGATAGGTCAGAGCCATTAGAGCGAGACAGTGAGATGGTTGAAGTAAGTCAAGGAACCAAAGTAAGGAGAGTTGCAGCCACTAAAGCTTTACAGAAAATCAAAGAGTGGACGAGCAACATGCTATGTCTGCTCTAGTTTTTTGCTTCGGCCGGGAGTGTCGCGAAGTGCATATGCTATCGCGAAATACTTAGACCTTTGGTAAGGATAAGGTTGTATAAGTCTATGGTAGTATATGACATCGGAAATTTGTCGTTGGTTTGTAGTTTAAATATTTTCGGTTTTGAAACGTTCCTTTTTTCTGATGGACATTTGTTGCATAGCAACGAGTTGTTTTTCTCGCATCCAAAGAAAGTGGTGAAATTGTGAGTTGTGCTACGAGGAGAAGATCTGATGAAAGCTAAGTGTCTGAGGAGTATCTAAGTATCTGAGCAGCTAAGTATCTGATAGCTAAGTATCTGATAGCTAAGTATCTGAGGAGTATCTAAGTATCTGAGCAGCTAAGTATCTGATAGCTAAGTATCTGATAGCTAAGTATCTGAGGAGTATCTAAGTATCTGATAGCTAAGTACCTGATTATCTACGCAATTGATCTATGAGGTTCTTGAACCCTCATAAGTGAATTTCTAGATACTAACACATTTACTAGCATCTGGGAGCGCGCTCTAGGGCTGTGTGTGAGTTGGCAAGGGATGTGTAAGTGACGGTTTCAATGGTGTTTAAATTGTGAGTAAATCATTATGGCTATTAAGAGCTGAGAACACATCAGACCCGATGAGATGAGATGAGATGACGTTGAGCCCTCGTGGAGGGGTGCTCCGAGGTGGTTTAGCCCTCGGAGGGGGGCTCCGAGGAGGTTCGTACGAATGGGGAAGATTACGTTGATCCTTCGGGTAGATAGAACCCGAAGAAGGTTCATGTTTATGAATAGGAGACATTATGTCCCGCCCTTGGGTAAGGGGCCCAAGGAAGATTCGTGCGGACTAGAAGTACTCTTAGACATAGGGGGTCTAAGAGTATGGATCAGAAAGATCGGGTCCGATGGTCAGATGAGATTAGATTCAGATGAGATTAGATTCCGATGGTCAGATGAGACTAGATTCCGAATGGGAGATGAGTTTGATTCCTTACACGTCCACGGCTAGAAATAACTAGAATAATAGATCAGATCTAAGGGCGTCACAAATGGTGATGTCATAGTTAATTTAATCATGCAGGTTACCGGTGCACTCCCGCAGTAGAGAGAGAGAGAGAGAGAGAGAATTAATCGGAGTAGAGCGGTGCGACAGGAGCCTTCTAGTTGATGGGCAGGTATGACTCCATTGGGATAGTTAATTAAATCGGCGACATTCTGTTCCACTAGACATCCTTATTTAATATCCATATACAAGCGGTTCAACCGTGTATAGCGCGTAGTTACCCGTAAATATATACCTAGAGAGAAAGCAGATAGTGGAGTAGAATGGCCTCGCCGACAAGCATAAAGGAAAGTGTAGATTTCACTTCCGCTGTCAGATATGCAAGGATCGAGCTCATAGTACTATTCTACATGATAATTCAGCCTCAGAGCAGCCAGTATCATTAATGTCCAACATTAGTTCCGACAGAGTTTTATTACCTACAGTCAAGGTAAAGTTGTATGCGCAAAATGGTAGAGAAGTACATTTAAAGGCAATTTTGGACTCTGCGTCACAGATATCCATTGTAACAAGTAAAGTTATTGACATCTTAGGGATAACCCCTAAGCGAGACAACACCAATATCGTGGGCATCGGCAATACCAATAATGCTGCAAATTATTCAGTTCCCCTCGAAGTGTTTTCATTAGTCACACCTTATAAGGTGACAATAAATTGTCATGTGCTAAATAAAATCACATGTAATATTCCTCAATACAAAATAGATGCTTCATCTATTATTATTCCTCCTGATGTGGAGTTAGCTGACGTGGACTTTAATATCCCATCAGAAATAAATATGCTAATTGGAGCTGACATATTTTTCCAGGTGCTGAGCCCAGAGCCGCTGGCGTCGTTGCAGCAACAGGCTCTGCAATCTGCTGAGAACCAGCATCTGCAACCCCGCTTCATTTATACAAGGTTTGGCTATGTAATAGCGGGTGCCTTACCACTACAATCTTTTTCAAATAAAAATAAGGTTTCACTTTGTACCATTAAAAATAATGCAGATATTGATGAGACTTTAAAACAGTTTTGGGAGACGGAAAAAGTAACAGAAACGTTCAGAGAAAATATCCCAGAACATAAACTTTGTGAAGATATATTTCAGCAAACCACCATACATGAAAATAATAAATTTCAAGTGGATTTGCCGCTAAAGTTGCCTTTGGGGCAGATAAAAGATACCCTAGGCAACTCATTTGACTTGGCATTATATAGGTTTTTAAACCTTGAAAAGAAATTAAATAAAAATATCAATTTGTTGTCAGAATATGATAAATTTATTAATGAATATATTTCATTAGGGCATGGTCACTATGTTGATTTCAATTCATTAGATTTCAGTAAGGACCCTTTATATTTTATGCCACATCATGCAGTGTATAATGAGAATAGTAAAAGTACTCGCCTAAGGGTGGGTTATGACTGTTCGATGCTTACAGACAGGAAGGTTTCTTTAAATGATCTTTTGCTTAATGGGCCTCCTGTACAAAGGGATTTATTTGATATTATGCTTTTATTTCGTTTGGGTACATACACATTTTCAACTGATATCCGTCGCATGTTCAGATGTGTCAATGTTAATCCTAACCATGCTACCTTGCAAAATATTTTATGGCGGAACAATGTTAATGAAAAGATAAAGTGTATACAGTTAGATACTGTTACATATGGGCAAAAAAGCTCAGGGTTTCTAGCTACTAGATGTTTGCATGAGCTCGCTACCAAATATAAGGAAGATTTACCTTTAGCATCATATATTTTAGATAATTGCACTTATGTGGATGATGCTTGCTATTCACACTCTGATTTGAATACTATTTTAGAGGCTAAGGAGCAATTAGGTAAATTGCTAAGTAAAGGTGGTTTTAACACACATAAATGGGCTTCAAATTGTCAGCGAATCTTAGATGGTATCCCTCATAATGAGCAGCACTTTGATGATTTTGACCTACAAAAAAATAACTTATATCTAAAAACTTTAGGCTTGACTCTTAACGTTAGAAAAGATAGTTTTGTGTTATCTTGTCCAGAAACTTTTGATATTGAAAACTCTACTAAAAGACAAATATTGAGCTATATTTCGAAATTTTTTGATCCATTAGGCTTCATCTCACCTGTTATAGTTAGAGCTAAAGCCTTCATGCAAAAATTATGGTCAGAAAAAATAGGGTGGGACGAGTTACCATCAAAGAGTTTAATGGCAGAATGGCAATGCTTTGCAAAAGGCTTATCAAATATGCAACCCATATATATTGATAGAAATATAAACATTCCTATAAATGCTAAAGCTGTACAGCTCATCGGATTCTCTGATGCTTCAAGTTCCATAGGGTATGGATGCTGCATCTACCTGCGTGTGATCGATGAATCAGGTAAAGTTTCAGTATCTTTACTTTGCTCTAAATCGCGAATTAACCCCCGCAACGATAAGGCGCTCAGTACACCACGCTTGGAGTTAAATGCCATGCTTTTACTTACAAGGCTTATCCATAGAGTCTATCAAACATTAAAGCTTAAAATAAACATTGATAATGTTTACTTATATTCAGACTCACAAATTGCGCTTGCATGGATAGCAACTGAGCCATTGAAACTCCAAGCATACGTGGCAAATCGGGTGAAGTTAATTCGCGAACAAACCTATAGGTGGCGTTGGTTGTACATAGCCAGCGAGGAAAACCCTGCAGACTGCGTTAGCAGAGGAGCTGACCCTGAACAGCTGAGGCATTGCAAGCTATGGTGGCATGGGCCAGAAATGCTGGCCGACAGTAAGTACAAATTTGAGCAAAATAAACATAACTTAGTAACCCATGATGACTTGCCTGAATTAAAAAAAGGTATTTTGCGCCCTGATGCCCAGGTAACTTTGATTACTAAATCTGAAGATGATTTTTTCAATTTCTTAATAAATATTCTGAGATAAATAAAATGACACGCGTGATGGCTTACATACTCAGATTCTGTTATAATTTAAAAAATAAAACTGAGCGAAGATCGGGTCCCACGTTATCTCCAAATGAATTAAAAAATGGTTAGAGGCCATTTTTGGAATATATGGCATAAATATTATTTAAATATTTTGCAGTCAAGACCCAAATGGCGTGACGATTTACTTAATGTTAAGATAGGATCTTTAGTTATACTAAGAGAGCCTAACACACCTCCGCTCACATGGCCCATGGCCAGAGTTATAAAAGTGTATCCAGGCCAAGACCAAAAGGTTCGGGTTGTAGATGTCATAACGCCCAGTAGAAAGGTCTATAAGCGGTCACTTTCTGGTATCTCCGTATTACCTTTAGAATAAATGTTAACTTTATAATAAGTTTACCTTTTCAATAACACATGTATGATGTTTAGATTGTATGATGTTTAGAATAAAAATTCAGTTTTTCTTACCTTTCTACAAGGGTTGTAAGGTTAAAGTAAAAAAAAAACATTTTTTTGTTAATTTATTGTATGTAAAATTTCAGATTTCACTGTAGTTATATTACAAAATGCTTTGTCATTGTTCCAGGCATAGTTATTTATTAGCATATAAAGATAAATTTAAATTTCACATCTCCATGCAACTATTGTCACATAAATAATTGTCTATAATATGTAAACCAGTATGCTGTGAGCTGATTTAGCGTTGCATTTTAGATATTTTGATAATTATATTATAATTTTTCTCATAACGCTCCGCCGCCCCCAGCATGTTGGCAACACAACATAAATTCATTCTTTTGAATGTAGAAATAAGCGTTCATTCAATGAGCCATCTAAAATCACTCATTAACGCCTCTTCACCTTCGATCTGTCACAGTGTAAACATCTCTCTTATTAACAAATAAAAATTAAATTTCCTGTGCCACATAAACGCGTTTTCCTTGGAAAATACAGCGAGCACCAGCTACCTCGACCAACCCTCGCACACTAAATTCGATTATATATTTCTAACATCGGTAAATAATTAGCTAGGCATACTAAAATCTCATTGCTAAAGTGTATTTAAACGTATTTTAGTAATTTCTTAACCTCAAAATAAAACCATAGTCTAGACAGTGTTGCCCGCTTGATATTTCTAAATTCCTGAAAAATAAAACTAGAGAGGTTATAACTCCCAGTTAACCTTATAACTGTATAGGTCCGATAGGTCCGATGGGTCTATATAGCCGAAAATTATATACCTAATGGTTATTCAAAGTTGGTTATTTACTTGACCATCCAGAAATACTTGCGCATCGAAAAATTCGAGTTGCGTTAGGTTCATAACCTCTGCACCTTCCCCGAGTGCGGTGGTATCCATGATGGATTTCCCCACGTAAAAAAAAGGTTAGGTTAGAACAGTTACCACTACACACGGGCCGAGCGAGCGCAGCGAAACTCGCAACCGAATAAGAGGCATTGTACTCCGTGGTTCAATTATTTTACCTAAATTTATTACACTGGTAATGGTTAAAATTTGCAAAATAAAAAAATCTACGTAATTTCATCAACTGGGGTTTATTGAGAGGGGTTAGTATTACCCTACCATATTTACCCATAATGGGTTAAAATGATGATGTAATGGGAACCTTTATAATTCCAGATTTCCAAATGATGATTCAAATCTTCGCACCCTGTGGGTTGCTGCCACCAAAAGGATTGACTGGAACCCAACAAAATATTCCAGGATATGTTCCAAACATTTTGATAAAAAATTCATAATTAAAAAAAATACTAAAACATATTTACTTCGCAATGCTATTCCAAATTTGGTAAGTGTACAAATAATATTATTTTCAAGTGTACACTAATGTACGATAATGTCTGCAGTGAAAGTTGAGAGAAAGTCGATAATTTAACATTTTTGTAGTCTGGTATTGTTGGGGCCATACAATACCCAAGGCAAAACAAAAATTACTCATAATTATATATATGTAAGTAAGTATAAGTATAGGTTTAATAGAGAGTAAGATATAATGAAAATCCAAATTGCCCAACTCACACCACTTCAGAACGGCTGGACCTATTGTGATGAACTTTTTTGTATGTGTATGAGTGTTTGCCTGGATTTTTTGGATTCACCCGACACCAGATTGGACCCGTTAGGCGTAGCGCTGCAGTCGGGTTCTAGGATTTTTTTATATTGGCAGTTTTCGATGGCAGATTTCCCTGGGGGGATAGAGCCAACCAGGTAGGTTACACATAACGTTCCAATAATGACTGCTGACGATGATGGTGAGGTGGCACTACAATTGGTTTCAAGGTTCAAGGCAGGACAACGTCTGCTGGGCCCTCTAGTGAATTATAATAATAATGAGTATTGATCAAAGAAAATTCACTTCTTTCACTTGCATGCAACGGGTACTTAAAACACATTTTGTAATTTTTAGGGTTCACTACCTGCAGTTAGATCTGAATCTGCCAGCACATCTTCTCAGCCAATAGATGCAAATATTTTGACTCAATGCCCCACATTAGACGCCTTGACTGTAAGTGGTAACATATACTTCGAACAAGCAATAATTGTTGTGTATAAAAATATTTCTATAAATGTGCAACGGCCATACAAAACTCTAAAACTGTACAAGAAAATGTGTATTTTTAGACCTTTGTTTTAATTTCCCACCATTTGACTCTGATTTTTCTCTTGATAGACTACTTATAAATATATTATTTTAAATATATTTTATTTTATTTTTGCCCATAAATCACTGATATGCAATAGTTAATAAGTTTTTATTTAAAGAAAATTAAAATTTCTCGTTAAGCAACGAGAAGGGGTGACACCCCCCCCCCCCCTCCGTTGAATCCTGTTAGTTTTTGAAATATAATTTTTAAATCTTGTACTTACAATTTTAGGTTAGGTTACCCCCTCCCCCTTACGTTGCGTCACCCATACACAAGTTGGCCTGCGTGAAATAAATAAATTGGAATTTTGAATTTTTTAAGACTAACGAGTTTGTTTGAAGTATTTTTTGTGTATATTTTAGAAAAAGCCGGGGACACCAAGAAAATTAAAAAAAAAGTTGAAACTGTCGCAAGAACTATCAAATAAGAGATTGAAAAAATTGAAAGCTCTTCGAGAAAAAAGTCGGCGGCTCACTAAAAAAGTGGCGAACTTGGAAGATATTGTCACCGAGTTGAAGATGAAATCTCTAATAAATGAAGAAGATGGCGACTTATTAAGCACAGTAGAGGTTGAAAACAAAGACTTTTTGAAAAGGTTTTTAAATCAAGAAAGAGGAAGAAAATATTCGCCTGCACTGAGAAAATTTGCACTTTGCCTTCATTTCATAAGCCCACGCGCTTATAAATATGTCAGGCAACAATTTAATAGTTGCTTGCCCCACCCAAATATATTTAGTAATTGGTACCGAAGTATTAACGGCAGCCCCGGTTTTACTACAGAGTCCTTAGAATGTTTAAAACTTTTAGCCAGTAGGGCTCAAAAACCTTTATTTTGTGCTTTAAGTATAGACGAAATAGCTATTAGAAAACATGTACAATGGGATGGTAAGAAATGTGTGGGTCTGGTAAATTTTGGTGAAACTTTGGATGGGCATAACGTGGCAATTGCAAGGGAAGCTTTAGTTTTTATGGCAACCTCAATAAACGGTAGTTGGAAAATTCCAGTAGGTTACTTTTTGGTAGATAGTTGCACTGGGGATCAAAAGGCATCATTGGTAAAACAGTGTTTGGATTTGATATCCTCATGCAATATCAATGTCTTGTCATTGACCTTTGATGGCTGTCCTGCCAATTTTGCTATGGCAAAAAAATTAAACTGCAATCTTGAAGATTCAAATAGTACATATTTCAATTTTCAAGGTCGTGATGTTGTTGTCTTTCCCGATCCAGCACATATGCTAAAACTAGTCCGAAATACCTTAGGCGAGAAAAAAGAGCTTACAAATGCAAAGGGTGAAACAATATCATGGGAATTCATTGAAAAGCTTCACTATTTACAAGAAAATGAAGGTCTTCATTTCGCGAACAAACTAAGAGGGCAACATATAAATTTTTCTAAACAAGTAATGAAAGTTAAGTTAGCTGCCCAAACATTTAGTAATTCGGTTGCAGATGCAATTGAATATATTAACAAAAATTTGCTTATTCCAGATTTTATTGATTCAGAAGCTACAGTTGATTTTATTAAGAAATTCAATGATTTATTTGATGTGCTAAATAGCAGAAGTTTTAATAATGCGTTTGGTTTTAAAAAACCAATTAATGAATAGTTATTTGTGTTATATGGGGCCAAAGGAATTTTTTGTTCCCCGAGGGCATTATTTTGAATTCAGAGCGAAGTGAAGGATTCTATAGTAGACTCCCGAGCGCAGCGAGGGATTCTAAAGTAGAATCCTGAGCGTAGCGAGGAATTCAATATACGCCGCCCGAGAACAAAAAATTTTGGCCCCGAATGACACACACTATTTTTCATCATTACCTATGAGAAAAAGCTAGGAGTATCAACCTACTATGTATAGAGTATAGACATTACCAATACGTATAATGAAAGTTAAATAAAACAAAAAATAAATTTTTATGAAATAATTAAACATTAATATTTATGTTGGAAGTATGGGCGTATATATCTAATCGACAAATTTGATCACGTGACTTATCGAAGACAACAGTTTCTCAAACATTTTTGAATTTCGACACATTTTTGAATGAAAAGTCCCATGGGGTTAAAATTAAATTTTGCTCCCGCTATCCTCTGAAGCCAATATTCGTTTTTCGAATAGGTATGATGAAAAATAACTTTGTTGTTATCAATTCATTTTTGGCCGAAATGGCCACTTATATTTCAGGTTTGAAACTGCAAGGCAGGCCAATATTAGAATCAAATAGAAAAGTTGGGTTTCTTGGGTTTGTTGTATGCATTAAAAGTGTGAGTAAGATTTACGAAGACGTAGTATTGTCAAAAACTTTAAAATTTATACCGATGTACAAATTGAGCCAAGACCACCTGGAATATTTTTTTAGTTCTATACGCGCCAGAGGTGGTTATAACAATAATCCGACCGCAAGCCAATTCGAAAGCGCTTACAAGCGTCTAGTTCTCCACGGAGAAATAAAAAACCTAAAAACTGGGAACTGCATACCTTTAGAAGATATAAATATACTAATCTACTCGAATGTAAAGGGAGGAGGAAAAATCGATTTGCTCTTAAAAACAAACGATACCGACGCATATGAACTTGAAGAGAAGTCTACCGACAGTATTAACTTGACTGTTGCAGTAGACTCTGACCATGACTATTTGGCAGATCCAACGAGGCTTACAACATACGCAACGGAGGTTATTACCTTTATTGGGGGATTTGTTGTAAGGAAATTAAGGAAATGCATTAAATGCGAGGACTGCCTTCTAGCCTTGGTAACCGACAAATACCAGTCTATAATTTTTAAAAAAGATAAAGGTGGGCTAATATATCCGTCACAAGATGTAATTAAAATTTGCCAAATTTCAGAACGGCTGTTTCGTGCTCGTTCTCAAAAAGGTTTAGCATTTTATAATGATAAAAACATCATTCCAAAATTATTGCTGGCGTCATTAAAAGAATGCACAGGGACTAGTATTTTTGATAACGATCATTTTAATGATCAACCGCTGGACGGAAATCATAAATTCTTCTTGATAAAAGCTATAACTTTATTTTATGTAGAGGTACGTATACACTACGCATCAAAACAGCTTTGTGAACCAAAACAAAGGATTAGAAATATTCACACAAAATTAGTTCTCTTCAATGGACAATGATTGTCCATTGAAGAGAACTAAGTGTGAATGTTTTTGTGTAAAGTTGTTTTTATATCTTGTATATTAGTGTCAGATTCGTGCTTAAAATTAATTACGATTTTTAGAGACCCTTGTCCAGCAGTGGACGTCTATCGCTTGACATGACAAAGAAGTAGAAGAAGAATTGTTTAATGAATACTTTGATATTTTAAATAACTTTAATTTAATCCTTGATTGTATTGATTTAGAATCTCAAATTCAGTGCAACCGATTTTAACATGGAGCGTATCGTACATACCTAAACGTATAAGAATTCACGAAATTGAGCTCTAATTCAATGCTGTTCTGGTTTATTTTACTTTGACAATGTTATTGAATACGATTATGATCAATGGAATGACTTTAGACAATCGCAACTCACGACCTTGAAAATTGAAATAATATGTTGTACTATTTGAACCTTCAAGATTGCAGTTTAATTTTTCTGATGATGTAGCTAGCTACTAAACGCTTGTACTTTTTAATTTACCCTTTTTTTTAGGGTTCCATACCAAAATGGTAAAAATGGAACCCTTATGGTGAGACTTTCTCCGTCCGTCTGTCCGTCCGTCTGTCACAGTCGATTATTTCAGTAACTATTAAAGCTATCGACATGAAATTTGGCATAGTTGTGTATAATAGTGGCCCAAAAGCATTTACATAAAGAAAAGTCGAAAATAATTTTTAGTTTTATTAAAAAAAGGGGGAAAATCGGGGGTTTGAAATTTAAAAGTAAAATAACTATTACTTGTGCATTCTAAAACAGTTTTTTATTTATTTCTATATATAATAGTTTTTGAATAATCGGCCAAAATGTCGAAAAAAATACCGTTCCCCCCCCCCCCCCCCCCCCTTATCTCCGAAGTTTACCAATCGAAAAATCTGAAATAATTATGGTCAATAGAGGTTTATGTATATTTTACAGGAAAAATAAAAGCAACGCGAAAATTATTTTAGTTTGATTAAAAAAGGGGGAAAATCGGGGGTTTGAAATTTCAAAGTAAGATAACTAACTATACCGAGTGGGGTATCATATGAAAGGCCTTTACTAGTGCATTCTAAAACAGTTTTTTATTTATTTATAGATATAATAGTTTTTGATTAATCGGCCAAAATGTCGAAAAAAATACCGTTCCCCCCCCCCCTTATCTCCGAAGTTTACCAATCGAAAAATCTAAAATAATTATGGTCAATAGAGGTTTATGTATATTTTACATGAAAAATAAAATCAACGTGAAAATAATTTTAGTTTAATTAAAAAAGGGGGAAAATCAGGGGTTTGAAATTTCAAAGTAAGATAATTATACCGAGTGGGGTATCATATGAAAGGCCTTTACTTGTGCATTCTAAAACAGTTTTTTATTTATTTCTTTATATAATAGTTTTTGAGTAATCGGCCAAAATGTCGAAAAAAATACCGTTCCCCCCCCCCCCCCTTATCTCCGAAGTTTACCAATCGAAAAATCTGAAATAATTATGGTCAATAGAAGTTTATGTATATTTTACAGTAAAAATAAAACCAACGCTCTAACTAGGATAGTTTTTTTTATATTAACAATAAACCTCTACAAACAAAGTTAACGTAATCATGCAAATTAATATAATATTATCGTTTTACTTTTACTTTTGGAGTATGGAACCCTCGGTGCGCGAGTTCGACTCGCACTTGACCGGTTTATTTACTATTAAGTGATTTATAAAATATATTGTTCATTGACGGTTTTTGTTTTTCTGAGCCATCTGTGTTTTCCTATTACCTCACATATTTTTATGTTACTTCGGGGTTTGCTTGTGCTGCTGTATCGATTGGTTGAGATCATTAGATTATTCAGTAAATCATACCCTGCAATGATTTTTCCGAAACGTTCAACAAAAACATCTACACAAAACACCGTTTGTCTACACATTTTTAACGTTTGTTATGTATAACAATAATGTTTTTATTTCCATTCCTGATGAAAAACATTACACATAGACTCATTAAATTTATTACCGTAAGGTGCAATGTTTTGTGTAGAGGTTGTTTGTTGATTTTTTCGGGAAATCACGGGCAAGAGACCCGGCTTTATACGTAATAATCATTATATCTATGGATTGAAATGATTATAAACTATTTCTGTTATAAATTTTAGTTTAAAATTGTTGAATAGATGAGCAGTGAAACTTATTAGACAAACATACAGACACAGAGCATATTAATGTGGATGTAGTAAAGTGCGTTACACTGTGATTTATAGGACGAAAATGTGTACGATACTAGGCAAAACTTTTTAACATGGCAACCCTAAATATTGTATGTACTTTATTACCTATCCTTGTCAGCGACACGCTTGATAGGATTCTAGAGGATCCTCATTCTACGTTTATAACTTTCCCATCAACTACAGAATATATCGCTCCCGATGACGTTTCAATTTTTCATCTCGCTCGCACGCAGCCGAAATGATCGCCCCTGAAAAAGGGCCATCCTGAAAATCACTTTTACTTTGATAAATTCCAGTGTTGCCAGACCTCGACGACGAAAATACCCAAATGTCATTTGTGCGAGTGAGACACGTGGTTGTTGGTACTCGGATTTTGCAAAAAGTCCGTATTTCAATTTTTCAGTTTTGGGGTAATTAAAACGTACCCACGATAATTAAAACCCAAACAATTAATTACGTGGAATACACATACCTCGGCCAAAGCATATAATTTGTTGACCATACCAAAAAAGAGGTAAAGCGGAGAATGAAGATCGCTTGGGGTAAATATTGGTCTCTTAAACATATTCTTAAATCAAGAAACTCCTTTACCATTAAAAAAAGAAGGCAATGGACTCTATAGTCCTGCCTACTCTTTTGTACGGCTGTAAAATATGGGCTCTTACAAAAAATAAGAAATCGGGAAATACGTAACAAAGCCAAGATAACCGATGCTGCGGAGCTCGCCTGCAAACTGAAATGGCGATGGGCTAGTCATGTGGCTCGGGCGAGAGACGGCCGGTGGAGCGAGCGCGTACTGCACTGGTGGCCGCGCGACCACACCCGACCACGCGGATATAAATTGCTATTTATTTTGTTTTTATTTTATTTATCGCTAGTTTTCCGATATATCGAAATCAATTTAAAAAAAATATTAAATTTGCCGATACATACACAGATATTTTTTGAATTTAGCGCTATAGACAACCCATGTGTTGTGTTTCCTGAACAAAAATGTAAACTGTGAATTATATTATTAAGCTTTGTCTTCTGATCTGTTATTGTTCGCGCCATGTACCTGTACAGAATTCCTAGTTCCATGGTCGTAGCGCTGGCAATCTCTTTGGCTCGCAATGAAGTTGACAGATTCTTAGTTTTAAACTTGCCGCCGTTTTGGGGCGTGGTTTTTGCAAGTTCCTTTTGACAGCTAACACGTATACCAGAATACGGGTCGCGCGCACCGTTTTGCTTTTTAAGTGTCTAGATTTAGTTTATTTTACGGTTTTGTTGCGCCGTCAAGCGGTCTATGTGTGGAACTAGCTATAAGCAGAATTACAGACTGTTATTTGTAACAAAAGGCGACTTCTAACAAGCGGTTTTTGCTCGCCACGCTAAGTGTGAAAAAGTGACTTTGACCACCTCTAGTTGGTCTTCTTAGTGATAAACCAAGTGTACAGTGCTACGCCAGCCCAACGTCCACAGCTGCAGGCCATAACTGGCTGCCTGCCTGCTGCTGCTAATGGCCTGAGAAATTCACCTTACACTTAACCTCACAATACACCCCCATACACCACTCTCATACCATCTCAGGCCGTACAAGGATTGACTGCTGCAAGGAAGGTCAGTGCAACCCTACCATCATTAAGTCACCACTACGTTGAGAACAAATCTGACCGCGGTGAAAGGCCGCTTAGGGCAACGACCCTGGACTCAGGTATCAGCTGATGGGCCCCTGAACCTAGTCGTCCAGGTGTTGACTCGTTGGCCAAGCCGTTGGCCTCAACATTTGGTAAGCAGAGCGCGGTTAAATTGATTCCGCGGACAGATTTGGCATTACTGTGACTTAAATTTGCCGTTCTAGGGTTAACTCATTAATTGTAAACTTATTAATTTATAACTTATTAATACACAGGCTTATTGAGTTACTAGTACATAGCCTACCTTGTCACATGTAGGCCTGTATAATGATTGCAACTATTGAGATTTTGTTTTGTTAATTTTTGTTGATTAATAATTAATAGTATCTAATTGTTGTTTGTGGCCCGTAACTGGCCAACAGTTAGATGTAGATTGTAATAAATAAACTTAATATTAATATAATTTGATAATTGTAGGTTCTTACCAAGCCAATTTGTAATTTGCAGTGCCTAGTATGAGTCTAGTGGCTTAGTACGGGTAATTAAAAACTTAATTTTTCTTTTATCTTAATTTATGTTATTGATTGACTTAACATAAATTATTGATAGCTTAATTTGTATCTTTTGGAACTTTTAACCAACAAATACTTTGTTTGTTTACTAGAACTCCTCGTGGTTAGGTAACAGAGTAGTTTGTTTGATGTATTTAAAATAAATAATTCTTGTTTTAAAGTAAATAATTCTAATTAATAAATAGTATTTAAGTAGTAATTTGTTTGTGTTTAAAGTGGGTAATTCTTGTTTGATTATTAATTTGTTTGGTTGAAGTTGAAACATAACTTGTAACAAATAACTTTGTTTTGATTTTGTTATCTATTTGTTGTAACTACCTTTATTTAAGTTGTTTTGTACCTACCTAAGATGGCAGCCCACAAAAAATTGAGCGTGCAAATTCAATCAGAGCTGCGTTGGGCTGCTACAGCCAACGCCTTGGTAGGCCGGGTGGACCGGGCATCCGCACTGCTCCAGCGGTGCGAGCAGGTGCGGACCAGGCAGGCGGTCGTCGAAGAGGCCTTCCGAGACCTCATGGCATTGGAGCTACCTCCGGAATCGCTGGAGTCCTCAGTGCGGGACTACGAACAGTTTTTTGAGCTGACAGACGGTCTGGTGGAGGAGGCCGCGAGGCTCTAGAAGGAGGCGAGAATGAGCTCTATTCTTGAGTCTCCCACCAGACCCACCACGCAGCCTGCGTTACAGGGCAAGTTGCCAACAATAAACTTGCCCCACTTTTCTGGCAACCTGAGCGAGTGGCTAGGCTTTCTCAGCCTCTTTGATAGCCTGGTGGACGCGAGAAGGGACCTGTCTCCCTGCCAGAAACTGGCCTATCTACTCTCTTCCCTGCAGGGAGAGGCTCTGGGTTTAGTTAGCCACCTAGACCTCTCCGAGGAGAGTTATACCACCGCGCGGGAACTACTGACTCGGCGGTATGCCAACGTGCGCCGGTTAGCAGACACACACGTGGCACAAATTCTAGCGCTGCCACGTGTCTATGGGGTGTCCCATTTAAGAGAATCGCTCTTAAATCCACTGATTGTAGCTTGCAACGCTCTTAAGCGTTTAGAGCTTCCCGTGGACCAGTGGTCCTTCCTTTTATTACACATTGTGTTGTCCCGCCTACCTCCCGAGTTGAAACTGCGTTTTGAGCAAAGGTATGGTGGGGACGGGGCCAGCTACCTGCCCCCCTTTGCGGACCTTTTAAAGTTCCTTGAGGAAGAGTGCCGGCAGGCTGATAACTCTGGTATTGCTGGTCCTTCAAGGACCCCAGAGCGGCCTGCCCAGCTGAGGAAGGAAAAGGGTCACACTGGCGTCCCTGGTAAAAGGGCCTCCGACCGGAGACCAATGCCCGTTTACACTGGACTTGCTGCCACTGAACCCGCCCCCTGTAACTATTGCAGGCGTCCAGGCCACCGGGTGCTTTCTTGCCCCCAGTTTCTCTCTAAGCGGATCAAGGATCGGAGGGGCATTGCAAGAGACCGCCACTGGTGCTATAGCTGTCTGGAAGCTCACATGCAACGGGACTGCCAACAGCAACGGCCATGCCCAATTTGTAGGGGTAACCACCTGGAGATTTTGTGCGCCAACAAGAATGGTGTTGGCCGCCGGGTGGAGAGTGAGGGCGCGCCCCGCACGGGCGGGGGCGCTCTTACCGATCGCTCCCCGGATTACTTGCGTCGGTCTCCTGATCAGGGCCATGAATCCCGACGCGTCCGGATTTCGACCCCGCCTATGGGGGCTTCACCCCCCCGTGAGGGGGGCGCCAACCCCCCTCGACGTTCTGATGGGAGATTTGTGGCGGCTCCGTCTACGGTTCAGCCTGCCCGCTATTCACCTCCGCTTCATGAGTGGCCACGCCTCGAACGCCGCCCACCTCGAGCGGGTCGACAGCCTTACTACGGCCTACCGACCTCAGCCCGTATGACTAGGCCCGTGCTGCCGCCACGAGATGACGCATGGGTTTACCCAAATGGAGGTCCGTCCCACTCACCTTTGGAGGTCCCCCTGAGTCTCAATATGAGATTCCCCGGTTAGAGGACCGGTTGATGAGGACGACCACCAATAGGTAGTTGCCGCCCTAGCCCCCACCACAGCAACTTCTCCTGAGACCTTGAATCTCCGGCAGTCCGTCTGTCAGACCATTCTTTTGCCGACTGTCTCAGTGAAGGTATTCAACCCGAAGGGTGAATTTTTAATCGTTCGCGCCCTTTTGGATTCGGGTTCACAGCGCTGTATTGCTTCTTCTCGTTTGGTGGGTGAGCTAGGGCTCCCTTGGAGTCCTCGAACAGGACGGCTGATAGGTATCGGGGGTATAGAGCCCTCGACTCCTAACGGGGAAGCGGAATTAATGTTTGGCCCCGTTACGGGCAATCTTAGGGTCTTGGTCAAGGTGTCAGTCTTTGACAATATCTTAGGTCCCCTACCGCAGGTCCGAATAGCTGACGCTGCGGTGTCCTGTGCATCAGGCCTAAAACCAGCTGACCCCCACTGGACTGAACCCGGTCCTATGGACCTTTTGTTGGGTTCCGACGTGTTGGGCCTGGTCTTGTCAGGGGAAATTAGGGTTTTGCAGAAGGACGGCCTATGTGCCATGCCCACTATATTCGGTTCTAGCTTTTTTGGACCCGTGCTACGGTCTTCGGACCTACCGGTTCCGGACCAATTGCAAGCAGCCGACTTGACGCTGTCGGACGTGGTCCAGCGCTTTTGGGAAGTTGAGGAGCCGCCGCATGCCGCACGAGTTGACCCTCTTGACCTTGAATGTGAGTTGTTTTATCAAAACAACACAGGCCGCCGTGTTGATGGGCGATTTGTAACTCGCTTGCCCTTTCTCGCTTCTCGCCCCCCGCTTGGTCAATCGCGGGCCTTGGCGGAAAAGAGGCTCTTGTCTATGGAACGGCGCATGCGGCGCGACTCCACCTTCCGCTCCAAGTACGTTGAATTTATGCGCGAGTACGAGGGCCTGGGGCATATGTCACCATCCAATTTTGATTGGCGCGCACACGAGCACTACTTCTTACCCCACCATGCCGTCTTGAAGACCCCTGGGGGGAAGATTCGAGTGGTTTTTGACGGCTCCGCGGCCACATCCAACGGGGTGACATTGAACCAATGCTTGCACTCCGGTCCTAAGCTGATCAAGGATATCTCCGATATCCTCACGCATTTCCGCCGGCATCAAATTGTTTTCGTAGCTGAGATCAAGATGATGTTTAGACAGTCGATGGTACATCGCGATGATCGGAGATACCAAATGATTCTGTGGCGCGAAAATCCTAATGAGCCAATGCGTGTCTTTGAATTGAACACCACGACCTATGGACTCAAGTCAAGCCCCTATATTGCTATCAGGACCTTGTTAGAACTAGCTAACCGGGAGCGACTGAATTACCCTCGCGCATCAGCCACCTTGGAATCGTCAGTCTATATGGACGATATTTGCACGGGAGCCTCGAGCGTTGAGGAAGCTCTGACTCTTCGCGACGAATTGATTGCAATACTGAAGTCCGGAGGTTATGAGTTGGGCAAGTGGCTGTCCAACTCCCCTCACGTCTTGAAGGATCTTCCGGGAAAGGATCAGCAGGATCCTCATATTTTTGAAAATCCCGAAAATCCCAATTTGCTGACGGTCCTTGGAATACAGTACCAGCCCGTCCAAGACGTTTTCACCTACCGGGTCAAATTAGACCCACTTCCTAAGGTCTGGACTAAGCGTTCCGTATTGTCTACGGTTGCTCGCACCTTCGATCCCAATGGATGGATCACTCCCGTAATATTTTTGGCTAAATGTTTCCTCCAGAAGCTTTGGATTGCTGAACTCGGTTGGGACGAACCACTCCCTGGGAAGTTATTGAAGGAGTGGAACTCCCTTGTGTCTTCACTTCCTGAAGTTAACCGAATTTCCATGCCTCGACGCTTCCTACCAACAGGAAGGTGTCATGCCAGTCTCCACGGGTTTTGCGACGCCTCCGAACGAGGATACGCCGCCGTGGTATATTTGAGGACTGTCGATGTCGCCGGTGAGGTCGCGACGCATCTCGTCTTGGCAAAAAGCAAGGTGGCCCCTATTCGGTCACGGTTAACTATCCCGAAATTAGAATTGTCTGGCGCCGCCCTTCTGGTACGCCTCTTGAACCACGTCCGCTCCTCTTTGGCATCTGCGGTCGATCTGACCGACGTTTATGCTTGGACGGACAGTGAGATTGTCCTTTGCTGGCTACGAGCCGCGCCTCACAACTTAGAGGTCTTTGTTGCGAATCGGGTCTCCCAAATTCAGAGCTCTGCAGTACCGGTGATTTGGAGACACGTACCCGGAGAACTGAACCCGGCCGATTGCGCCTCCCGCGGCTGTGAGGCCTCTTCACTGGTCCACCATCACCTTTGGTGGGATCCAAGTTGGCTATCCCAATCCGAGACGACTTGGCCTCAAAATAGGTTTTCCGCTCCCGAAGTATTGCCGGGCTTAAGAGTCGGAGTGGTTGAGGATAAACAGATCCCCGACTTGAACTTTCTTTTGAACCGTTACAGTTCCCTTGATAAACTAATTGGTGTTACCGGTTGGATTCGACGTTTTATCCATAATGGGCGGAATTCAGAAAATAAAAATTTGAGTCCTGTGCTTTCCCCTCTTGAACGCCAAGACGCCCGGAACTACTGGGTGCGTGTGGTTCAGGTGGAGCATTTTTCATCCGTGATTGACACCCTAAAGAGAGGTTTAGTTTTGAAGGGCCCCCTTGCTCGCCTAAGCCCTTTTTTGGACAATAACGGAATGCTACGCGTTGGAGGACGCCTCAAGAATTCCAATCTGCCCTATCGTGCTAGCAAAAGGGGGTCTTTTGCTACCTAAGGACGGCACCTTTGTCAAATTGCTAGTGACACACTACCATCTTGAAAATGCCCACGCTGGTTGTAATGCCCTCTCGGCTATTTTACAGCGCGAGTTTTGGATTCTGGCAGGGAGACGCACCATCCGGAACGTCACTTTCAGATGTATTCCGTGTTACCGCTTGAAGGCTAATACTTCACAGCCGATGATGGGTGATCTGCCCTCCGACCGCGTTCTAGCCACTCGACCCTTTGCTGGGGTTGGCACTGATTTTGCTGGCCCGTTTGCCATCAAGAGCTCTAACCTCCGCAACGCCAGATCGCTCAAGGCCTACCTCTGCGTTTTTGTATGTCTCGCTACCAAGGCGGTACATTTAGAACTTGTGAGTGCCTTAAGCACTGAAGCTTTTGTAGCCACGCTAGGTAGATTTGTCTCTCGTCGAGGATTGCCTGACCTGATTCGCACTGATTGCGGCACCAATTATAAGGGCACTGATAGATATTTAAAAGAGATTGTCGAATTCCTGTCTAGCAATAAGATTAGATTAAGTACAGCATTGTCCAAGATGGGGGTAACCTGGAAGTTTGACCCCCCAGCTTGCCCTCATTGGGGTGGAATATTCGAAGCTGTGGTTAAGGTGGCCAAGACTCATCTCCGGCGCGTTATAGGCGAAACTGTTTTAACCTTTGAAGAACTCGCCACCGTGTTTTGCAAAATTGAGGCTGTACTCAATTCTCGGCCACTCTGTACCCTCTCATCTGACCCAAATGACCTGGAGGTCTTAACTCCCGGTCATTTTCTGATTGGTCAGCCCCTTAACGCTCTACCCGAATACCCCTTCAGGGACGTGAAGGTCTCACGTTTGTCCCGGTTTGAGCTGCTGCAACAGATGACTCAAGAGTTTTTGGCACCGTTGGTCACTAGAGTATTTGCATCTTTTGCAGCAGCGGGTTAAGTGGGCTGACAAATCTGATCCACCCAAAGTTGGTGACCTAGTGCTGATTAAGGAACCTAATTTGTTGCCTTTATACTGGCGCCGTGGGCGCATTCTTAAGCTGATCTACGGGTCTGATGGGGTTCCCAGGGTTGCCGAGGTAATGGTCGGAGACTCTGTCTTGCAGCGAGCCGTTTGCTCCTTATCACGTTTACCTATTTACTAGTAAGTGGACGTAAATCCTTACGACCACAGGCGGGGGGGTTGTTCGCGCCATGTACCTGTACAGAATTCCTAGTTCCATGGTCGTAGCGCTGGCAATCTCTTTGGCTCGCAATGAAGTTGACAGATTCTTAGTTTTAAACTTGCCGCCGTTTTGGGGCGTGGTTTTTGCAAGTTCCTTTTTCTTTTGACAGCTAACACGTATACCAGAATACGGGTCGCGCGCACCGTTTTGCTTTTTAAGTGTCTAGATTTAGTTTATTTTACGGTTTTGTTGCGCCGTCAAGCGGTCTATGTGTCGAACTAGCTATAAGCAGAATTACAGACTGTTATTTGTAACAAAAGGCGACTTCTAACAAGCGGTTTTTGCTCGCCACGCTAAGTGTGAAAAAGTGACTTTGACCACCTCTAGTTGGTCTTCTTAGTGATAAACCAAGTGTACAGTGCTACGCCAGCCCAACGTCCACAGCTGCAGGCCATAACTGGCTGCCTGCCTGCTGCTGCTAATGGCCTGAGAAATTCACCTTACACTTAACCTCACAATACACCCCCATACACCACTCTCATACCATCTCAGGCCGTACAAGGATTGACTGCTGCAAGGAAGGTCAGTGCAACCCTACCATCATTAAGTCACCACTACGTTGAGAACAAATCTGACCGCGGTGAAAGGCCGCTTAGGGCAACGACCCTGGACTCAGGTATCAGCTGATGGGCCCCTGAACCTAGTCGTCCAGGTGTTGACTCGTTGGCCAAGCCGTTGGCCTCAACAGTTATCAATTATCATTTCTAAATAAATATCATTATAAGTATGAGCAATTTTATCTGTTTCTAAAGCCACAGCTTTTTGTAGATTACATTGAATCTTAACTGTCCGTATCGGTATCGGTATCCGTGATGATACTTTTTAGGGTTCCGTACCCAAAGGGTACCAACAGGACCCTATTACTAAGCCTACGCTGTCCGTCCGTCCGTCCGTCTGTCAGCGGGCTGTATCTCGTAAACCGTAATAGATAGATAGATGAAATTTTCACATATTATGTATTTCTATTGCCGCTATAACAACAAATAACTAGTGGTTCGCCCCGAACTGAGACCTCGCGGTTACGGTATCCCATGATTATTCATTCAATCGATACATGATAACCAAAACTGAAATTATTATTATGGCTGTTTTCACCAAACATACCTAAATCATCCCCTAAGTAGGAGTCTCTTAACGTAGGTAGCTCCTAAATACAATCCTAAGTCCTAACATCCGTCCCAATATCCTTTTAGGTGTCCCGTACAGGATCGTGATAAATAAGTTGACAGAAAACATCAATCACCTAACTTATAGGTAGCCCGTAAAGGTTAGGGAACGTTAGTGAAAACATTGAATTATTTATTAAACATTGAATTATTTATTTATTATGTAGGTACTAACGAGTGAAACCGGGTTACGGGCATCTGTACAAATCGTCATCTATCGACGCGAATAGAAAATATACAATATTTAACTAAAATTTAACTAAAAAATAATTTTAATTGAATAATATGGTACAAAAAAAATTACAATACAATTATTGTATTATAATAAGTAACTAAATAATAATGGTCCACGCAAAACTGTTTTTGGGATAGGTCGTAGTCGTAACTCGTAGTTCCATGGGAATAGTTACTGACTGCGCCATCTATTAGCATTATTGTGAAGCTATGTTGATGCTATATGAATTACTGATGCCCATTAAAAATTAAATAATCTCGTTTCTTTATAATATTAATATAATTTTAGTATTTGTTGTTCAAGTACAGGATATAAGTGACCTAAAAACATAAAATCAGTTTGAAAATCCATAGCGGATTTTCCTAGAGAGCGTCTTCAAGCGAGCGTATAAAATCGCCACTTTGAAAGCCCCCCATTTCGTCAATTTTAAGGGAAAAATTAAAAAAAAAATATTTTTGTACTCAGTTCAAAATTATCTTTAAAATGATACGTAACAATTTTATGTAACGCGATATTATTTTTTTTACTTCGCATTCGCTTCTATGAGAGCCCCCCTGAAATAAAGATTTTTATAACTTTTTAAGCCATTTTCGGCTGGAGGCCATCGGTTTACATATTATATCTAAATTTGAAGTAATTACGTTCAGTAATTCAAAAGTTATAAGGCTCTGACAGACGGACGGACGGACGGACGGACAAGTGCAAATCGCTCTAGTTAACTCAGAGACCTCGCTTCGCTCGGTCAATAAAAATTAAATTAAATTAAAAAAATTAAATTAAAATATTTTTTTTAACGGAACCCTAAAAGAGCGAGGCCCGACTCGCACTTGGCCGATTTTTTATAAATCGTACTGTACTGTATCGGTACGCTGCATCGATACTCGGATATCGGTATTCGATACATCGATACGCACTTAAAGCTGAAGTGCGTATCGATGCATCCCTAGTATTTACTCATAGACTTGGTATATAACAGTATTAACTAATGTACTAAATGTTCAAAAATAAACACTCGTTTATTTATTTGTTACAAGTTTAAGGTTTTTCATGATTGTGAGTTTTCATCATGTGTATCACTAAATCTTCTTTTCGCGCACTTTCATAGTCGCATAACATACATGAAAAAGGTTTTTCGCCAGTGTGTGTTCGCATGTGCCTCACTAAATCACATTTACGCGCACATCTATAGTCGCATAACTTACATGAATAAGGTTTTTCGCCAGTGTGTGTTCGCATGTGCCTCACTAAATCACATTTACCCGCACATCTATAGTCGCAAAACTTACATGAATAAGGTTTTTCACCAGTGTGGGTTCGTATGTGCCTCACTAAAGCAGAATTACTCATACATCTATAGTCGCATAACTTACATGAATAAGGTTTTTCACCCATGTGAGCTCGCATGTGCGACACTAAAGCAAATTTAGCCGCACATTTATAGTCGCATAACTTACATGAATAAGGTTTTTCACCAGTGTGTGTTCGTATGTGCCTCACTAAAACAGATTTACTCGCACATCTATAGTCGCACAACTTACATGAATAAGGTTTTTCACCCGTGTGAGTTCGCATGTGCGTCACTAAAGCAGACTTAGTCGCACATTTATAGTCGCATAACTTACATGAATAAGGTTTTTCACCAGTGTGTGTTCGCATGTGCTTCACTAAATAACATTTAACCGCACATCTATAGTCGCATAACTTACATGAATAAGGTTTTTCACCAGTGTGTGTTCGCATGTGCTTCACTAAATATAATTTAACCGAACATCTATAGTCGCATAACTTACATGAGTAAGGTTTTTCGACAGTGTGTGTTCGCATGTGCCTCACTAAATAAAATTTAACCGCACATCTATAGTCACATAACTTACATGAATAAGGTTTTTCACCAGTGTGCGTTCGCATGTGATTCCCCAAATTTGATTTACTCGCTAATCTATTGTCGCATAACTTACATGAATAAGGTTTTTCGCCAGTGTGTGTTCGCATGTGCTTCACTAAATCAGATTTTCTCGCACATCTATAGTCGCATAACTTACATGAATAAGGTTTTTCACCCGTGTGAGTTCGCATGTGCGTCACTAAAGCAAATTTAGTCGCACATTTATAGTCGCATAACTTACATGAATAAGGTTTATCACGAGTGTGTGTTCGCATGTGCTTCACTAAAGTAGATGTACTCGCACATCTATAGTTGCATAACTTACATGAATAAGGTTTTTCACCAGTGTGTGTTCGCATGTGATTCACCAAATTTGATTTAATCGCACATTTGTAGTCGCATAACTTACAGGAATGAGGTTTTTCACCCGTGTGAGTTCGCATGTGCGTCACTAAAGCAAATTTAGTCGCACATTTATAGTCGCATAACTTACATGAATAAGGTTTTTCACCAGTGTGTGTTCGTATGTGCCTCTCTAAATCAAATTTACTAGCACATCTATAGTCGCATAACTGACTTGCTACGTGACAATTTAAATCCATCGAGACTGCAGTAGCAGCTCTTTGGGCGATTACAAGCGATTCATGTTGTAGTGGTACAAACTTATTAGGCGTTTTAAAAACATCATATAACTTGACTACGCAATTCGCTAAACTATTAATGTTTGTCACGCCGCTGGTATCGAGTGATCGCTTGTCCGGTTCGCCATTGTATTTATCCAAAACTTGATCACTTTTCTGGTCTGCATCGACATCTACAGCTCGCACTACATTTCCATGTTTCGTCACAAGTTTCACGGCCAAGGGCGCGACTGAAACAAAATATCACCATCATCATCTTCATCATCAGAAATCCATCAACGGCTTACTACTGAACGCAGGTCTCGTATTAAATAAGTTGACTTAAGTTGTCTCTCTTTTCCATTATACATATTGTTAGCTGAGGGTAGATTTTTAAGGAGTCAGGCGCCATTCTGCTTCGTATTATCACGCCGGTCACGTCTCCTTATACCGACTTGTGTGTATATTAAATGAAGAATTCCTTACTTTGTGTTTTTTGTAAAAATAATAAGGGTCCGCCAGTAATATTGTTACGAATACCTACCGATGTCTCGCTACACTAGAGTAGGTAAATACGCCGCATAGGTAGGTACGTAATAAGTACCTACTATGTCCTTGAGCTGTTTACAAAAACTGTAGGTACCTTTTGTTTACCTGTTTTTGAGTATCTGGAACTTTCGAAAGGACTTGTTATGTAAACAACTTAACGACATTGTAAGTACTTATTACGTACCTACCTATGCGGCGTATTTACCTACTTCTAGTGTAGCGAGACATCGGTGGGTATTCGTAACACCACCCCGTAACAATATAATATTTCATAAAACTTTAATGACTTTCTATCCGTACAGCGTTACTTTCATAATAACCCTGTGGACGAAAGTAACAATCCAACTTCTTTTTGCAGTTGTGTAATTGTTAGAAAACAAGACATACAATATAATAATGATGTAGATTTGTAGAGTATAGATGTACTCACTTTATCGGAAATATGATTGCTGGTCAGAAATTGAGGTTAAAGTACAAAGTGTTACTTTTGTACCCGGTCTTCCCTAGCGATTAAAAATAATATCTGGGTGACCGAGCTTTGCTCGGCTATTTTTTTTTTATTTTTGGTAAATCGTTTCATTTTTTTGGAAATTATATATTAAAAAAAAAATAATAAATAAAAAAATATAAAATTCATAGAGGAAAATATAATCCGTCTTGGACTCGAACCGGGGTCTCCTGGTTTCGAGACCGCCCGACTTTATACCGAGCTATCGGAAATATAAAAATGAAGGCGTAATTTACCTTCGTATTTATTCATAGAATTTTCATGTAGCACATTATTTTGGTCAAATATTTGATAATCCACAACTATATAAAATCAACAATAATCATATTTAAAAAAAAAATCGGATTCTTATAACTCTTGAACGGGCAAGTTTGGGTGCGAGCTGATAGCATAGAGTTATAGCCAACAAGCCAAATAATAAGAATAAAGTAGTTTTAAAGCAAGACCCTAAGACTTGGCTAAATTTTAGCAGTTTCTGTTTCATTCCATACAACAAAAACTGAAAATATTTTTTTTCAGGCAAACTATATCAGTTTAAGAGAAAAACGTTTAATAACAATTATTCATCAGAATGACAAGGTCTTTCGATAAGTAATTTTTTTAATGGAATTTGTAACAAAAAATCCTATGTCCCTCATATAGCAGTTTCGACCCACTGTGCAACGGCTGGGTCATGTGTCATGCTCGTGAACGGGTTCCATCAGCGGGAATGGGGCTGCTTTCTGGCTGCCCGTCTTAACATGTATTGAATTCTAATTAGGTATGCTTTTATGGAACTTCTCATTGTGGAAAGACTGCATACATAGCATAGTATCTTTTGTATTGTAAACTTGCTTTGAAAAGAGCAAACGCAGAGTTTCTTGCTGGTTCTTCTCGGCAGGAAGGGCATTCCGAACCAGTGGTAGACTCATCGACGATTCAAAAGCACTTGTAAAAAAGTTTATATTTTAAATAAAAAATATTTCTATTCTATTCTATTCAACAGTATTTGAGTTTATCGCGAACGGAACGCAGACAGACAGACGCGGCGGGGGACTTTGTTTTATAATATGTAGTGATAGTGATTTTCAAAACTTACAAGTTTAGTTATGTTGAAAACAACCTATCTGACGGATAGCGTTTAAATTTCAGTTTTATAAGTATCTGATAAATCAATATGGCAGTTAAACTCAAAAAGATATCGCACAGATCTATCCAGCAGATATTTTATCTGTAGATATATATCACGCACTTTATCAGCAAGTGGTGAAACAGGCCATAATAGTATTAAAGTAGCAGATTGATTGAGAACTCTGCACTCGAAATTGTCGACGAGTATATTTACCTGGGGGACACAGCCCAGCTAGGTAGGTCCAATTTCGAGGTTGGTTTGTCCCTCAATCAGGAAACAAACGGTCAACGCATCGACGTGGTTTTTGCAAACGAGATCAGTTCTCGGAGTGACCTAAGCTACCTTTTATCTCTGAGAAACAGGGGTTCATCGCGGGATTTTTAGAAACATAATTGCCCGCGACAGCACAATGATCTGTTCTGAAAGTTATGCTCAAAAAGCCCTTTAGATACCCAGTACCCAACTACTCTTATAGGAAGCTAAAGTGCAAATAGAATGTTCATTCAATCAACTGTAATGGAACTAAATATCGATTAAGTAAATAAATTTGAATATAATTTTAGTGTTTCATGCCCTGTTATCATTTTAATGCAATTATATCATTCATTCCCTTTTATGCAATTAGAATTAAGCACAAGTATTAAGAAAATTCATTTCTGCTAAAAGACATGTCCCAGTTCAGTATGAAGGGTGTTTTTTTTATTCCGAGTGTCCATGAACTTGAACCAAACTGCCATCACGTGAAAGAGAAAAATAAATGAAATTAAACGCCATAAAAATAGTAATTTTAGAATACTCGGTGTTTTTTATTAATTTTGAAAAATATCATTTGTAAAAAATATTTTTTGATGGATGGCAACACTAAAAAATTTTGTATAATCTATTGATCTATCAAATCTGGCACCTGTTACTGTCACGTAAATGTCATTTTGAACCATGGAACTAGGAAATAGGTAATCTTGTCTTTTTTTCTTTACCATGGAACTAGGAATTACGACTTTGGGCTTTACTATGCCAAATAATCGACATTCGATAATACACGAAAATTGTCGAAAATGAAATTCCTGCAATTCCTGACAATCACCTGACATTGACAACTTAAATAGACAAATGATATTTTCAAGTTTTTTTTAAAACCGGTGTGTAATCACAAGCAAAGGTCGTTAAATGAGTCAAACATGGAACTAGGAATATGGAGTTCAAACAAAAAATATTTTTCTTATTTTCGGAGTCTCTAAAAAAATCTGTAAATTATTTTGATAGAAGCGTTTTTGGATCTCTATCCAACTATACTCGGAATTATAATTCGATTCCACGTTTGACATTAGCTACTGTCATTTTGTAAAATAATGATACCACATATAATAGTGTAGTTATGAACACAAAAATCGATAAACAATCGCGATTTATGTTTATGTAATCATAATATTGGTGTGCCAATTAAAGACTAAATTATTGATTTTTATTTAAATAAATACATAATTACTCATAATAATTATTTATTAATTAGTAACTGCTGCTTTATTTTATAAAAAGTTAATATTTTTGTTTTTTATATTATAAACAAAACTTATAATAAAAGAACCTAGATAGTTTTCTGTATTGGCAACCCGTGCGCGCTCGTGCAGCTATCGCCATTTTGTTTATCTTGTCATTCGGCTTCATTCTCCCAGTCTGACTGCACAAATATCTTGTTTCATTGCGAATCGATATTTTGTTATTTTGTTGGGTTTTTGTTAAAGTTTTGTTACGTTGTGTTTGTTGTTACGTTTATAGTTTTTTTGTGAACTTTGAGTGAATCTATTTGTTTTGGTTTTCCATCAAAATTGATCCTCAGCCAAGTACATCACAAAAAGACGTGGATGTTTTCATGTCCCCAAGAAAAAAACGTCCACGAAAAGCTTTCACTGTTACTGAAAAATCGGCCAATTGCGAGTCGGGCCTCGCTCTTTTAGGGTTCCGTTAAAAAAAATTAAATAAAAATATTTCCATGTACCCATGGAAATATTTTAATTTAATTTTTTTAATTTAATTTAATTTTTATTATTTGTTGTTATAGCGGAAATAGAAATACATAATATGTGAAAATTTCATCTGTCTACCTATTACCGTTTACGAGATACAGCCCGCTGACAGACGGACGGACGGACGGACGGACGGACGGACGGACAGCGTAGGCTTAGTAATAGGGTCCCGTTGGTACCCTTTGGGTACGGAACCCTAAAAAGTAATGATCCGCAATGCCTACAAGTACGTGAAAAATGAAACTTCCGCGCAATTGGAGGCCTTTGAAGTAGTGGAAGAAAATGAATGTATGAGCAAAGTTGCTGACATATTGGGAATAACCTCACGCTCTGTTTGTAACGTTTTGAAGGAAGTAAATAAAGGTGCGGCGCCAACTCCTCCTAAAAAAACTGGACCAAAGCGAAGTTTCAAAGACAAAACACACTTTATTTATTTCACACACAATTATTAAAGAAAACTCTCAGATCCTTAATAAAATTAATCGTCATAACTAAATTATCCGTTCAGAAATATTTAATTTCCTGATATACTTAGTTTCTATTAAAGTAGTAGTTGTTTAGATATACTACTATAAACGAGAGGAATCGATTCGGAAATATTCCATTTTCAATTCATTTCATTCACAATAATTTCGTAACGTCACTATTTAGTACTTGTCATAACGTTGCAACACTGAAATTGTCAAATCTGGAATCGAATTAAAATTCCGACTATACATTAAAATCATGCTATATAGTTCATTAAATTCAAATTTAAAAAACCAATTTTGGACAACACCTTTTCATCTACAAGAAGAATAGGTAGGTAGTAAAGCATCTTTACTTTAGAAGACTTTAGCACTGTGATTCTATTTTGTTTGTTGTAACATTTCAATCAATTTTGGTTTATAGTTTAGAAAAATATTGAAAGGAATCTTTTCCAATAGTCAAAGGTACTCTCTACTAGGTTCATTCTATTTCATGTGAGACTCTAAGGTTTTCACTTCTTGTTGCTTGGTCAATGAAATGTGTTTTACCGACTCGTAGTTTTAATACACTATTGTCTCAATTTTCCAATAACAATAATAAATAAATAATCAGCAATCACCAGATTCCTTATCGTTTAAAGATCACCATCACATTATTCACTTCACACCTTCCATATGAAGCATAGAACACGACCAGACCAAATAACTTAACTATAACGTAACTATAACGGCGCTTCGAGCAACCGGGCCTTAGTAAAGTAGAAAAACAACGGATCTAGCATTCTTTCGTACGATCACGCGATACTGACGAGGGGATTCTTAAGACGACCCGAAGATTTGGATATTTGGACGACCCAAAGACATCAAACGAGCCGCAGGGAGCCACTGGATGCAGGCGACGCAAGACTGAGGCCTGTGGGAGTCCACGCAGGAGACCCTTGTTCAGCAGTGGACGTCTATCGGTTGATGACACTGAGCTCTATAATAAATACTGGACAGGCTGTTGTCACATTTGTTCGACCTACTCTAGTGACGCCATTTCGGCGCTGTAAGCAGATACGAATGTCCAAGGAACTAATAATATTGCAAATGGCGCACCGGCCCCTATAATTATAATTAATTATAATTTATGATTTCGTAATTAATTATTAAAACCTCTTCAGTTAATCTATGATTAAATATAATTATAATTATGTATGATTTCATAGATTCGTATTATAGAGGTTGGTGCGCCATTTGCAAATTGCAATATTATTAGTTCCAGAGACAATCATATTATGTCAAATGTGGCGCTTCAAATGGATCCTTATTTAAGCCTTCATTTGTATCGGGACAGCCGGTCCAGGGTTATTCATAGATTAATTGGGTATTTGACTGATATTTTTTTATTTAAAATTAGATATAAAAAAAAATATTTTTAAAAACTGACTTCAAACACCCGCGCCACTACAAAGTATATAATTAAAACCGCTCGCCCGATTTAAATAAAATTTAAACGGGACCACCTGGAAAGTATACCCTTCCAAAAAAAATAATAATTCCAAATCGGTTCAGGCGTCTTCGAGTAATCGATGAACATACATAAAAAAGTTTCCGACGAAATGAGAGCCTTCTTCTTTTTTGAGGTCGGTTAAAAATAACGTTTTTAAATAGTATAACACAATGAAATTTTTTTTAAATATCTTAACTAGTCTTGGAAATATAGAGTTTTAAAGTTTCCTATTAGACAGAGAAAGCGCTACCGAAATGCGATATCACAAGTCAGCACTCAGCAGGTCCATAGAAAATTTCGTTTTAGAAAGAGAATACATAACTTATAACTTAAGCATACATACATTACATAGCTTATAACTTATTTGTTTTTTGACCGATTTAGTTTCTGTTTTTACAAATGTCATTCTTACGTGTTACATTTTCGATTATATAAGTACGTCACACTCTTTAAGCATTTCAGTGGTGGTGTCGTGTTGCGGGTTGTTACGTTCCCTCAAATATGGTTGAGCGAAGCAACGGCTCAATCATGCTCATGCTCGTGAACGGGTTCCACCGGCGAGATTGGGGCTGCTTTCTGTCTGCCCGTCTTAACATGTATTGGATTTTAGTATGCATTTTTGGAACTTCCCCTCATTGTGTAAATATTCTATTCTATTCTAACAAATTTTCATGGGTTAAATCGGCTTGGCATCCAGCTGCCCACAAGATAGTATAAAAAACTTATTACAATGTAAAATAATATTTTGAAAAGAGCAACTGCTGAGTTTCTTGCCAGCTCTTCTCAGCAGAATCCGCTTTCCGGACCGGTGGTAGAGTCATGACGTGGTGTCATAAGAGCCATAGGTTGGCCTACATGAAATAAATAATTTTGAATTTTGATTATAAACTAGTGGTTCGCCCCGAACTGAGACCTCGCGGTAACGGTATCCCATGATTATTCATTCAATCGATACATGACGACCAAAACTGACATTATTATTCTTATTCTCTTATTCTCTTATGCCCGTTTTCACCAAACATACCTAAATCATCCCCTATGTAGGAGTCTCTTTACGTAGGTAGCTCCAAAACACAATCCTAGGTCCTAACATCCGTCCCAATGTCCTTTTAGGTGTCCCCTACAGGATCGTGATAAAGAAGTTGACAGTAATCATCACATAACTTATCATAGGTAGCCCGTAAAGGTTAGGGAACGTCAGTGAAAACATTGAATTATTATGTAGGTACTAACGAGTCAAAACGGGTTAGGGGCATCTGTACAAATCGTCATCTATCGACGCGAATAGAAAATGTACAAAATGATATTTAACTAAAGAATAATTTTAATTGAATAATATGTTATTATATTATGTACCTAAATAATAATGGTCGACGCAAAACTGTTTTTGGGATAAATCGTAGTCGTAACTCCTAGTTCAATGGAATAGCTAATGACTGCGCCATCTATTAGCATTATTGTGAAGCTATGTGAAATTTACTGATGCTCATTAAAAATTAAATAATCTCGTTTCTTTATAATATTCATATAATTTTAGTATTTGTTGTTCAAGTACAGGATACAAGTGAAGTAAGAAAATAAGTACAACTTGAAAATATATAGAAAATTTTCCCAGAGAGCGTCTTCAAGCGAGCGTATTAAATCGCCACTTTGGAAGCCCCCCATTTCGTCAATTTTAGGAAAAAAATTAAAAAAAAATACGGTTGTACTCTGTTCCAAATTGTCTTTAAAATGATATACAGAAAACCTATAAATCGCAAATAAAAAAAAAATTCTTCGCATTCGCTTCTATGAGAGCCCCCCTGAAATAAAGATTTTTATAACTTTTTAAGCCATTTTCGGCTGGAGGCCATCGGTTTACATATTATATCTAAATTTGAAGTAATTACGTTCAGTAATTCAAAAGTTATAAGGCTCTGACAGACGGACGGACGGACGGACGGACGGACGGACAAGTGCAAATCGCTCTAGTAAACTCAGAGACCTCGCTTCGCTCGGTCAATAATGAATATCAACATTTTGACAACAGTCAAATACCCAATAGGGTATTTGACTACTTTTAGAAAATCATCTTAAATTGTTAATAATGCTACGCTGAAGCTAACAAAACGTATATTTCGGCATAATTTTCAGTATTTTTCATAAAAATTGAGAAATAAATTCAAAAAAATAAATTGCCGCCGAAACGTTCCATTTGCTCACATGACGTCACAGTTCACATTTCAAACAATGACAATTCCACATCCCATAGGTGGTGTGGACTGTGACGTCATTCGAGATCACGGAACGTTTTCGATCACGTGACCATGGCCGGAATTATAGCAATTTTATTTAATGTTTTCTAATTATATAAAACTTTATTTTTTAGTTTTGTCCTATGGAATAATGTTTTTAGATAATAATCTTTTAGGATGACACCAAATGAAACGATATTTTTAATATAGTCAAATACCCTATTACAGAGGTCAGTGGTCGATAAAGAAACCGATCACTCACCGCAAGTAGACCCGCAGTCCGCCGCCGCGTCCGCTTCCGCTTTGGGTTCCCTCTGCAACAAGCAAAGTCACGATGCATACAAACCGTACACCACTGAACAGAATAGAATAGAATAGAAATATTCTTTATTCAAATAAACTTTTACAAGTGCTTTGAATAGCCAATGAACCTACCATTGATTTGGAATGCCGTTCTCAATTTTCAATCAAAATTGAGAATAGAATAGAATAGAATCTTTGAGTAATAAACCAGCAATGGAGAGGAATTGACGCCTAATTTATTTGTAAAAAAGTCTGTCAATTACGGTGGGGGGCGAGGTAGCACACATGAAAACTTGCTTACTACAGGTGCATTTTTCCATCACGTCGCTATGCACGCACACAATATAATTAGCAAACACTACCTTAAATTATATGCACACAATCACATTCACACACAGGGACGCTCTATCATTACATGAAACAATCGCATCATATTATGTGTAAGCATTTTAGGGATTTGACACTATCGATTATCGACTTTCGATAAGTTCTTCTAATAATTATTTACAACAGAGTTACTTTATTCGAGAGTAAATTTTTTTGTTCGAGATCTTTAACATGGTAGGTACCTATATAGAAGCGCTAGGAAACGAGGCTCTTGCCGTTATTTTAGTCATAATATGCCTTTGCTATTAGATTGACTCTTTGTAGGCATTTAGTACTTGCGTAAAGATACAGCTAGAAACTTTGACCTATATTGACGATGGAAAGCGATCTAGCTTATTTCGAAAAATAACAAAATTACTTTTTTATATAATTGGAAGAAAGAGATACTGCGTCGGATTGTTGGATTTTCGTTTTCCTATGACATTATTTTTCTAAGATACTATGTTGACCTTCTCTGCATGTTTATAGTATATATTTTTTGTTATTCATATTTTTAAACGTTCTCAAAAATGCTGTAAATACTAAGACACAATCTATTTTTCAATATTATACAGATACTTCAAAAAAGTTATCAATACTTTTTAGCAGTGCAGTGCACTTAGGTTTACTGTAAGGACTTAGGATTATCTGATTATTAACAGATTTTGTAGATACCAAGATATTTACTCCGTCACTATACTCTCAATCTCATGCTGAGAGCATGCTGTAGGTACCATAGTATATCACCTTAGAGAAGCTGTTTAGTTATGATTTAAGATTATAAGCCACCAGGGAGTGCTGTACTTTGTCATAGGTTTTTATAATTTTTAATAATATTGTTTATTAAGTTTACATTTAATTTTTATTTGAATACGTAGTGGGTATTAATATTGAACACATTGATATTTTAAGTAATCTTGTTTAAATAAACATACAGCATTTTTAATGAAACATCATTTGTTTTATTTATGTTTAAAGCGAAATTTACGATGTATTTATTACTAAAAAGTATATTAAGTACAAACTGTTAGGAATACATCAAGTTTCCTTAAAAATAGATACATCATAATCAGCATTTCAGAGTTTAGAGTTATTTTGTGGTTTCATATGTTTCAAATACCAAGTTACAGCAACATTGCTTCTTGAAATTGAAAAACTACTACTTTAGAATTATATAATTAGTATCATCTGATGTGTTACATTAAAAAATATGATTTTTGAAAAAAATCTGCTCCTGATAGCTTATTATGAGCTGTTATGATTTTTTAAAACGTTATTGGCTCTGGTTTAAAGTTCACTTTTTCGATTTGCAAGATCGTTTTCTGTGTTGGTTTATTACTCAAAGAATAGAATAGAATAGAATAGAATAGAATAGAATAGAAATATATTTTATTCACAATAAACTTTTACAAGTGCTTTTGAATCGTCGATGAGTCTACCACTGGTTTGGAATGCCGTTCCAGCCGAGAAGAACCAGCAAGAAACTCGGCGGTTGCTCTTTTCAAAATAGTTTACAATAGGTTTCCACAGTGAGGGGAATTTCCAAAAAAAAAATTACAATTCAATACATGTTACGACGGGCAGACAGAAAGTAGCCCAATTCCCGCCGGTGGCACCCGTTCACGAGCATGATGCATGACCCAACCATTGCTTCGCTCAAACATATTTGAGAGAAAGTAACATAGTCATATTCATCAACATTATCAGCAACTGGTGTTGGGATTTCATCCGGATAAATACTCAATATAGAAGCAGTGATATCCTAGTAGTTAGGACTGTGGTCTCCTATTCGGGGGGGTTGCAGGTTCGATCCTGGGTCACTGTGATCACTTCTGACTTTTGACAGTCATGTGCATTTAAGCAATTAAATATCACTTGCTTCAATGGTGAAGGAAAACATCGTGAGGAAACCTGCACATCTGAGAGTTCTCTATAATGTTCTCGAAGGTATGTGGTGTGGTGTGTTCTCTGTTTTGGATAAATCCTTGAGTTAAAATAGATATTTATTATTTATCCATTTTGAGTATTTCAACATCATCATTAGAGACCAATCAACGGCTCACTACTGAGCACAGGTCTCCTCTCAGAGAGGGTTATAGGCCATAGTCCACCACACTGGAACAATGTGAATTGACGGACTTCACACAACTTTGAGAACATTGAGAACTCAAGCATGCAGGTTTCCTCGCGATGATTTCCTTCACTGTTGTCAGATTTATGTTTAAAATTGATTACGATTCTAAGACGACGATTTTAATTGATGATGTCACATCTATATTTTGTCAAAGTTTAAAGATAAATGTGACATATCGCTCGGATTGGTTCAATCCAATATGGCGGATTAGTGTATTTTATAGTTTTAATTTACCAACATAATCAATCTGGCTCAAAATAGACTAGTGGTTTGAACTGAGACCTGAGACCTCGCGGTAACGGTATCCCATGATTATTCATTCAATCGATACATGACGACCAAAACTTATGTACCTAAATAATAATGGTGGACGCAAAACTGTTTTTTGGGATAGTCGTAACTCCTAGTTCCATGGAATAGATAATGACTGCGCCATCTATTAGCATTATTGTGAAGCTATGTTGAAAATTACTGATGCCCATTAAAAATTTAATAACCTAGTTTCTTTATAATATTCATATTTTAGTATTTGTTGTGTACAGGATATAAGTGAAATAAAAAAATAAGTTCAGATTGAAAATACATAGCCGATTTTGCTAAAGAGCATCTTCAAGCGAGCATATTAAATTTCCACTATGAAAGCTCCCCATTCCGTCAATTTTAAGGGAAAAATTAAAAATAAAATATTATTTTTGTACTCTGTTCTGAGAGAAAAAACTCTTAAAAATAATATTAGATAAGCTGTGGTGATTTATTAACTGTCGATTATGAAGAGTTCTTGTGGGTACCAAGCAAAGACTATAATATAGTTAAATTCCAGGACTCAACTCCTCAATCCTAATGCTGCAGGGGTTCTGCCCACCCAGACGAAGTCGCGGGCATCAGCTTGTTTTTAGTAATTTGCTCAGTTTACTAGTAAACTAATAAGGATGAGGATAACTCACCTCTACTCTTAGAAATTGAGGTACACTGCCATGTTCAGCCAGCTGATGTTGTGTGCGCAGTCGAACCAGGTCTTCACTTAGAGTCAGTTCTGTTTTGATGGGCATCACCATGCTCACATCCTGCTCTCTCATAACACCGTCCTGCTCACTCACACCGCCGTCCTGCTCACTCACATCACCGTCCTGCTCACTCACACCACCATGACTGGTGTCACACCATTCTTCCTTGACTGTGACAGCATCCATGTCCTCATAGCTGTAGGTTCCCCCCAGATCGTCTGCCACTTCCTGCTTAGGTTGGACGAGGCTGTGCGCGCCGGGTGACGCCTCAGCTGGTGGCTCCATGCTGGAGTGCTGAGTTCAACCCTTTACACCCTTTTCTGTAAACAACCAACAAATACACAATTTATTATTAGTCAGTATTATTTACAGTTTGTATATGTCTCACTACTGAGCGCAGGTCACCTCTCAGAGAAGGGTTATAACTAGGCCAAAGTCCACCACGCTGACCCAATGCGAATTGGCAGTCTTCATACACCTTTGAGAACATTATGAAGAACTCTCAGGTGTGCAATGAGCAGATTTCCTCATGATGTTTTCCTACACATTTGAAGCATGTGGTATTTAATTGCTCATACGCACATAGGTTTGAAGTCAGAGGTGGTGCGAGCCCGGAATTTAACATGCGACCCCCCCCCCCCCCGTGATTTTAAACTTCCTCAGTATCTAAGTAATGACAAATAGAGACCCATTCTACCCTGAGTGTGGTGAAAAGACATCTTTTATTTCATGTTGTCCATATCATAAATATTAAAGTTCTAAGTTGGCATAATTGTAAACTTCCTCAAATAACCTTCCTTAATACTTTATATTAGTACTGTTAAGTGGTAAGCCCTATCTAGGCCAAATCAAACCAATGTTTTATAAATGCTCAGCCATTTTGGACAGCCCATTTTACAATAACTGAAAGCCTTAGTACATACTGGTAACTCGATGATGGTTTGATTGGAACTGCAACTGGAAGCAGACTTTTATTTTATATTCTCACAATCTCACAATTTTAAAGTCTGACAGATTTTTATTTAAATTATTACTTGGTCCATTTATTTTTTAATGGGAAATGGTAACATGGCTTAAACCACGAACACTATAATAGGATAGTATTTGGTAATATGGTTAGGATTTCAGGGAAACATCCAACTGTCCACTACAAATTTGGTTTTTATATTAACAATGATACATGAATGATAACTAGGTACCTAGCTATAACTAGCAGAATTTAAAGAATTTCGAATTTCTTGTCGTCGATTGCGTGGAAAAATCTGTCACCTCTGCATGTTTGTAAATTGAACGAAAAACACAAAGTAGTACATTGAATATAGGGCTTACGAAAACCCACGAAAAGTGAAAACCTTAAAAGGTGCAAACCATGGTAGGTAGGAACACAGATTAGGTACTAGCAGGGGGGGTCAACTTTGTATGGGGCAGATGTAAATACCTACTATTGTAGGGCAAAATCTCAGTGTACAAAATCACTTTTTTTAACCTAGTGTTCATCGTCTATGGCGCGTCATCGTCATTCAACTCTGTGATTAAATCTTGTTGTTCCTGGTCTGTGGATTCAATCATTCAATTTTCATCATTTTCATAAAGTTTCAACCATGAAGGTAGCAAATACATGGAGGTGCCTTACCTACAAAAATCGGGTGCATACCTACAGAAAAAACCTCATAAAATGGCCGCCCATTAGGGAGTGTGCTTCGAAACTATCGACATCGATAAGGAGTGAAGCGATAATCAAGCATTTATGTATACGTAGTATTTATGGGTTATAATAATTACGTAACGTGCGTTTGTACTCTATCAGGTACATATTATTCGCGTGGATTTAGGTTTTTAAAGATCTTGGAATATCCAAACAGTTTCGCTGCCGTTTTGTGAAATTGAAAGAGATCACCATATATAAAAAAGTTCTCATTTATAAATTATAATATGTATCAATCGTTTTTTAATTATAAATCACTATTTCTTTTCATTAAAAGAGCAACTTGCTGGCTCATAGTAGTAGAATTTCTTTCTATAAGCGGTGGTAGAGTCAAAACATGACGTGCTTAGCATGAGACAGCTATCTGCATGCCCTACATATAAATAAACAAATATAGAATACTAGTTGACCCGGCGAACTTCGTACCGCCAACTTATTTATATAAATAAAACAAATAAACTATCCCAATTCAAAAACTATCCTATCTTTTAAGTTGGACCAAATTACAGATAGTTACGAACTTTTATAAAAATCGGTTAAAATCGGTAATTGAATTGCACAGGGATTATTATTAAATCCACCTCTTGCTCTTACCGCAGAAAAGAAATGTATCACACGATCTTTTCATATTTTATGTAGAGGATGTGTGTTATATTTATATTTTCCACACCTATAGCACCCATCAATTTTTTTCTTTAAGTTTTCACTAGCCGGAAACGACAGCAGAAAACACGGACATTATCATCCATTATATAGAGGTATTAGATTCTAGCATTTATTATTTATGTGAATTAGTATTAAAATAACCGGACAAATGATATAAATTTCAACTATAAACACCAAACTTCTTGTATTATCTGATAATATGGTGATGAGCAGTACCTAATGCATTAGAATTTATTCAAGTCGTTTAACGTCACCTATAATAATATCGACAAGTCGATACTCCATTGACACAAATCCAATAACACGCAACACTACTTGACAGGCTGACAGCTGAAGTTCAACCAATAAGAGTGAATACATAATGTGTTGTACATAAGGCTCATAAAATGGCGGATGGCACCCGGCATGACTAGTAGTTACTTTATATACTTCATCTCCATCTATTTCCTACCTACCATGGTTTCAACCATGAAGGTAGCAAATACATGGAGGTGCCTTACCTACAAAAATCGGGTGCATACCTACAGAAAAAACCTCATAAAATGGCCGCCCATTAGGGAGTGTGCTTCGAAACTATCGACATCGATAAGGAGTGAAGCGATAATCAAGCATTTATGTATACGTAGTATTTATGGGTTATAATAATTACGTAACGTCTATTTCCTACCTACCATGGTTTCAACAATGGCGTCTTTGTTATTGTTTCGTAACAATTAACAAATTGATTTCTTGCAATTCTATGAACTTTATGGAGTCGAGTAGTTAACTTCACTGAGTAATAATCAAGTTTATGTATTTTAAAGTGCAGTGCTACTCTTGTTTCACGGAGACAGGACTTGTGTATTTTGTTTTTAAAATGGCTTAGAGTTCAAGAACAAGAGGAAATGTTTTACATGTTCGCCGGCTAAAAACAACATTGTTTCGATTTCCTAAACCTGCTTTTAGGAATCTTGAACTAAATGGTACGTATTAGCTATGTTTTAAAAGTGCTACTTTACCTACATAAGTTTAAACTATAATAGCTAATGCCCGCGTCTTCGTCCGCGTGGATGTAGTTTTTAAAATCCCTCGAGAACTTAGATTTTCCGGGATAAAATGTAGCCTATGTCACTCTCAGGTCCTCAACTATACCAATGCTAAAAATAACGTCGATCCGTAGCTCTGTTGGAGCTTGATTAAAGGACTAACTAACAAACCTACCTTTTGATATTTAGAGTCAAAATTCTTTTTTCAAAAATTATTGGTATATATAGGGTATACATATAATAGTTATGTGTTTGTATTTATGTCAACCATGTCCCACACTTGCAGATCCCATTAAGAAAAACTATTTACTATTAGTACACCCTATAGTAAGTGTATACAAATTACCAAAAGGCTATTAGAAATACTATCTTTTATTAGGACGAGCGGAGCGAGACCTAATACTATCCCACAACCTGAGCATTTTGTGGTACACTTTACTGAAAAACTATCATGCCTATAGATTTGTGATTTAACACAGTAATTTAACTTTATATCCAGATGTGTTATCTGTCAAAAACAACATAATTTAAAAATCATTAACTTAAAAATCATTAACAGTTAGAAAAACTATGCGAGCCCTCACAAAGCTCAGCTTTTTGCTAGTATTATACTATATAATAATAGGGTATTTGACTATATTAAAAATATCGTTTCATTTGGTGTCATCCTAAAAGATTATTATCTAAAAACATTATTCCATACGACAAAACTAAAAAATAAAGTTTTATTTAATTATAAAACATTAAATAAAATTGCTATAATTCCGGCCATGGTCACGTGATCGAAAACGTTCCGTGATCTCGAATGACGTCACAGTCCTCGCCACATATGGGATGTGGAATTGTCATTGTTTGAAATGTGAACTGTTACGTCATGAGAGCAAATGGAACGTTTCGGCGGCAATTTATTTTTTTGAATTTATTTCTCGATTTTTATGAAAAATACTGAAAATTATGCCGAAATATACGTTTTGTTAGCTTTAGCATAGCATTATTAACAATTTAAGATGATTTTCTAAAAGTAGTCAAATACCCTATTGTAATAGGTACTAAAAAGAATAAAATTGTTTCTTTTCAGATGTGAACTATGCTCAGTACATTTTTTTCCTGAAACAGACTACTCTTCATCATCCCTGCAGGTGAAATTGTACAGTGAAGATAGAATTTTGTAAAAGCGTTCGACAAAGAAAACTAATAATATATTTACATAAAAATAAATGTTCATCTATATTCGCTAGAACAAAAAACCCGTTTTTTTCTTTTAAACCTGAACTGAAACCTTATTGATATGGTATTTTGACTCTAAAGAGAACTTGTATTTTAAAAATACCAAGCTCTCTTTAGAGTCAAAATACCTTATCTAGAAAATTAATTTTGGCAAGTAGCTTATTTCCACGTTTGAATCTCCCGCCTTCAAAGACTTGTCACTGGGTTGAATATAGATGGCGCTAGTAAGAACGGTCCCCCTTTTTTTAATATGAAGTTATCATTCTTCTCCGCTAGGAGTAATAGTGTTCCGTGTGTACTACACTAGCGGCACGCTATGATGGCCGGTTTGACACATTACAATAGTGATGTGGAATGTCAATTTATTCTCGAACAAAAAACAATTAAGTTTTGTTTTTGTACCTGATTAAATAGGTTTAATAAAACAAAAATGTATATGTTTATTTAATTTATTTGAACGAACTGAATATTTGAATGAAAATGAATATACATACTTTATATGCACACAAGAAACATATGAATACAAAAGATACCAAAAAAGGTGCCACAAAAGGCCATAATTAATCAGATTCGTCCATACTACTATTTTCACTGTCGTCACTGCTATCATCACCTACATTAATAATTATATGTTCGTTTTCTATAATATTATCTATTTTCACATCTCTTTCATAATCTTCCCTTATTAATTTAACAGTTCTATTCACAACCTTTTCCCAGTCTCCTTTAGTCACATGTTCACAAGCTTCTTCTAATAATTTTAGCATTTTTTTTGTGGTAAATGGGGGTTCTGTATTGTGTCTTGCAGCATATCCCTTAATTTGAGCCCACACCAACTCAATCGCATTATACTCACAATGGTAAGGCGGTAACCGTATAACTCTGTGCCCATGTTCTAATGCTATTTCGTCAATGACGTATCGGATCTTGGTTGGTTTGTTTTCTTTTAAAAGACGTACTAATTCCGCTTTTAACATATTCATGTTTGCATCTACGCCATTTTTACGAAGCCATGCGACGATATCAGCTTTCTTTTGGGATTGGGCAGGTGGCTTGTCAATTTGCATCGAGTGGTATGGGGCGTTGTCCATAATTATAATAGATGGTTCAGGGAGGCTACACAACATTGAGGTAAACCATTCAGTAAACTTTTCTCCATTCATGTCTTCATGATAGTCTCCAGTGGTTTTTGACGCAAAAGCCATGAGAGAACCTTCGACAAACCCGTTGATGGTTCCGGCGTGACAAATTATAAGTCGCGATCCTTTTCCTACAGGAACTTTGGAAGTAGATGCTGCTGTGTCATCGTTCCAAGAACGGCCTACAGTATGGTTAGCATTAAGCCATGTTTCATCCAAGAACACAACATTTTGCCAATTTTTGATTTCTTTCACTTGCCGTAAAAAAGTATACCTTGCCATCGCTATATCAAATCTTTCCATCAATATTTTGCGTTTGTTACATTTTTTGTATCGAAATCCAATGGTCTTCAAAATCTTCGTTAAAGAACTTTCCCCACCGAAGAATAATCCAGCTTCCTTCAGTGAATGCACCAACTTTTTTCTTGTTGGATACTCCTTCTGTAAATAGTAGCCGTAAACATGTCTTCGGATAGCATCGGCATCAAAGCTATCGATGCCTACGACTGGTTTTGCTCGTTTTCTCTTTTTTGGTGTGTGAAGTTTATTTTCTTCTGTGCCAGTCTCGCCATATTTTTTTTTAGTTATCCGTCTAACAGTTCGTTGTCCAATATTAAGCGCATCAGCTACGCGTTCAACCACTGACGTTATAGGTAAAATTGGCCCTCCATTTTGAGCTTCACGATCGAAATAGTTACGAAGGCGTATTACGAACTCACGTGTCTGACTATTTAGAACAGTTCTCTGCGTACGTTCGGTCATATCGACGAAATCCACAACAAAGGGCTTGAACAGAGTCCAAATTAACGAGCAAGGGTCAACAGTAATGCAGTATCAATATTTGAAATCCAAAGCCAGGTCAAAACTATATCACAATCGCATTGCACTGACAGTTTATACTTTTCGAAGCAACGTCAATTCGAACCTGCTTTGTTTTGCATTGAGCATTGACGCGAGTTTGCCGGAGGTAGTAGTTGTGCTAGCCAGCGATCCTATGTGACGATCGTATTAGATTCCATTTTTAAAAATTTTCAATTTAGAAAACCAAATGCCGAGTTGTGGTATATATCATATAAAAATAAAAATTTTACCTTTTGTATGAAACAGCTGATATTTTTTTGCGATTTCAGAGGTTTGTCCACATAGTGAAAATTGTTCATATTCACAAGTACATTCACCCCTTAAATGGTGCAAACTGATTTTTCTACACTTGTATACATTTTAGAAATCAATTTAATAAATAAATTTTGAGTCCTAAACCTAAAACTACATTCGATAAAATTTATGAATCTCTGCACATCACTATCGTCAATAAAGTAATACAATTATTTCCTTCAAAGTCGTTATCAATTAATACGGAACTTCATGAGCGGCCAAACGTCAAACCGGCCATCATAGCGTGCCGCTAGTTTAGTTACCACACGAGTAACCGAACAGAGAGGAAGCTTCCTAACAAGGGCGAAGAAGTATACCTATTCTGCTAGGGTTGTCACCTGATGCATGTCAACAATTTAAGGAAAAAATAAAAATATTTTAAAGTTTGTATAATTTCAGTTAAATCCTGAACTTGAACAACAAATACTTTTTAAAGAAACGATTTTTTTAATGAACATCAGTATTTTTGCCATAACTTCACAATTAATGTTAATAGGTGGCATCGTCATTTACTATCGACTATTATTATTATTACAAGCTTTTATTTAACTTGCAATGTATGTATGTATGTATACACGGGTATATGTTTTAAACGTACATACATACATGTAAACATACATGTATCAAATCTTACAAGATGAGATAGAACCACTTTTCCGGTTGAGCTGAAATTTTGCGTGTATGTGTAAATCGGATGACCCTGCAATATTATTGGGATATGGAGCTGTTGTGATGATTGAGCTGGAAGATGGCTATAGGAACTCTATAAAAACTCACTAACTAAATATCGATTTTGAACGAAATCGGTCGAATAAGAAAGAATTTCAATATGGCGGTGACTTTTTAAAATTTTGGCATCCATTTCCTAATTCTTGACCCCAGGGAATCCTAAATATCGATTTTGAACGAAATCGGTCGAATAACAAAGAATTTCAATATGGCGGTGACTTTTTTAAATTTTGGCATCCATTTCCTCTTTCTTGACCCCAGGGAAGCCTAAATATCGATTTTGAACGAAATCGGTCGAATAACAAAGAATTTCAATATGGCGGTGCCTTTTTAAAATTTTGGAGCCCATTTCCTAATTCTTGACCCCAGGGAAGCCTAAATATCGATTTTGAACGAAATCGGTCAAATAACAAAGAATTTCAATATGGCGCGCGTGTCGGTGAATGTGTCGGTGAAAGCTCACGCACACAGCGTTGCGCTATGTATGGGTGAGCCCGCCGCGAGCCGTTTGTATGTAGCTTCCGCTCTGTTACTTTAATATTATATACCTACTCTGTGCTAGTTACTACCTACCATGGTGCTTGCTAAACTGCAAGTATTAATTTTGTTAACCCCAGACTAGTTTATGATCTGTGTTTGTTACATAGACCACTAACACTAGGATGTACGCCACAGACTATCAATAAATATAGACAAATGAGTATTATATCATGGAACTAGGAAAACGACTACATCTACTTCCATGCACGGATTTACTTACAACTTCGCTTCCATGTGACTGAGCTGTCAAAAAGATAATATTATTATTTTAATAATATTATTTTATTTATTTACAAATAACTTAATCTATCATTACAGGAAACCTAATGCGACAGATAAGTTTTAAATGACTTAAAACTTCCTAATAATATGTATTAATAACTACCTTACATTAACTAAGTACTTACAACCAACTTACTAGGTACCTAATATGTACAAAGAATGTATTATATAGGTAGTGACTTTTGCGAACTCGCTCAACGAGGAGCAACTGAACCATTAATAATTCAATGAACTGAACAAATCAATTTGCTCCGAGACGATGTTGAGCGGAGCGTGCAGATCGCGCGTGTGATTGGTGCTCGCTGCGGCAAGCAGCTGCGCGCGCGCGACTGCGCCAGCAGCGGCGGCCTGCGTCTGCGCGACACACTCTCGTTCGGTGCGCATAACCTGCAGGATAGCCGGATTGTGCAGCTTACTCCGTAACACCTTGAATAAATAAGTACGTCGCCAGAGAAAGCTCCCTCCGTACCTCCAGTTTGTTAAATCCCACCATGCCCCATGACGAACAGAGTAGGATATAGCAATGGATATCCCAGATACACTCCATACAATTTGTTGTACAAAAACCTTCAAAATTTGTTTTGAATTTGCTCCAACATTATTTTGTACTTAGTCCCACTCGGTGACCATATAATTGCGTTGCATTCCAAGTGATTTTTCACAAGGGCTTCGGTTTAAAGACATTTTATTACTCAACCAATTTCAATTTTGCCAACCCTCAGCAAGATATTCGAAAAAATAATGCTCAACCAACTGCTTCTACACTTTAATTTAAATGGACTTCTTCACCCTGAGCAGTATGGTTTTACTAAGGGTCGATCAACAACCGATGCAGCCGCAAAGCTGTTACAACACATATTCGATGCATGGAAGAACTCACAGAATGCCATTGGTATTTTCTGTGATTTATCAAAAGCATTTGATTGCGTTGATCACGAGACCCTTTTGCTTAAACTGAGCCACTATGGTATTAAAGGTTTTGCACTTAGTCTCATTGCGTCTTATCTCAGTGATCGTGTTCAGAGAGTATGTGTCAATGACGTAAAATCATCCGGATCAGCCTCAGTAATGGGTGTACCCCAGGGTTCTATTCTAGGTCCATTCATGTTTTTGATTTACATAAATGATTTACCACATTTTGTCCAAAATACTTGCGATATTGTACTATTTGCTGATGATACGTCTTTGATTTTCAAAGTCGATAGGAAAAAAGACAATTTTGACGATGTAAATAATGCATTATCTCAAGTTTCTGAATGGTTTACGGCAAATAATTTACTTTTAAATGCTAAAAAAACCAAGTGGGTTGAGTTTTTATTGCCTAACACCAGAGCTGTCAGTAATAATCTAAAGATAAATAATGAACCTTTGAAAACTGAGGACTCCACAGTGTTCTTGGGATTAACCCTGGATTCTAAGCTACAGTGGGGCACCCATATATCAACACTTGCTGGCAGGCTTAGCTCTGCTGCTTACGCTGTTAGGAAGATTCGACAGTTAACTGACATAGAAACTGCAAAAATGGTTTATTTTGCATATTTCCATAGTATTATGTCATACGGAATCTTACTATGGGGTAAAGCAGCCGACATTGGAAAAATTTTTGTATTGCAGAAGAGGGCAATTCGCGCAATCTACAATTTAAAACCGCGGGATTCCCTTCGAGAAAAATTTAAGGAAATAGGCATTCTGACAGTAGCTTCACAATATATTTATAACAACATAATATTTGTCAGACAAAATATTTTAAGTTACAAAAAAAAGGGTGATTTACACGATAGGCAGGTTAGAGATCCAAATAGGCTCGTGATTCCTCGACTGCGCCTCCAGAGGGTCCGAAAGACATTTGTGGGAATGGGCGTGACGTTCTATAATAAAATTCCACAGTCGATCTTAGACTTGCCTTTACACAAGTTTAAGAAAGCAATTAAAACTTCTCTCATGGAAAAAGCATATTATACAATTGAAGACTATATTAATGACAAAAAAGCGTGGATATAACTCGCTCCAGCGATTCATGAGACAGTAATAATCACCCTGTGTAACAAAATTATCCTGTGCTATTCAGTGTTTCTACTTTATTTGTGTCTAAGTGATGTCTTAAAATTAGCATTTGAATATTAGTTTTCAGTTTGATGCCTTGACATGGGTGGCATAAGTATGTCACGCACTCTTTAAACATTTCTGTGGTGGTGTCGTGTGATGCGGGTTGTTACGTTCCCTCAAATATGGTTGAGCGAAGCAATGGCTGGGTCATGCGTCATGCTCGTGAACGGGTGCCACCGGCGGGAATGGGGCTACTTTATGTCTGCCCATCTTAAGATAGAAGTAAGTCTGTATGCATTTTTGGAACTTTCCTCATTGTGGAAACACTGCATATATAGCATAGTATTTACTGTATTGTAAATCTGTTTTGAAAAGAGCAACCGCCGAGTTTCTTGCTGGTTCTTCTCGGCAGGAAAGGCATTCCGAACCAGTGGTAGATTCATTGACTATTCAAAAGCACTTGTAAAAGTTTATTTGAATAAAAAATATTTCTATTCTATTCTATTCTATTCAAAAAGAACACAATAGTTCACTTACATTGAGAATTACAAATTAATATTTTAGTTAGTACATATGTACAATATATTGTTATCTAGGTTAGTATCACAAGTTATGGTTAAATGAATTATGAGATGTTAAATTTACAGATTAGAAGGTAGTAAGAAAAAACTTTAGTATAAAATATTCTTATGCTAACAAGACTGGTAGGGGAGCGATTACACTAACACAAGCTGAGCGGTTTTGCGTAAATATTCAATAAGTTGTCTTTTGAACATAGGGAAACTTTTACTGTTAACGATGTATTCTGTTAGGCTGTTGTATAATGTCACCCCTTCGAACAAAATATTTCGTTTTCCATAGTTGGTTCTTGTTTTTGGTAGTGATAATTTGTTACGCTTTCTAAGAAAATGTGTGTGTTTTTTTCTTAGAAAGCGTATTTGGGTGTGTATGTCATCTGTTAAGATTTTTCTTATGAGGATACAGATTTTAAGCGTATATAGTTGTCTAATGATTGTATCTTTATATAGTTTATTAGAGGGCGTTAAATAATCGTATTTATATAGAGCTTTTATTAGTTTATTTTGTATAATTTGTAGTTTCTGTATATGTGTTTTTGCAGCTGTTCCCCAAACTTCGACTAGGTATTCAATATGGGGTTTGACTAGAGCGTTGTATATAATAGGACGTACTTTTTGTGGTATGCAAGATGATATTCGACGTAGGGCTCCTATTAGAGGTGAAATTTTACTTTTAAGATGGTCGATATGATTTTGCCATGTAAGTTTACTATCTAATATGAGTCCTAAGTATTTTTCATTGTTAGATTTTTGTATCGGTTTATCAAATATTGTTAAATTATCATAGTGACGAATTTTTTTATTTTTGGCTGCAAAGATCATGTAAGCCGTCTTTTTGGTATTTACTGTGAGTAAATTTGAGAGAAACCATTTGCTTAGCTTATTAAGGTCATTTTGAGCTTCTTTTGCTATGTCTGTTATGTCGTTACCAAAGTAGAAAAGACAGGTATCGTCTGCATATAGCGTGATGTTACCGAATACATTGACGTAGCTAATGCTGTTTATATAAACTAAAAAAAGTAATGGTCCTAAAATGGAGCCTTGTGGCACGCCATAACTTAGTTTTGCGGGATGGCTTTCATGATTTCCTATTTTAACAATTTGTTTCCGGTCTTCTAAGTATGATTTAAGAATTTTATATGCAGGACCCGTTATGCCAATTTTATTTAATTTATCCAATAAGATAGTGTGGCTTACAGTATCAAATGCCTTTTTCAAATCAATAAAGATACCCAAAGCAATTTGTTTTTGATCAATGGCAGTTTTAATTTTTGATACCAGATCTACAGTAGCTGTAGTGGTACTACATTTAGGACGGAAACCATATTGCTGTTTAAAAAAGAAGTTGATTTTGTCAAGATAATTGCTTAGTCGGAAATATATAAGTTTTTCCAATACTTTTGATAGAACTGGTAGTACAGAAATAGGCCGATAGTTTCCAGGATCTGTTTTGGGACCAGATTTATAAATTGGCGTTACTTTGGCGATTTTTAAAGTGTCTGGAAATACACCGTCATTGAGACACTTATTCAGACATTTGGTTAAGTTTTTGAGTATTAGATCTTTTATGCATTTTATATCTTTAACGCTTATACCGTCAATTCCGCTACTTGTATTTGAGTCCATATCATCAATTATTCTTTTTATCTCTTTTTCTGCGGCTGGTTCAAATGTATCGAGTGGGTCATTGGGTGAAAGCGAAGGGTTGTGTAAATTTTGATGGTATGATTGTGGTATTTCATTTGGGAGATTAGAACCAACTGTGGAGAAGAAATCATTAAGACATTGACAGATTTGAGTAGGATTATCAATCGTTACAGAGTCTATAATAAGTTTAGGGGGTGAGGGATCTGTTTTAATTTTATTGCTTACAAGACTATTTACTAAGTTCCACATTTTCTTCGGATGTTTATCACAACTTTTAAATGCTTTAATGTAGTATGTATTCTTTGTGTTTCTTGAGATTTTATAAGCCTCGTATATTTTAGTTTTAAAGGTTTCTTCTGCTTCCAAACTTTTAGGATTTTTTTTATAATGGCTCCAGGCATCGTTTCGATTGCTTAGGCTGTTTAATACTGTTTTATTTATCCAATCTTCTTTTGGTTTGTTTAGAATTTTTGTTTTAGTTATTTTGCTATCTTTGATCTTACATTTTATGAAGTTTTCCAAAGTTACATAATCATTACTACTGTTTACAAATTCAGATTCTTCGACTGATTTATACAAATAGGTGTAGTTCGTTGCTGTATACTCACTTTTGTCTTTTTTCATATCATGCTTTGCGGTCTTCATAGCTAAATATAATTGTTTATGGTCCGACAAAGGCGTGTCTAAGAGGGCCATGTGATATTTGCTTTCTGAAATATTTGACGAAATATGATCAATGGTTGATTTTGTAGTTTTAGTTTCTCGAGTACAAAATTCATCGCTTAATTTGTTGAGAATTAATTGATAACCAGCTTCATCCAATATAGATTTGTAATTATTTGTGTTGCGATCGTTATTTTACAAGTTGATGTTAAAATCACCGAAGACTAATCCTCTTCGCTTTTTTTCTAGCTGTTGACTATAGGTTTCTAGAAATTCATTTACACTGGTGTTCGGCGGCTTATATATCAAACCAATATTTAAGGCATATTTTTTTAAATATACCCAGATATATTCATTTTGGTCCTTGGTAATTATTTCAGTCGTTTCAAATTCTAAACTTTTATGAATAAACATAGAAACTCCTCCTCCAACACGACTCTTTCGGAAGTTATATACATGAGTATAATCAGGAATTTGCAGTGATCTTGCTTCCAGGTCTGATTTAATCCATGTCTCAGTAATCAGAACCATATGTATAATAGTATTCATGGCTTCATATGTTTAAACCCCCTCAAGGTTGAAGACAAGAGTTTGCCCGCGAAATTCAAATTTAATTTGGTTTTTCGCAATTTGTAAACTACTACGACAAAGTAGGCTTATGGCATTCTAACTGCGACAATGGTAGTATCATCTTCACAGGTTTACGTAAAAATTTTTACTTGAAAGTGTCCAGTTTAAGAAATTAATCAAAATATCGACTAATTTGTGAATAACTCACGTCCAACTCAGTATTTTGATTAATTTCTTAAACTGGTCACTTTCAAGTAAAAATTTTTATGTACACCTGTGAAGATGATAATTCCACTGGCGCAATTAGAAGGCCATAAGCCTACTTTGTCGTATTAGTTTACAAATTGCGAAAAACCAAATTAAATTTGAATTTCGCGGGCAGACCCTTATCTTCAATCTTAACGCTTTGACGTTGGTGAATGCATTCGCTTGACGCAACATAAAGCCCAAATTCTGATACACTTTCTCACAAACTTTAACTAGGTATATGGTGTCGGAAATTCAAGTCCGTGCTGAAGAGATCCCTAACTTCCTTGACACGCCGCGCGCCGTAGCGGCTGTCCCTCGAGCTGGTACTGATGGTGGCGCGGTGCACGCGCGCGACTAAACGTCATGACGGAACATTTGGAGACATTAAAGTAAAGTTTATTCAGCTCGCTCCATCTGCTCACTGCATCTATGTCCCTCTGTAGTCCGTTATGATGTAAAATATCTTCCACCTCCCTAACTAATTTCAGGTCGTCAGCAAACAACAACAAATAAATAAATAAACATTTATTCAGCTTTCAACAAGAAGGTCTTTAAGAATAATGATATACTAAAACTTAATCACTAAATAATTTAATAATAAATTGTTCCTAAATGTTAAAGCTGAAAAGGCTACTGCCTCAGCACTGCAACATTAAAATGCTGGTTGCCTAGCCCAGTCCAGGATATTTTTATTAATTTAAAAAAAAAAATTTTTAATATTTCACCGGTTTGGTTAATGGATAAATTTTATACCAACCAAAAGTATGCAGCATATAGTATATGCAAAAGTTAGGTAGTTAGGTACTACGCGTTCGTTTGAAGTTGAGCCATGCACCATAGAGTAAAGTAATCGACGTAGTCGTAATTCCTAGTTCCATGCCGACAGTACGGACACAGTATAGGATATGCAGTAGTTTGACACCTTTGATCTAGTGGTACTGCGCATTACAAATTTCCCCTAGCTCTCTCGCGTTTCCCCGCACCGCACCTCAAGTCAGACCCACTTAGTAAACCGCTCGCGAAGCACCGCTTATTAAAAATAAATTTCAAATTCAAATTATTTATTTGCACAGATTGAGTAGTACAATGGTGTTACATTATACTAAAAGTCCTTACAATCTGCCGGATAGGCATGCAAAAATAATATTTAATAATAATTCTTATTCTAAGTTTACGTATTAAAAGTTCAATTTATTAAATTGAACTTTGGATATTAGGAGTTTTGGTAGGTTTGGTTAAAAAAAACTAAGAATGTTGTATATCGTAAAGCATTAGAATAATAAACACTTTTTTTTATATATTTTTTTATTATTTATACCAATTCGAATTCAATATTCATAGTTAAGACAGGTCAGCTAGTACTTAATAAATAAAACAATAGAAACTATTATACTGCATCTTCTTATACTGTGTCTTTACTGTGGGTCTGACTTGAGGTGCGGTGCGGGGAAGCGCGAGGGGTGAAGATTTCTTTACTCTATGGTGCAAGGCTCAACTTGAAACGAACGCGTTAGTAATTACTACACTAGCGGCACGCTATGATGGCCGGTTTGACACATTACAATAGTGATGTGGAATGTCAATTTATTCTCGAACAAAAAACAATTAAGTTTTGTTTTTGTACCTGATTAAATAGGTTTAATAAAACAAAAATGTATATGTTTATTTAATTTATTTGAACGAACTGAATATTTGAATGAAAATGAATATACATACTTTATATGCACACAAGAAACATATGAATACAAAAGATAACAAAAAAGGTGCCACAAAAGGCCATAATTAATCAGATTCGTCCATACTACTATTTTCACTGTCGTCACTGCTATCACGAGCAAGGGTCAACAGTAATGCAGTATCAATATTTGAAATCCAAAGCCAGGTCAAAACTATATCACAATCGCATTGCACTGACAGTTTATACTTTTCGAAGCAATGTCTATTCGAAACTGCTTTGTTTTGCATTGAGCATTGACGCGAGTTTGCCGGAGGTAGTAGTTGTGCTAGCCAGCGATCCTATGTGACGATCGTATTAGATTCCATTTTTAAAAATTTTCAATTTAGAAAACCAAATGCCGAGTTGTGGTATATATCATATAAAAATAAAAATTTTACCTTTTGTATGAAACAGCTGATATTTTTTTGCGATTTCAGAGGTTTGTCCACATAGTGAAAATTGTTCATATTCACAAGTACATTCACCCCTTAAATGGTGCAAACTGATTTTTCTACACTTGTATACATTTTAGAAATCAATTTAATAAATAAATTTTGAGTCCTAAACCTAAAACTACATTCGATAAAATTTATGAATCTCTGCACATCACTATCGTCAATAAAGTAATACAATTATTTCCTTCAAAGTCGTTATCAATTAATACGGAACTTCATGAGCGGACAAACGTCAAACCGGCCATCATAGCGTGCCGCTAGTGTAGTATCGATTTACGTGTTCATACCTGGCAACACAAGGGTTGTGACAGGAAAAAATAGGCAACCTAACTTTTGCATATACTATGGGCTGCATACTTTCGATTGGTGTAGAATTTATCCATTAACCAAACCGGTGAAATATAAAAAAAAAATTAAAAAAAAAATTAGGTATTTAAAAATATCCTGGACTGAAATTTGCTGGGCAACCCATATGCTATATATTTTTTGATATATTAAATTACATAAAAAATATGTTTGATCCATTAACCAGCTCAGTGAAGGTCGTTCTATATCGGGATCCTATACTAAATTATATAAAAACTAGCTGATGCCCGCGACTTCGTCCGCGTGGATTTAGTTTTTAAAATCCCTCGGGAACACTTTGATTTTCCGGGATAAAAGTAGCCTATGTCACTCTCCAGGTTCTCAATTATACCCATGTAAAAAAATCACGTAGATCCGTGGCTCTGTTGCGGCGTGATTGAAGGACAAACCAACAAACAAACACACTTTCGCATTTATAATATTAGTAAGTATGATTAGGATATTAAATTACATAGGAAAACACTGTAATATTACGTCCATACGATGTATTACATCCATACCTACTATGTAGTATGTAGGTATAATGATCGTTTGGCAAAATCTGACGCCTTTGGAGTAGTTTGACTTTGACAAAATAGTATCCACGATGACTATATACGATAAATTATGCATGCCAGCTTAAGATGAGCCGTTCATTCAAAGTATCCTGTAGATTCCGGGGTTCAAGTTATTTGAACCTATACTGAACATTGTGATGTCTATAATTTCTGAACTACAAAATTGACAACCTTGAAATAATTACAGGACAATTTCTAAAGAACCTGCTTTCTAACAAAAAAAGAATGGATTAAATCGAAATATGCCTTAATGAATTACAGCGAAATACACATTTTGACTTTCATCCCCTCTCCCAAGGGAAACATGTTGAATTTCGGGATAAAAAGTATCCTATATTATACCTCGTAGTATTAACTTAAATCGTGCCAAGTTTCATTTAAATCCGTCCAGTAGTTTCGGCGTGATGCGCGGCCAAGATACAGACAGACAGACAGACAGACAGACAGACAGACAGACAGACAGACAAAAAATTAAAAAAAAATTGTTTTGGCTTCAGTATCGATTATAGAGTGCCCTCAAACAAAAATTTTCAAAATATCTTCAATGTACAGAATTGGACCTGTTACAGTTTTATTATATTATAGATTAAAGGCAACATATGCGCTCCTCATCTCCGTACCCTCTTGTCGCTTGGAATGTTACGTGCTACTTGGTGAAATGGCTATACAAGCATCAGCGTCTTTAATTTTAGGACCAATTGTTTATCGTCAAATTTAAGGTGGAAGACATGGTTCTGCCCGCGAAATTCAAATTTAATTTGGTTTTTCGCAATTTGTAAACTAATACGACAAAGTAGGCTTATGGCATTCTAATTGCGACAATGGCAGTATCATCTTCACAGGTTTATATAAAAATCTTTACTTGAAAGTGTCCAGTTTAAGAAATTAATCAAAATATCGACTAATTTCATTTGTGAGTAACTCAAGTCCAACTCAGTATTTTGATTTTGAAAATTATTTTTAGTTTTATTAAAAAAAATCGGCCAAGTGCGAGTCGGGCCTCGCTCTTTTAGGGTTCCGTTAAAAAAAATTAAATAAAAATATTTTCATGTACCCACGGAAATGTTTTAATTTAATTTTTTTAATTTATTTTAATTTTTATTATTTGTTGTTATAGCGGCAATAGAGATACATAATATGTGAAAATTTCATCTGTCTATCTATTACGGTTTACGAGATACAGCCCGCTGACAGACGGACGGACGGACAGCGTAGGCTTAGTAATAGGGTCCCGTTGGTACCCTTTGGGTACGGAACCCTAAAAATGACTACTGCCCATTTCGCAAGGTGCTATAGTCGTGGAGAAGAAAGGGCAAAGAAACTCCACGACAGCACATCTTTTTTTAGACTATAAACGTAAATATCGAAAACACTTATGGAGCCACAGTCGGCTCCAACGCTCAACGAGAACTAACTTTAAACTAGTCAGCTGCTTGGAACGTCACGTTTTTCAATAAAGATTGTGTTTTGACTCAAACTACAAATCATTCAAGTCAAAACACACACCCTTAATTTTTAAAAGTCAAATAATATCTTATTTAATTGAAAATCATGACACTCGATCAACAAAAATCAAAACAATATCTTATTACAGTTTTTTCGATTCACGAAGGCGAGTGAGCTTTACTCGTGGTTATTTCGTGTACATGCACATTGCATAAGTGTGCGTGCCTGTCAAAGCCTAGGTGGGAGCGGGCAAGCGCGAGCATTGCGCTCGCTCACACTTATACAGATACGACACACACAACCATAAGTCAGGCGCCCTCGTGAATTGCAAGAACTATAATAAATTAAAATCATGACATATTAATTTATTGTTAGAAGGAACTTCGTTCCAACCGTGTGTTCCACGACACTCAACTTTTTATCCTAATAAAAGGACACATGAGGAAATCTGTTCGTCCGTATGAATCGCCATGTGGCTCGTCAAACTTCTTTTGATTGTAAACTTCTTCTGACACCGGTTACAAGTAAAAGGTTTTTCCCCCGTGTGCACCCTCATGTGGGTCACTAAAACGCTTTTGTACTTAAAATGTTTCTCGCAAACTTTACAACGGTGCAATTCTTTGTGCTTAGTTGTTGTCCTTTGTTGGTTCTGCAGACTCTTCAAAGGAGATTCTGAAAAAGAGGAAACACGGTTTCATTCAATGATATAATTCATCATCATCATCAACCCATCAACAGCTGTCTACTGAGCGCAGGTTTCCTCTCAGAGAAGGGTTATAAGTCCACCACGCTGGCACAATGTGAATTGGCAGACTTCACACACCTTCGAGAACATTATGAAGAACTCTCAGGCGTGCAGTTTTCCTCACGATGTTTTCCTTCACCGTTGAAGCATGTGATATTTAATTGCACAAAAAGGTCAGAGTCAGAGGCTCGGGATCGAACCTGCGACCCCTCTATTAGGAGACCACAGTCCTAACCACTGGGCTATCACAGCTTATATTCTCTAGTTCTATAATTAATCTGTGATTAACACTGGAGACATTTTTCGGACCTATTTAAGTGACGCCATTTTGGCGCTGTAAGTAGTTAAGGATGATTATACGGGTCTGCCCGCGAAATTCAAATTTACTTTGGTTTTTCGCAATTTGTAAACTAACACGACAAACTAGGCTAATGGCATTCTAATTGCGTCAGTAGAATTATCATCTTCACAGGTTTACATAAAAATCTTTACTTGAAAGTGCCCAGTTTAAGAAATTAATCAAAATACTGAGTTGGACGTGAGTTACTCACAAATTAGTCGATATTTTGATTAATTTCTTAAACTGGACACTTTCAAGTAAAGATTTTTATATAAACCTGTGAAGATGATAATTCTACTGGCCCAATTAGAATGCCATTAGCCTAGTTTGTCGTATTAGTTTACAAATTGCGAAAAACCAAATTAAAATTGAATTTCGCGGGCAGACCCTTGTCTTCTACCTTAAATACCTGTGTTGTAGGTATTTAAGCTTCTTGGTTTTAATACATCTAGGAAGCTTGATTTCTTGACGGGACTTTCACTGACAGATAGCTGATATTGTAGCCTACTTTTCTAACAGACTCTCAAAAAAGGAGTTGTGTTTTTCTGCCTGTGTATATATCTATATCTCCGTCATTTCTAAAAAGATTTGCGTGAATCGCGGGCAGACCCTTGTCTTCCACCTTAAACACTTACCGTACATAAGAGCGCCGACCGCCGTCACACTCGCTTTCGCGCCCGGCTCCCACTGCAATAAACAATATCTTTTTTAACTCCCGATATAAAAAGAGGGGTGTTTATTATAAATCATGTGCATTTTTATCTGTGCATCTGTGCATCTGTGGCAAACAGCCTGCTTCGTAGCATACCACTTCCTAGTTCCTGGCCACTATTGCCATGAAGAAAAGTTCGTTGTTTGAATTTAAATTAAGAACCTGATTTTGTAGGAAAGCTGTCAGTGGTATTGTTGACCGTATTCGCGATCTATCACTTCTATTATTACGATCGAGTTGGAAGGCCGTTCTCAAGCTTGTTGATTGAGCCAGCCTCCAAGTTACGTTATTTTATTATTTACTAGCTGATGCCCGCGACTTCGTCTGCGTGGATTTAGTTCATAACATCCCGCGGGAAATCTTTGTCACCCTCCAGGTTCTCAACTAAGTATACCTATCCAATAAATCACGTCAATCCGTAGCTTTGTAGCAGGAAACATTTGATCGTCTTGCTCGCGGCATTGTTAATGATGATTCAAAGAGAAAACATATTATTACTGATGATATTATCAATTAAGTTAAACTATAATTTTTACAATTGTTTTTACCATAATTAACCAAATACAAAATTACGTTTAGCTGTCATTTACGTTTTGTTCTTCCACTGTCATTTTCGTTTTTTTATTCCATGTCAGATGCATTTTTGTTAAACAGGTTTTATATTGACTTGACGGAAACGCGGTCGAACGGGATAAAAAGTATCCTATGTCCGTCTCCTGGTTCTAAGCTACCTCTCCACCAATTTTCAGCCAAATCGGTTCATCCGTTCTTGAGTTATAAATAGTGTAACTAACACCACTTTCTTTTATATATATAGATTAATATTATTATAATTCGAGTCTTCAGCACGTAAACATCTCACAGCTTTCCAGAAACCTTATGTAATTGTGAAATAATAAGACAATACACAGTGGCAAGTTTGATGTGTTTAATTGAGAGGGTTAGGAGTCCTGTTCATAGGCCTTAAAGAATCAAGCATATTGTGGACTGAAAAGCCCACACATCTGTCTGTTCCCTTGTAGCTCTGTAACGAATGGACCGATATTGATTCGGTTGTATCTATTTAAAAGCTAAGTTGGATCTTAGCTGTAAGTTAAATGAAGATCTGATCAGGCGTTTGAAGATCATCAGCTCATTTCCTACTTGATTAAAGGGTCTTACTTTCACTGGTGCAATTGATGTTACTTCAGATTATTTCCAAGGTATGATAACCTTGAGGTGATGCTGCAGCATTAAGTGATGCGCGAGATGCCCAACTCCTCAGCAATTTACAGCAGGTATAGTTTGTTTTTTAGCAGCAGTGATAGCCTAGTGGTTACGACTGTGGTCTCCTATTCGGGGGGTCGCAGGTTCGATCCCAGGTACGCACCTCTGACTTTTCGAAGTTAAGTGCGTTTAAGAAATTAAATATCACATGCTGTTACAGTGAAGGAAAACATCGTGAGGAAACCTGCACATCTGAGAGTTCTCCATGATGTTCTCGAAGGTGTGTGAAGTCCGCCAATTCGCATTGGGCCAGGGTGGTGGACTATGGCCTATAACCCTTCTCTGAGAGACCTCGCTCAGTAGTGAGCCAATGATGGGTTGATGATGATGATGATGATAATGATAGTTTGTTTGGACTTATTAGAATGGTCTCAATAAATGCGAAAGTGTGTTTATTTGTTAGTTTGTCTGTCAATCACGCTCCAATAAAGCTACGGATTTACGTGATTTTTAACCGACTTCTTTGGATATGTACATAGCGGGAACTCCAAAACTTGGAGTTCCCGTGGGATTTTAAAAACTAAATCCACGCGGACGAAGTCGCGGGCATCAGCTGGTCTACAATATTATAACAAATAACTCACTTCAATTTCCAGCTCATAAGAGGAATTACCAAGTTCAGAGAACTGGTGCAGTCGAGCCAGGTCTTCACTCAGAGACAGTTCTGTCTTGATGGGCATCACTATGCTCCCGTCTTGCCCACTCGTATCGCCGTCCTGCTCACTCACACCACCGTCCAGCTGCAGACTGATGTCGCACCACTCTTCCTTGACTGTGACAGCCTCCATGTCCTCACAGCCGTAGGTTCCCCCCAGGTCGTCTGCCACTTCCTCCTTAGGCTGGACGAGGCAGCGCGCGCTGCGTGACGCCTCAGCTGGTGGCTCCATGCTGGAGTGCTCGGTTGAACTTGTTACACCAGCCATCAATGGCACTTGCGTTCGTGCTGGTTCTATAAACAATATGCAAATACTATTAGTGATAGTGTGGTTTGCCGTGTGGTGACGGCAGATCAGAATACAATTGTCACCACCCCTCCTCTTCCCGCGGGTGTCGTACGAGGCGACTAAGGGAATATAACGGAGAACGGGCAGCAGCGTCCTCTGTGCTACTACTACCATCTACTGCGATCACCAACCCGTCTGCCGCGCGTGGTGATTATGGGCACACCTTCCCCTTGGGAGAGGCCTTTAGTCCAGCAGTGGACTGTTATAGGCTATTGATGATGATGATGATTAGTGATAGTGATTACTAATATTATAAATGCAGTAGTGTGTTCGTTCGTTGGTTTGTCCTTCAGTCACTCCACAACAGAGCTACAGATTGACGTGATATTTTGCATGGGTATCGTTGAGGACATAAGCTACTTTTTATCCTGGAAAAATCAAAGATTTAGCTATGGATATTTTAGAAATATTTTTAGTATCATAGACCTAGTTTCTGATACAAAATATAAGACCTATAAAAGTTAATAATAGTTTTCACCCTTTACCAGATAAAGTCTTTCCAAGTTCCAAATTTTGAGCAATAGCATTTCTTCTATTTAAGTCTTTTTCACATTCTTCAATCCAAAACATTCTTTTTTTCTTGAGAATATACTTTCCGCATGTGGTTTTTGATTTTTGTTTTCTTTTATCTGGTTTGAATTCAAATTTTGTGGGAACACAGCCTGGTCTCATGCGGACTTGCGAAACTGTTCCCATCACATGGTACTCAAAATAATTTTCCATATCGTTTGGCAACTGGAATATAATAATAATAATAATAATTTATTTATTTAAATAAAGTTTCACACTTGCAATAATTCTTACAGTAAAAATACATAAGCATACAAAATATGATCATAAAGCTTTTTCGCTTCTCTGAACTCCCAAACTAGGAGAACCCGTGTCTTGGGAGTCAGTTGAATAAAGTATAACCCATTATGATGAACAGTGGTAGATAGATAGATAAATTCTTTATTGCTACACACTCAAATAATATTTACAATTAAATTACAACAAAAAAAAAGCAGTGCTAGTGGTTAGGACTGTGGTCTCCTATTCGGGGGGTCACAGGTTCGATCCCGGGTATGCACCTCTGACTTTTCAGAGTCAAGTGCATTTAAGCAATTAAATATCACTTGATTCAACGGTGAAGGAAAACATCGTGAGGAAATCTGCACACCTGAGAGTTCTTCATAATGTTCTTGAAGGTGTGTGAAGTTCACCAATTCACATTGGGCCAGCGTGGTGGACTATGGCCTATAACCCTTCTCTGAGAGACCTGAGCTCAGTAGTGATCCTTTGATGGGTTGCTAATAATGATGATGATGATGAAAAAAAAAGAAAGTACGCAAAAGTAATCTCCTCCAGGCAACCTTAATATAACGGAATCTTGCTGAAGGAAACAAGATGGAAGGTGCAACCATTTTAATTATGTACCTACTACATAAAAAGTAAATTTATACACATCATACCTAAACAATCTATATATATAAAAGAAAGTGGTGTTAGTTACACTATTTATAACTCAAGAACGGATGAACCGATTTGGCTGAAAATTGGTGGAGAGGTAGCTTAGAACCAGGAGATGGACATAGGATACTTTTTATCCCGTTCGACCGCGTTTAAGTCAAGTCACTATAAAACGTGGTTTAACAAAAATCATGTCAGATGCGCTGACATGGAATAAATAACAAAACGCAAATGACAGTGGAATAACAAAACGTAAATGACAGCTAAACGTAGGTAATTTTGTCTTTGGTTAAGTATGGTAAAAAATTTGACAATTATAAATTTATAAAGCATTACTGATATTATAAATGCGAAAGTGTATATGTTTGTTGGTTTGTCCTTCAATCACGTCGCAACAGAACAGCGGATTGATGCGATTTTTTGCATGGGTATAGTAATGGATGTAGTTAGTGGTTCCTCAGACCGGGAGAGCTACTTTTTATCTCGGATAATGAAAGAGTTCCCGCGGGATTTTTAAAAACTAAATCCATGCGGACGAAGTCGCGGGCATCAGCTAGTAATAATAATATAGAGATACAACCTAACCTCAAAAATTTATTATTTTTAGACCTTAAATAAGATTTAGCACCTTAGCACAGAAAATTTTAGAATCTGTGACGTATAATTTAATCGACCAAGCGAAGCGAAGGTCTTTGAGTTAACTAGGGCGATTTGCACTTGTCCGTCCGTCCGTCCGTCCGTCCGTCCGTCTGTCAGAGCCTTATAACTTTTGAATTACTGAACGTAATTACTTCAAATTTAGATATAATATGTAAACCGATGGCCTCCAGCCGAAAATGGCTTAAAAAGTTATAAAAATCTTTATTTCAGGGGGGCTCTCATAGAAGCGAATGCGAAGTAAAAAAAAAAAAATCGCGTTACATAAAATTGTTACGTATCATTTTAAAGATAATTTTGAACTGAGTACAAAAATATTTTTTTTTTAATTTTTCCCTTAAAATTGACGAAATGGGGGGCTTTCAAAGTGGCGATTTTATACGCTCGCTTGAAGACGCTCTCTAGAAAAATCCGCTATGGATTTTCAAACTGATTTTATGTTTTTAGGTCACTTATATCCTGTACTTGAACAACAAATACTAAAATTATATGAATATTATAAAGAAACGAGATTATTTAATTTTTAATGGGCGTCAGTAATTCATATAGCATCAACATAGCTTCACAATAATGCTAATAGATGGCGCAGTCAGTAACTATTCCCATGGAACTACGAGTTAAATTCAATGTTTGATAAATAATTCAATGTTTTCACTAACGTTCCCTAACCTTTACGGGCTACCTATAAGTTAGGTGATTGATGTTTTCTGTCAACTTATTTATCACGATCCTGTACGGGACACCTAAAAGGATATTGGGACGGATGTTAGGACTTAGGATTGTATTTAGGAGCTACCTACGTTAAGAGACTCCTACTTAGGGGATGATTTAGGTATGTTTGGTGAAAACGGGCATAATAATAATGTCAGTTTTGGTTATCATGTATCGATTGAATGAATAATCATGGGATACCGTTACCGCGAGGTCTCAGTTCGGGGCGAACCACTAGTATAAAAAATTAAACAACCGACTTCAAACTCCCGCTTTACTATACAAAATATTTAATTTATTGTTGATATTTTAAAAACCGCTCAACCGATTTCGATAAAATTTATATGGGACTACCTGGGGAGTATACCCTTTCAAACAAAAAAAGAATTTTCCAAATCGGTTCCGGCGTCTTCGAGTAATCGGTGGACATACATAAAAGAAAAAGAATCCGACGAATTGATAACCTCCTTCTTTTTGAAGGCGGTTGAAAAGAAACACTTACGTCAAAATGATCTTCGCAGAAATAAATAGGAGTATTTAGCCCTATATCTGCAGGATCTCGCCGTGCAAGATTAAGCCACTTATGTCGCATTGTTTTGTTATGTGGAACGTAAACAAATAACTTCCCAGGAGTTTTTTTCGATGTGTTATCGCACTGAGAGACCGCACACGATTTATTCACTTTAGAATTCATATTTATCATACGAAATAGGAGCCAATTTTAATTTATGACCTTTTGGCTCACAGACGCAGGAACTTTTGGCTCCTAATCTATTCGATTGTCAATTTGTCATGGTCAATGACCATTGGTCTGTGGTCATAACTCATAATATTTTCAGATATGGTAAAGTCGAGGGTAAAGTAGTTCAATAGTTCTTCAGGGCCTTATTGGGTGGAACCACATTTGTGAGGATCGTTTCGGATTTCGCCCATACAAAACTGTCAAATTCCATAGAAACGTGTACGAATCAAATCGGCTTTTCGATGAGTAGAATGTATGGAAAATGACAGTTTTGTATAGGAAAAATCCGAATCGATCCTCACAAATGTGGTTCCACCCATTCTGTAACTCAGTGGCTGTCAAAAAGTGATGGCTATCATTTTTGATAGCAACTGAGCAGAATCAGGGCCCAGTTCTGAATACCAAGAAGCTTAAATACCTAAACTAGCGGCACGCTATGATGGCCGGTTTGACGTTTGTCCGCTCATGAAGTTCCGTATTAATTGATAACGACTTTGAAGGAAATAATTGTATTACTTTATTGACGATAGTGATGTGCAGAGATTCATAAATTTTATCGAATGTAGTTTTAGGTTTAGGACTCAAAATTTATTTATTAAATTGATTTCTAAAATGTATACAAGTGTAGAAAAATCAGTTTGCACCATTTAAGGGGTGAATGTACTTGTGAATATGAACAATTTTCACTATGTAGACAAACCTCTGAAATCGCAAAAAAATATCAGCTGTTTCATACAAAAGGTAAAATTTTTATTTTTATATGATATATACCACAACTCGGCATTTGGTTTTCTAAATTGAAAATTTTTAAAAATGGAATCTAATACGATCGTCACATAGGATCGCTGGCTAGCACAACTACTACCTCCGGCAAACTCGCGTCAATGCTCAATGCAAAACAAAGCAGTTTCGAATTGACGTTGCTTCGAAAAGTATAAACTGTCAGTGCAATGCGATTGTGATATAGTTTTGACCTGGCTTTGGATTTCAAATATTGATACTGCATTACTGTTGACCCTTGCTCGTTAATTTGGACTCTGTTCAAGCCCTTTGTTGTGGATTTCGTCGATATGACCGAACGTACGCAGAGAACTGTTCTAAATAGTCAGACACGTGAGTTCGTAATACGCCTTCGTAACTATTTCGATCGTGAAGCTCAAAATGGAGGGCCAATTTTACCTATAACGTCAGTGGTTGAACGCGTAGCTGATGCGCTTAATATTGGACAACGAACTGTTAGACGGATAACTAAAAAAAAATATGGCGAGACTGGCACAGAAGAAAATAAACTTCACACACCAAAAAAGAGAAAACGAGCAAAACCAGTCGTAGGCATCGATAGCTTTGATGCCGATGCTATCCGAAGACATGTTTACGGCTACTATTTACAGAAGGAGTATCCAACAAGAAAAAAGTTGGTGCATTCACTGAAGGAAGCTGGATTATTCTTCGGTGGGGAAAGTTCTTTAACGAAGATTTTGAAGACCATTGGATTTCGATACAAAAAATGTAACAAACGCAAAATATTGATGGAAAGATTTGATATAGCGATGGCAAGGTATACTTTTTTACGGCAAGTGAAAGAAATCAAAAATTGGCAAAATGTTGTGTTCTTGGATGAAACATGGCTTAATGCTAACCATACTGTAGGCCGTTCTTGGAACGATGACACAGCAGCATCTACTTCCAAAGTTCCTGTAGGAAAAGGATCGCGACTTATAATTTGTCACGCCGGAACCATCAACGGGTTTGTCGAAGGTTCTCTCATGGCTTTTGCGTCAAAAACCACTGGAGACTATCATGAAGACATGAATGGAGAAAAGTTTACTGAATGGTTTACCTCAATGTTGTGTAGCCTCCCTGAACCATCTATTATAATTATGGACAACGCCCCATACCACTCGATGCAAATTGACAAGCCACCTGCCCAATCCCAAAAGAAAGCTGATATCGTCGCATGGCTTCGTAAAAATGGCGTAGATGCAAACATGAATATGTTAAAAGCGGAATTAGTACGTCTTTTAAAAGAAAACAAACCAACCAAGATCCGATACGTCATTGACAAAATAGCATTAGAACATGGGCACAGAGTTATACGGTTACCGCCTTACCATTGTGAGTATAATGCGATTGAGTTGGTGTGGGCTCAAATTAAGGGATATGCTGCAAGACACAATACAGAACCCCCATTTACCACAAAAAAAATGCTAAAATTATTAGAAGAAGCTTGTGAACATGTGACTAAAGGAGACTGGGAAAAGGTTGTGAATAGAACTGTTAAATTAATAAGGGAAGATTATGAAAGAGATGTGAAAATAGATAATATTATAGAAAACGAACATATAATTATTAATGTAGGTGATGATAGCAGTGACGACAGTGAAAATAGTAGTATGGACGAATCTGATTAATTATGGCCTTTTGTGGCACCTTTTTTGGTATCTTTTGTATTCATATGTTTCTTGTGTGCATATAAAGTATGTATATTCATTTTCATTCAAATATTCAGTTCGTTCAAATAAATTAAATAAACATATACATTTTTGTTTTATTAAACCTATTTAATCAGGTACAAAAACAAAACTTAAATGTTTTTTGTTCGAGAATAAATTGACATTCCACATCACTATTGTAATGTGTCAAACCGGCCATCATAGCGTGCCGCTAGTGTACTGTGGTGTAATATATGCTTCTTGCAAAATACAAATGGCTTGACGGAGATTGTCAGAGTTATATTAAGTCGTGTATACGCATCGAAAAGCCGATTTGATCCGTACACATTTCTATGGAAAATGACAGTTTTGTATGGGCAAAATCCGAAACGATCCTCACAAATGTGGTTTCACCCTTAGACGTAGTCGTAATTCCTAGTTCCATGCTGTGAACGGACTCTATGGATTCTCTTGTCTTGGGTAATTTTCAAAGTCTAATTTTGTCCTCCTCTGTGGTTTAATCACAGATTAGAGGATACATACCATATACATACTACGGTTTAATTTTATTTTACGTAGTAACTAATACCTAATCTGTGTTCTCGGTGCTATCTGTTCTGTTTCTGAAATGTTCCTTGCCTGAAATTCTTGAGATCTCAAACATTTCATATCTCAAAGTTAGTTTAAATAAATGGACTGAGTAATAGTTGAAATAAAATCTGTCTGACTTTAAAATTGCAAGAATATAAAATAAAAAGCCTGCTTCCAGTTGCAGTTCCAATCTTACCAGCTGGCAGCATCGAGTTACCAGTGAGTAGTTAACTAGTTAGGGCTCGGTTATTGTATTATAGGCTGCCCAAAATGACTGCGCATTTATAAAACACTATTTGATGCTCGCGATTTCATCCGCGTGGATTTAGTTTTAAAAATGCCTCGGGAACTGTGATTTACTATAAAAAGTAACATAATTATGTCACTCCAGGTCCTAAACTATACCCATGCAAAAAATCACGTCAATCCGTAAATCTGTTGCACGATTGAAGCACAAACCAACAAACAAACACACTTTCACATTTATAATATTAGATAGTTTTCGCAGCGTGCGCGATATAAGGATTTTTGGCGTTGCAAACATTGTAGGAAATGTGCTCATTGCACACCTGAGAGTTCTGTATAATGTTCTCACAGGTGTGTGAAGTCTGCTAACTCATATTGGGCCAGTGTGGTGGACTTTGGCCTATAACCCTTCTCTGAGAGAAGACCTGCGCTCAGTAATGAGGCATATTAGGGTTGCTGATGATAAATTGTGTATTTGTTGGTCTGTTTACAGAAAAGGGTGTAAAGGGTTGAACCCAGCACTCCAGCATGGAGCCACCAGCTGAGGCGTCACGCGGCGCGCACTGCCTCGTCCAGCCTAAGGAGGAAGTGGCAGACAACCTGGGGGGAACCTACGGCTGTGAGGACATGGAGGCTGTCACAGTCAAGGAAGAGTGGTGTGAGATCAGTCTGCAGCTGGATGGCGGTGTGAGTGAGCAGGACGGCGGTGCGAGTGAGCAGGACGGTGGTATGAGGGAGCAGGATGTGAGCATGGTGATGCCCATCAAAACAGAACTGACTCTGAGTGAAGACCTGGCTCGACTGCACACACAACATCAGCTGGCTGAACATGGCAGCGTGCCTCAGGTGCTGAAAGTAGAGGTGAGTTATCCTTATCCTTATTAGTTTACTAGTTAACTGAGCAAAATTACTAAAAACTACCTGATGCCCGCGTCCTTCGTCCGTCCTTCGTACTTCGTCCGCGTGGTAAGCACCCCTGCAGCATCAGGATTGATGAGTTGGGTCCAGGAATGTAACTACCGTTTGACCGTGTTTGCTTGGTAGAATTTGTAAGCCAGTTCACCAGCAGCCTTCGGTTATCGGCCTTTACGCGTACATGATGCCGTAAAATTGAGAGAATATCTCTTAGAAATACTATTTCCAAATTATATTTTTATTCAGACATTTGAAAATGTTTGCTTTGTATATGACAACATTTTTGGTCGGGTAAAATCTTCAAGTGATTTTAGTGAATTTGTTCAGTTCGGCGGCGACAATCGGAGTTAACGCAACCTGCGTAAATTATAAAAAAAATTAGTGTTCCACTCCAAGGTAAGTGTTGTGTTGTTTTCTAAATGAATGATATTAATACCTATGTAATACACTTCTAAAATAACATATTAACATTCTCCTGACATGTTTTTTTAATATAAACAACAATAATGATGGGAGCCAGGCTCTAGGATTAAAATTTTTTCAAAAAATTTGTTTTTCGGCCTAGGGGCCCATAAGTGGCATATCAAGTCTTCCACACTTTCATCTCTTATTCAAATGATGAAATAGTATTCAAAAAATTTGTTTTTCGGCCTAGGGGCCCATAAGTGGCATATCAAGTCTTCCACACTTTCATCTCTTTTATTCAAATGATGAAATAGTATATCTCACGAATCTTTCTTTTATTACTGTACCTGATGCCTTCACCATTAGTTTTCGGCCGTCAATTTATGTGGTAATCATTAAGAATAAGAATTAATAATGAAGTCCATTTTGGGGGTGGCCAAAAACCAACTTTATAGCGTGTTTGGGTTGATTTAATGGTCTCAATGATTAGGTGTTAGATAGATGACGATCGATGCCCTATATGCCTTCTAGTGGAGAAAAAAAGAGTTTATATCATCACCTCTTTTTCTAGATTATTTGTGTAAGGAGGGGGGGAGGGGGGAGGGGGGGTCATTTAAATTAATTTTTAATTTACACTTATTAAGAATTATTATTTTTATTTAGCTGTCTGACATAAAATTTATGATTCATTTTCGATCAATGCATAAAATATTATTTTCTCCAGATGGCTCCTCCAAAGGCTGCGGAGAAGAAAAAAAGAAAAATCCGAAGTCAATATTCACAAGAATTATTAACCCAGGCACTAAATGACATTAGAATGAAAAAGATGTCTGTCAGAGAAGTGTGTCGTAAATATGGAGTTCCAAGAACAACATTACAGGATAGGTTAGCCGGCAGAACAACCGATACCTTAAAAAGGCCTGGGCCTGAACCCGTACTATCTCATGAAGGGGAAAAAGAAATTGTGAACTGGCTTGTCAATCTGGCAAAGTGCGGTTTTCCCATAAAAAAATCAAAACTTCTAGACACAGTTCAAAAAGCTATCAAAGATATGGGGAAACCTACTAACTTTAAAGACAATCGTCCAGGACAAACATGGTTTATGAACTTTTTGAAAAGACACCCCCAAATTTCACAACGAATCGCTGAAGGAATAAACAAGGCTAGAGCACGAGCAACGGAAGAATCAATCAGACTCTGGTTCCGGGAACTCATCCAGTTTCTCACTGAGTCAAACAACCTAGACTTACTGGAATCTCCTGAACGAATATTTTGTGGGGATGAAAGTGGTTTTGCCTTTTGTCCAAAAACTGGCAAAGTTCTCGGACCAAGAGGATACAGGAAACTTTACGAAATAAAAAATGGTAGCAAGGATAATATAACAGTTCTGGTAACTTTTAATGCAAATGCTCAGTTATGTCCACCTCTTGTAGTGTTTCCATATGTTCGGCCACCTAAACAAGTGGTAGACAGCATGCCACCAGATTGGGTCCTTGGCAAATCAGAAAGCGGATGGATGCGGAGTGATATATTTTATAAGTACATCACAAATGATTTCAACAACTGGGTAGAAAAGAACTCCATCAAAAAACCCATTCTATTATTGGTCGATGGACATAAATCTCATATGTCAATGGCACTTAGTGTTATGTGCGAGCAATTAGGGATCATTATTTATGCATTGCCACCAAACACCACACATATGCTCCAACCTGCAGATGTTAGCGTATTTGGCCCGCTAAAAGCTCACTGGAAAAATATAGCAAGGAATTTTTTGTCAAAACCTGAAAACATAAACTCTGCTGTGACTAGCACAAATTTTTGTGCCTTATTTCGTGACACCATAGAAAGCTCCAATATTCAAGAAAATATGAAGAACGGATTTAGAAGTTGCGGTCTATATCCATTCGATCCGGACGCTGTAAATTACAGTAAATGTGTTCTTAACACTTTAGAGAATTTACCCCGGCCGCATCTTGGCAATGAAATAACCAATGCAGACCTAGTTACTACAAGAAAGGTTTTAAAACACTTGAAACAGAACCTGGCTGCCAAAAATATAAACGTGGCAGTAATTATGAAAGAAATCAAGAAACTGAAGAAAAAAACTCAGCAAAATCATGACGATGATGATTCTATATAAAACATACTTGATCAGAAGACAGGATTTACTCAACGGTTAATGATGTTTCGGTGTCTTTATTGATTGAAGAAGACAAAACTACAAGAAAGTTGGATGAAGATGCAACCACAAGACAAGCTGACACCACTCACATAAGTCAAGACTAATCCAATGAGTTGGTGTTCAATCCTTTGCCAACTGATGAACTTTTCATGACAGTATTAATGCAATAGCTTCTTAATAATATTGTAAAATGATTATTTTGTAAAGAGCAACTGCTGAGTTTCTTGCCGGCTCTAAGCAGAATCTTCTTTCCGAATCGGTGGTAGTCATGACGTGTCATAAGAGCCACAGGTTGGCCTACGTGAAATAAATAATTTGGAATTTTAAGTTACTCCTTATAACATCAGCTATCTGCCAGCGAAAGTCCGGACAAAATCGGTTCAGCCGATCCCAAGATTAGCTGGAACAAACAGGCAGACAGGCAAAAATTTTAAAAATGAATGTTTTGTTTAAGTACCGAACCGAATATACATTTAGTAAAAATCTGTTATTTTTACATTACAGACACCTCAATTTTATTTATTTGTATGTAGCCAAGATAGGGGCCATGTGGATGGTTAGGACTGTGGTCTCCTATTCGGGGGGTCGCAGGTTCGATCCCGGGTACGCACCTCTGACTTCTCGGAGTCAAGTGCGTTTAAGCAATTAAATATCACTTGCTTCAACAGTGAAGGAAAACATCGTGAGGAAACCTGCACACGTGAGAGTTGTTCATAAGGTTTGTGAAGTCCGCCAATTCGCATTGGGCCAGCGTGTTGGACTATGGCCTAAAACCCTTCTCTGAGAGGAGACCTGCGCTCAGTAGTGAGCCGTTGATGGGTTGCTAATGATGATGATGATGAAGGTAGGAGCCAACTTGAATCGAACGTGTAATAGTACCACGACATCAAAGGCGTAAGACAGTAGTTTTACTGTATCTCCTTATACTATGTCTACTAAGTGGATCTAACTTGAGGTGCGGTGCGGGGAAGCGCGAGGCGAAGCAGGTGCCAATTTTTGTCGAACGTGTAGTAATCCAAAAAAGTGTTACTTAAGGATGATTATACGGGTCTGCCCGCGAAATTCAAATTTAATTTGGTTTTTCGCAATTTGTAAACTAATACGACAAACTAGGCTAATGGCATTCTAATTGCGTGAGTAGAATTATCATCTTCACAGGTTTACATAAAAATCTTTACTTGAATTGAAAGTGACCAGTTTATCAAAATACTGAGTTGGACTTGAGTTACTCACAAATTAGTCGATATTTTGATTAATTTCTTATACTGGACACTTTTCAAGTAAAGATTTTTGTATAAACCTGTGAAGATGATACTGCCATTGTCGCAATTAGAATGCCATAAGCCTACTTTGTCGTATTAGTTTACAAATTGCGAAAAACCAAATTAAATTTGAATTTCGCGGGCAGAAGTGTGTCTTCCACCCTAACTAAAAAGTATATATAGACAGTATTGACATAATATTCCTAGTTCTTATTAACTTTCGTGAATTATGTTGATTGTGTTTTTTTAATGACATTTGGATATTATATAATTATAATAATGATTGACTTACAAAAAAGCATTTTCATTTAATGTTAGACTTTTCATTTTAAAACCATCACAATGCATCAACCCTACCTACAAGAACTATTCATAATCTACAGTTAATAAATCACCACAGTTTAGGTGGGCAGTAACCCTGCAGTATCAGGATTGAAGAGATAGAACCTGACGTTTTTACAGGACCATCATGCAAAGTTTCCGTATCGATTAAAAAAAACTTAAGTGGCACTCGGGGACTGCCGCGGTAAAGCATTATTTTTATTATTGCATAGCATTTTTTATCAACTTATGCAATTATAATATTTATGCAATTTTTTTTGCATAGTAAAAATTATGCAAAAAGTAATTAAAAAACAAACAAATCAGAAAAGCGCACTGTCACTACTTCGCGAGTGAGATTCGAACATGCGACATCACACCATACGGTAAAGAAAGCGGCCGCTCGCCCACTGCGCCAAACAGAGCTACTTGTGAACCTCTAAAATGTTGAACGCTTACTGAACGACGGTGTTAGGTTTATTTTCGTTACAGAATTTCTTGATTCGGTCGCCGCGCTCAAACTGTTTGTCCTAGTTCAAAGCCCGCGATAAAAGCTATGCAATAGCTTAAAAGGTTCACTCAAATCTGTTTAGAAATGACGGAGATATAGATATATACATAGGCAGAAAAACACAACTCCTTTGAAAGTCGGTTAGAAAAGTAGGCTATAATATCAGCTATCTGTCAGTGAAAGTCCCGTCAAGAAATCAAGCTTCCTAGATGTATTAAAACCAAGAAGCTTATATACCTACAACACAGGTATTTAAGCTTCTTGATTAAAACCACAATAATTAAAACTGAGATAGGTATGTTTGAAAATTGATGGTGGGTGGGGATGATTTTTAGGGTTCCGCACCCAAAGGGTGCCAACGGGACCCTATTACTAAGCCTACACTGTCCGTCCGTCCGTCCGTCCGTCAGTCAGCGGGCTGTATCTCGTAAACCGTAATAGATAGACAGTTGAAATTTTCACATATTGTGTATTTCTGTTGCCGCTATAACAACAAATAATAAAAATAAAATTAAATTAAAAATAAAGGGGGCTCCCATACATGGAAAAGGAGTCGAAATAAAATTTTATTTTTTTACCCTGGCATGTGGGGTTTCATTGTGTAGAGCTCATTAAGTGGAGTTCAAATATATATTTTTTATTTTTTAGCTACAAAAATGAAGAAATGGGGGGCCGTCAAAGTTATCGGTTTAGACCAATTTTTTTAGGGGGTCTATCTCAAAAGCTAAACTATTTAGGAATTTGAAATTTTGGTATATTATGTACTATATAGTGAATTTAAACAACAAATACTGAAGGCACCGATTTATAATGCGGTTTGTAATTTGTGACCAAAACAAACGAGTATTTTTCCCCATATCCTAATTTAGTACATACTTTCTAAGAACTAAGATATCTAAATATGTATCTAGTTTTAAAAAAATGATTTGGTCATATGTACGGAACCCTAAAAGTGTGAGGCCCGACTCGCACTTGGCCGTTTTTTTTTTGCATAGTCATTTGAATTTACTTATTATGAATACGAAAGTGTGTTTGTTTGTTGGTTTGTCCTTTAATCACTCAGTAACAAAGCAATGAATTGACATGATTTTTTGCCTGGATTGAGGACATGGAAACTCCACCTTTTAAAGTTCACTTTGTCCACTTCATCATAAATAAATAAAGTGACATAGGTTCCCAATGTATTATAGAATAGAATAGAATAGAAATATTTTTTATTCAAATAAACTTTTACAAGTGCTTTTGAATAGTCGATGAATCTACCACTGGTTCGGAATGCCTTCCCTGCCGAGAAGAACCAGCAAGAAACTCGGCGGTTGCTCTTTTCGAAACAAATTTACAATACAGTAAAACTATGCTATATATGCAGTGTTTCCACAATGAGGGAAGTTCCAAAAATGCATACCGACTAACTTCTATCTTAGGATGGGCAGACATAAAGTAGCCCCATTCCCGCCGGTGGAACCCGTTCACGAGCATGACGCATGACCCAGCCATTGCTGGCATTATAAAAATCTCTAACTCCACTGGAACAAACTGCTGTGTCCTCAGGCCATTTTTTGTTTGATCAGTTTCTTTAATTATTATGATTTAAATCTTTCTTTATGAATTTATCTAATGAAATAGGATTCATGGATTACGAAAAACGTGTTTATTTTTCTATTTTGAGCCAGTTTGATTATTTTGTAAATCTATAAAATACACTAATCCGCCATATTGGATTGAGCCAATCAGAGCGATATGTCACATTTATCTTTCAACTTTGATTAAATATAGATGTGACGTCATCAATAAAAATCGTCGTCTAAATATCGTAATCAATTTTAAACATGAATCTGACAACAGTGAAGGAAAACATCGTGAGAAAACCTGCACGCTCAAAGGTCTCAATGTTTTCAGAGTTGTGTGAAGTCCGTCAATTCGCATTGGGCCAGCCTGATGGACTACGGCTTGTAACCCTTCTCTGAGAGGAGACCTGCTCTCAGTAGTGAGCCGTTGATGGGTTGCTGATGATGATGATGAAATACTCGAAATTGATAAATACTTATAAATTTATATCTATCTAATACCTTTAAACGAGCAATTCTTGTATATATAATCTGAATCTCGGAAACGGCTCCAACGATTTTCGTGAAATTTAGTATGCAGGGGGTTACGGGGGCGATAAATCGATCTAGCTAGGTTTCATTTTTAGAAAACGTCGTTTTATCCATGTTTTCAGGCAATGAAAACCCCCTACAGTATCATAAGAATGCGAAGATAAATTTCGCCACTATCTTCGAGGTTTGAATAGCTCAGCTGGGAACGGGCGGTCGCGAAACCAGACGATCCCGGTTCGAGTCCATATGATAATTTTTTTCCTTTTTTTAATCAAATTCCTTTTGTCAGAAAACCTATTATTGGGGCCCTTTATTAACGTACTATCCACCGGCGGGAATAGGGCTACCTACTTCATATCTGCCCGTCGTAACATGTATTGAATTGTAAGTAGGTAGGTATGCATTTTTGGAAGTTCCTCTGTGGAAACACTGCATACAATATAAAGAAAAGAGCAACCGCCGAGTTTCTTGCTGGTTCTTCTCGGCAGGAAGGGCATTCCGAACCAGTGGCAGATTCATCGACTATTCAAAAGCACTTGTAAAAGTTTATTTGAGTAAAAAATATTTCTATTCTATTCTGTTCTGTGGTGTATGGTTTGTATGCAGCGTGACTTTGCTTGTTGCAGAGGGAAGCCAAAGCGGAAGCGGACGCGGCGGCGGACTGCGGGTCTACTTGCGGTGAGTGATCGAATCCTTATCAACCACTGACCTCTGTAATTGGGTATTTGACTGTTGTCAAAATTTAAAAAAAATGTCACTATTTTATAACATTTAAAAACGTTATTTTTAACCGACTTCAAAAAAGGAGAAGGTTCTCGAAGACTTTATTGAAATCAGTTGAATTAAAAAAATCAACGATAAATTATATACTTTGTAGCGGCGCGGGTGTTTGAAATCTGTTTTTTTAAAATATTTTTTTTATATTAAATTATAAATAAATAAAAAATTATCAGTCAAATACCCAATTAATCTATGAATAAACCTGGACCGGCTGTCCCCATACAAATGACAGCTTAAATAAGGATCCATTTGAAGCGCCACATTTGACATACGGGTGTCTCTGGAACTAATAATATTGCAATTTGCAAATGGCGCACCGACCTCTATAATACTAATCTATGAAACCATACATTAACAATTATATTTAATCATAGATTGACTGAAGGGGATTTTTATTAATGAATTATGAAATCATAAATTAATAATTATAGAGGTCGGTGCGCCATTTGCAATATTATTAGTTCCTTGGACATTCGTATCTGCTTACAGCGCCGAAATGGCGTCACTAGAGTAGGTCGAACAAATGTGACGACAGCCTGTCCAGTATTTATTATAGAGCTCAGTGTTATCAACCCATAGACGTCCACTGCTGAACAAGGGTCTCCTGCGTGGACTCCCACAGGCCTCGGCCTTGCGCCGCCTGCATCCAGTGGCTCCCTGCGGCTCGTCTGATATCGTCGGTCCACCTAGTGGGGAGTCTGCCAACACTGCGCTTCCCGGTGCGGGGGTCGCCACTCCAAATCTTCGAGTCGTCTTGAGTATGCTCTCATCGTACGTGAGAGAATGCTAGATCCATAGTGTTCTACTTTACTACGGATCAACGCGACAAAAACGCCACGGTTAACGTGCTATTGTTTAGAAAATAGTAGCTCGTTTGAGCTCAGTCGCGCATTAATTTTCCTCGAGCCGATGTCATGTCTCCGTGAAAAAGTGCAAACACAGCCCAAATAATTTAAAAAAAACAACATAATATTTTCGGTAAGAAATTTATGTTCCAGTATATAAGCAATATAATTGCGAAATATTGCTTAAATTAATTAATAAACACTCTGTGTGTGGAATGTTCTAATACACACACTACGTCATACACTATAACTACGCGAGGTGATTATGTACATATGTATTTTATAATCAACACTAGACAAAGAACTCGTTTTTTCTATTGTTACCTATTGAATGATATCGCCCGGCAGTTGAAAACTTATGTTAAAATTACGCAAAGTTAAAGTTACGCAAATGCTACAAGAATGGTGCAGTGGACCGCCTTTGTGACGCCGAGAGAGGGTTCGAATCCCGGCAAGTATATCTTATTTGTTTTTTTTTTTAATTAATTACTGAATTTAATGTATCACTCAACCATGTTAAAAACAGTGAATATAAGTTACTAAAGTAAGGCAATATAATAATAATTTAAGTAAGTATGAAATAAAACAAAATAGTTTTAAAGTATACTAAATTTGATTTATAATAAGATAATAAGGTACTATTAATAAAATTAAAGCGAGCGATGGAGAGAGCTATGCTCGGAGTGTCCCTGCGGGATCGAATCAGAAATGAGGAGATCCGTAGGAGAACCAAAGTCACCGACATAGCTCAGTGAGTCGCGATACTGAAGTGAAAATGGGCGGGGCACATAGTTCGAAGAGCTGATGGTCGTTGGGGTCCCAACCCCGCACCGGGAAGCGCAGTGTTGGCAGACCACCCACCAGGTGGACCGACGACATCAAGCGAGTCGCAGGGAGCTGCTGGATTCAGGCGGCGCAAGACCGAGGCCTGTGGAAGTCCATGCAAGAGACCTTTGTCCAGCAGTGGACGTCTATCGGTTGATAAAGAAGAAGAAGATTAATAAAATAAAGAGGAATAAAATAAAATAAAGTAAAAACTAGCTGTTACCCACGACTTCATCCGCGTTTGTTTCGTTTTTTTAATCCTGCAAGCAAGCATGCAAGCAAGCATGGAAGGGAAGCAAGCAAGTAAGCGAGCGAGCAAGCAATAAAGCAACCGATATACTAGTGGTTCGCCCCGAACTGAGACCTCGCGGTAACGGTATCCCATGATTATTCATTCAATCGATACATGATAACCAAAACTGACATTATTATTATGCCTGTTTTCAGCAAACATACCTAAATCATCCCCTAAGTAGGAGTCTCTTAACGTAGGTAGCTCCTAAATACAATCCTAAGTCCTAACATCCGTCCCAATATCCTTTTAGGTGTCCCGTACAGGATCGTGATAAATAAGTTGACAGAAAACATCAATCACCTAACTTATAGGTAGCCCGTAAAGGTTAGGGAACGTTAGTGAAAACATTGAATTATTTATTAAACATTGAATTATTTATTTATTATGTAGGTACTAACGAGTGAAACCGGGTTACGGGCATCTGTACAAATCGTCATCTATCGACGCGAATAGAAAATATACAATATTTAACTAAAATTTAACTAAAAAATAATTTTAATTGAATAATATGGTACAAAAAAAATTACAATATAATTATTTTTGTATTATAATAAGTAACTAAATAATAATGGTCGAATCAAAACTGTTTTTGGGATAGGTCGTAGTCGTAACTCGTAGTTCCATGGGAATAGTTACTGACTGCGCCATCTATTAGCATTATTGTGAAGCTATGTTGATGCTATATGAATTACTGATGCCCATTAAAAATTAAATAATCTCGTTTCTTTATAATATTCATATAATTTTAGTATTTGTTGTTCAAGTACAGGATATAAGTGACCTAAAAACATAAAATCAGTTTGAAAATCCATAGCGGATTTTCCTAGAGAGCGTCTTCAAGCGAGCGTATAAAATCGCCACTTTGAAAGCCCCCCATTTCGTCAATTTTAAGGGAAAAATAAAAAAAAAATATTTTTGTACTCAGTTCAAAATTATCTTTAAAATGATACGTAACAATTTTATGTAACGCGATATTTTTTTTTTACTTCGCATTCGCTTCTATGAGAGCCCCCCTGAAATAAAGATTTTTATAACTTTTTAAGCCATTTTCGGCTGGAGGCCATCGGTTTACATATTATATCTAAATTTGAAGTAATTACGTTCAGTAATTCAAAAGTTATAAGGCTCTGACAGACGGACGGACGGACGGACGGACGGACAAGTGCAAATCGCTCTAGTTAACTCAGAGACCTCGCTTCGCTCGGTCAATTACGGAACGCTTGCATTATGGTAGCATTAAATTGAACCAGGTTGGCGTCTCCCCAATCGGACGCTTCGTTTAAGGCCAGATTTTTAAAATCCAAAGCATCGGTTTTCAAAATCCCAACCAAGCAAGCAAGTATTGGTTTTCAAAATTCTAAGCAAGAAAGCAATCAAGCAAGCAAGCATCTGTTTTTAAAAAGCCCAGCGTCAGTTTTTGAAATCCCAAGCAAGCATGCTCAAGCAAGCATCCATGCGTTAGCGTGAACATAAGCCTATCTTCCCATAAGAACTGAGCACTTTTTTCGGGATAAAAGTAGCCTATGTCACTCTTAAGCGCATAAACTATCGCATAAACGTAAGCGTAATCGTGTCTTCCCATAGGAATTGCATTGTGCATTTTTTCGGGATAATAATATATAAAAATTCTTAAAAAAAAACTGACTTCAAACGCCACTGAAAAGTATAAAATAATTTCAGTTTATACACGCATGTTGAAGTCGGGTGGGCCTAAATAGAAACGATGAAACGAATGCGCCACGCTAGCCAAAAGACATGTCCCAGTTTAGTATGGAGGGTGGTTTTTTATTCTGAGTGTCCATTAACCAGAACCAAACTGCCATCACGTGAAAGAGAAAAATAAATAAAATTAAACTCCATAAAAATAATAATTTTAGAGTCCTCGGTTTTTTTTAAATTAATTATGAAAATGTCGTTTTTAGAAAATGTTTTTCAATGGATGGTAACACTAAAAAACTTTTATAATCTATAGAACTATCAAATCTGGCACCGGTTACTGTCACTTATTATGTCATTTTGAACATAATACATTTCATTTTGAACCATGGAACCAGGAATCACAGACCAGGAACTAGGAATTACGACTAGGTACTTTTGAACTGCATAAGTTCAAAAAAATTCTTTGTTCCTGACAATCACCTGACATTGACAACTTACATAGAATAATATTTTTACTTTTTTACCGGTGTATAAATCACATGGAACTAGGAATCACGACAAATCACAAGCAAAAAATTGAGTCAAAACAAAAAAAAAAATTTATTATCGGAGGCTGTAAAAAATCTGTAAATTATTTTGATAGAAGCCTTTTGGGATCTCTATCCAACTACATTAAAATCATCCTTGTTAATTAAATTCAAATTTAAAAAACCAATTTTGGACAACTCCTTTTAGGTTGTAGGTCCAGACACAGAATATAATAGTACTTGGGACAGGTATGTTGAAGTCGGGCTAGCGTTGCAGTTTCATAGTTCTATTGAGGCCGGCTCGACTTCGACATACGTGTACAAACTGAAATTATTTTATACTTTTCAGTGCCGTTTGAAGTCGGTTTTTTTAAAAGAATTTTTATTTATTATTATTTTAGACTTTTTAGTGTAGCATAGGATAAATCTACACATTCTCTGATCGCGAGCGATTTGTTTCTATTCATTGAGGAGTTCTGTCCTCAATCACCGAAGATATTCATCATATCTTCACCGATTTTAAATGGGACCAACCTGACGGTATGTCCTTTTCAAGAGTGTACTAGTGTGCTAGATATCCTGGCTGCAGCATGAGCTCATCAGCTCATTGCATTCTATGTAAAAACAAATACTGATCAAAACGAATCCAAACACGCCATATCTGCTTATTTTTTCAAGACTGTACTAGTGTGCTGCATATCCTGGCTGCAGTTTCAGCTTCATCATCAGAGCCATTCCATGGATATCATTTAAGACTGCATATCAATAAGAATGAAACGAGCCCAAACTAAATATGGTTACGTATTACAGGTATTAATTCGATTTAGAATTCCTTCGTTTCTATGCCGATTCAGGAGTGCTATGCATGTTTCGACGCGTGTCTCGCTGATGGTCGCTTAGTTCATGCATGCCTTTTCGATTTGACGCATTTGTTTCAATGTTGTTTTGACACTAACTCCAAAACCCGCAGCAAGCTCAGCTGTAGATTCGAGTTGGATGCACTTCCACTATGGCCTTCAATTCGTCGTTGTCGACAACAGTTACCGGCCGACCACGAGGATCGTCCTTCAACTCAAAATTTCCAGATCTAAAACGATTGATCCAATAATGGACCGTGTTTGTGCAAGCAGTGTTAAGCCCGTACACGTCGTTACAGTTTCGAGTTGTTGGCGCAGCGGTATTTCCATGTAGTAACTCATACTCGAAAATTATATGGATTTTCAGTTTATCCTTTACTTAAATCCACCAATCCAATCTACCTGAAGAACGTCCCTCCTACCCCTAACCTCTACCGCACACACACTCACACGGCTACAATAAGTACACAATACGGCTATAATATAACGGAATAGCGGGAAGCTTGCTGTCCCGGCGCCCGGCGACGGCGTCACGGTGGGGTCATCGTCGGTGCCGTGCCATTGCCGTGCCGGCTAGTGGAAAAACGCCCAATATGCTCGAATTACCTAGATACCTATAAGTATAGTTTGTTTCAAGGGCAATGATAGCTTAGTAGTTAGGACTGTTCACTGTGGTCTCCTATTCGGTAGTCATAGTGTGCGCAAGAGTGGAGATTATGAGATGCGTAGAAAGGAAAGTAGGAAAGCACAAACTGCGGTTCAGGGCACTTTTCACTCGTGTCGGCCGTTGCAATGTTGTTCTTTACAGATGGAGAGGGCAATACGATGGCGCGCAATATACACGACAAACATGACGTGTTGCTTGCGTTTTTCAAACCCTCCTGGGGTGACGCTGCGGTGCGCGACGCGCGAGATACGGGGTGCGGTGTGGGGAAGGGGAGAAGGAATGCGTTCAGAGAAAGGCATGTAGGTACCCATAGGTAGACACACAGCGTTTGCGCGTACATTGGGTTCGATCCCGGGCACACAATTTTTGTAGTTATGTGCGTTTAAGAAATTAAACATCACATGTTTCAACGGTGAAGGAAAACATCGTGAGTAAACCTGCACACCTAATAGTTCTCCATAATGTTCTCAAGGTGTCTCAAGCGCATTCGCATTGGGCCAGCGTGGCGGACTATGGCCTACTACCCATAACCCTCCTCTGAGAGGAAGCCTGCGTTCAGTGAGCCGTTGATGGGTTGCTGCTGGTAGAAGATTCAAAAGCACTTGTAAAAGTTAATTTGAATAAAAAAATATTTCTGTTCTATTCTATTCTAAAAAAAGATGATGATGGTGATGTTTTGTTTCAGTCGCTTCCTTGTTCGTGAATCTTGCTACGAATCGTGGAAATATAGTGCAAGCTGAAGAAGCCGATACAGACCAGAAAAGTGAACAAGTTTTGGATACATACAATGGCGAACCGGACAAGCGATCACTCGATACCAGCGGCGTGACAAACATTAATAGTTTACCGAATTGCGTAGTCAAATTATATGATGTTTTTAAAACGCCTAATAAGTTTGTACCACTACAACATCAATCGCTTGTAATCGCCCAAAGAGCTGTTACTGCTGTCTCCATGGATTTAAATTGTCACGTACTCGGAGCAAGTCAGAATGAAGACATAGGACCGGTTAATAATAAAATGAACGTCAATAATCGTATTGTATCTAAAACTTCACAAAGTGAATCTAAGTTTTCCAATACTATAGACACTAGTGAAAACAGTTTATTTTCTGAGAGAAATTTGTTCACTTGTGATGTGTGTAATAAAACGTTACAACGAAAAAGCCTGCTAGTTAAACACATAAGAACTCACAGTGAAGTAAAGCCGTTATCTTGCAAGTTTTGCCAGTACAAATGTAAATACGAAAGTGTTCTAACAACTCATATGAGAACACACACTGACGAAAAACCTTATTCATGTAAGTTATGCGACCATAGATTTGCGAGTAAAACTGCTTTAGGTAGTCACATGCGAACACATACTGGCGAAAAACCTCATTCATGTAATTTATGTAAATATAGATGTGCGTTTAAATCTGAACTAGTGAGGCACATGCGAACACACACAGGCGAAAAACCTTATTCATGTAAGTTATGTGACTATAGATGCGCGGTTAAATGTGATTTAGTGAAGCACATGCGAACACACACTGGTGAAAAACCTTATTCATGTAAGTTATGCGACTATAGATGCGCGAGTAAATCTGCTTTAGTGAGGCACATGCGAACTCACACTGGTGAAGAACCTTATTCATGTAACTTATGCGACTATAGATGTGCGAGAAAATCTGATTTAGTGAGGCATATGCGAACTCACACTGGTGAAAAACCTTATTCATGTAAGTTATGCGACCATAGATTTGCGAGTAAAACTGCTTTAAATAGTCACATGCGAACACATACTGGCGAAAAACCTCATTCATGTAATTTATGTAAATATAGATGTGCGTTTAAATCTGATTTAGTGAGGCACATGCGAACACACACAGGCGAAAAACCTTATTCATGTAAGTTATGTGACTATAGATGCGCGGTTAAATGTGGTTTAGTGAAGCACATGCGAACACACACTGGTGAAAAACCTTATTCATGTAAGTTATGCGACTATAGATGCGCGAGTAAATCTGCTTTAGTGAGGCACATGCGAACACACACTGGCGAAAAACCTTATTCATGTAAGTTATGCGACTGTAGATATGCGAGTAAATCTGCTTTAGTGAGGCACATGCGAACTCACACTGGTGAAGAACCTTATTCATGTAACTTATGCGACTATAGATGTGCGAGAAAATCTGATTTAGTGAAGCACATGCGAACACACACTGGTGAAAAACTTTATTCATGTAAGTTATGCGACTATAGATGCGCGAGTAAATCTGCTTTAGTGAGGCACATGCGAACACACACTGGCGAAAAACCTATTTCATGTACGTTTTGCGACTATAGATGTGCGAGTAAATTTGACTTAGTGAAGCACATGCGAACACACACCGGCGAAAAACCTTTTTCATGTACGTTATGCAACTATAAATGTGCGGATAAATCCACTTTAGTGAGGCACATGCGAACACACACTGGCGAAAAACCTTTTTCATGTACGTTTTGCGACTATAGATGTGCGAGTAAATTTGACTTAGTGAAGCACATGCGAACACACACCGGCGAAAAACCTTTTTCATGTACGTTATGCAACTATAGATGCGCGAGTAAATCTGCTTTATTGAGGCACATGCGAACACACACTGGCGAAAAACCTTTTTCATGTACGTTTTGCGACTATAGATTTGCGAGTAAATTTGACTTAGTGAAGCACATGCGAACACACACTGGCGAAAAACCCTTATTTATGTAAGTTATGCGACAGATGTGCGAAAAACCATAATTAAGTGGTACACATGAGAACTCACTATGATGAAAACCCTTAAACTTGTACCTTTGAAATAAATATATTTTTTTTATTTCTGAACATTAAGAATAGAATTGAATGGAAATGTGTTTTATTCAAATAAACTTTTTTACAAGTGCTTTTTAATCGTCGATGAGTCTACCACTGGTTCGGAATGCCCTTCCTGCCGAGAAGAACCAGCAAAAAACTCGGCGGTTCATCAGTAAATTACTTGAGATGCATCGATTCACACTTCAGCCGATATGATACCTATACACATATATTTATAAAAATGTATCACCGATACCGATACGGCCAGTAAAGATTTAAAGAAATCAATAAAAAGCTGAGGCTTTAGAAACAGATAATACTAGTGGTTCGCCCCGAACTGAGACCTCGCGGTTACGGTTTCCCATGATTATTCATTCAATCGATACATGATGACTACCAAAACTGACATTATTATTATTGCCCGTTTTCACCAAACATACCTAAATCATCCCCTTAGTAGGAGTCTCTTTACGTAGGTAGCTCCTAAATACAATCCTAAGTCCTAACATCCGTCAAAATGTCCTTTTAGGTGTCCCGTACAGGATCGTGATAAAGAAGTTGACAGAAATCATCACCTAACTTATCATAGGTAGCCCGTAAAGGTTAGGTAACCTTAGTGAAAACATTGAATTATTATGTAGGTACTAACGAGTGAAAACGGGTTACGGGCGTCTGAACAATTCGTCATCTATCGACGCGAAGTGTGTTGAATTCACTACAACTCAGTTGAACATGGTACGTGTTCGTAACACACACACTAACGAAAGATCTTATTTATGTAAGTTATGCGACTATAGATTTGTGGGAAAATCAAATTTAATGCGTCACATAAGAACTCACACTATACAAGTGCGCAAAAATCTCATTTAGTGCGTCCCATGAGAACTCACACTGGTGAAAAACCTTATTCATGTAAGTTATGCAACTATAGATATGCGAGAAAATCTGATTTAGTGAAGCACATGCGAACACACACTGGTGAAAAACCTCATTCATGTAATTTATGTAAATATAGATGTGCGTTTAAATCTGATTTAGTGAGGCACATGCGAACACACAGGCGAAAAACCTTATTCATGTAAGTTATGCGACTATAGATGCGCGAGTAAAGAAGGTGCTAGAGAAAGGAAGGTCGAGTAGTTGAAGCTAAATGAAGGAGCAACGGATCGAGTCTTCTGGCGTAGCCCATTTGATTTGTACTGTATACTAACTACTTCTACTACTGTGTTGCGTTACCAATACAGTTATTTACAAATGAAATGGGCTACGGCCTACGCCACAAGGCACGCTCCGTCGCCCCTTAATTCAGCTTCACCTAATTCCACCTTCGTTCAGGACCTCCGTCGCGAGCTGCCGGCTCCGCGCTTTAAAAACACTCTAGGGTAAAAAAATATGACTGCGTGGAGTCGGGGTTCTTGCATTTCGTTTTTAGGTAATATTCGAAATTTGGATTTTGTGTCGGAAATAAAAATATTAGTAATAAAACATGTCTTTTTATTTCTCTGCCTAATTGGTAATACAAAACTACTGCGTCATTACGTTACGTTCCCTCAAATATGGTTGAGCGAAGCAATGGCTGGGTCATGCGTCATGCTCGTGAACGGGTGCCACCACCACCACCAGCGGCAATGGGGCTACTTTCTGTCTGCCCGTCTTGACATGTGTTGAATTATAATTAGAAATTTTTTATTTTTTATTTATTTATACACCTTTTAGATACACTATCCTTACAGGTTAACCCAATGCGATAGTGTATAGTATCTAATTAATCTAAATCTTATACCTAACTACCACCTACATATTTGTAAACTTAATATACTCAACAATATGCAACAGATTATATTATTATTGTTTGCGCCACGTTATGTTACATACGAAAGTTATTATTATAATCAAGTTATTTTTGAGAAGCGGACTATATTTCTGAGATATATAAATAAGCTATGGTGCTGAAAACAAAATGAAAATGAAAGGAAATTGAAGGAACAGCACTCACTTGAATCGACGCTCGAAGTTAAGAGCACGCGGCCAGGCAAGGTGGCGATGATATATCTTCTCCTCAATTCCTCTCGATCGGCAGACACCACAGTTTATTGGGCACAAACACTTTATGGAAGAGTTATTTCACTAAAGATCACAATACTTTAGGGGGTTTAAAGTTCATTTTATTTTATATTAACGAACGGAGGCCATTATTATCGGCGCACGCGTACGACTTAGTTTTGTAGTAGTTAGGTACGTTAATATGACGTTATGTTACGTCACTGCTCTGCGTTTCTCGCGAAGTTCAGGCGCGTAATTAGGACTCTATGAGAAACGCAAATGGCGTATAAGTTAGTTAAGAGTTAAATATTTAATATATAGATATAGCATATTATAGTATAAACTTATAAGCTACCTTACTGTTAAACTTTGAATAAAATACTATACAAATTACAATATAATACAATAAAATTGAAGTTATATTTAATACTTACTGAGTTGGGAGAGGGCATAAACGAACAACCGGACGGAGATAAGTTCTCCCAGAGACTTTCACAGTTGCTACACGTATAATACCGTCTTTTGAGGGATGCACTTTCTGTACTACTGCTAAAGGCCAAGCCAGAGGCGGCACGTTGTCATTCATCACTACAACGACAATTCCTGGAGTGATAGGAACAGAAGGCGTATTCCATTTTTGTCTAACTTGTAGGCTATGTAGATACTCCATCCTCCAACGATTCCAGAATGATTGGACCATCTTATCCATTAGCGAGTGCCTTTCAAATAAATTGACATTGTCTGAACTGACATCAGGCGCAGGCAAGGAAAAAGAGGCGCAGTATGTAGGAAGTGACTCGGTGTAAGAGCTGAAGGCTCTGCGGGGTCCGAGCTGAGTACTGTCAGCGGACGCGAGTTTAGTAGACATTCGACTTGTGTAAGTGCAGTACATAGTGCCTCATAGGAAAGGAGCTGTTGTCCTATGACTTTAAACAAGATCGACTTTGTTACTTTAGAGTCAAGAAATGCATATTTAGCTTTAATTGGGATGCGTTTGGTGTAATAGTCATGTACTGTGCGAGGCAATTTCGACAGTAAGACGCCACCAAATAGCTCGAGACGCGCAATTGAATGGTTTTGTCGGCGAAACTTTACTTTTCGCGCAAACGAGATGAGCACTTGACGCGCAGTATTACAAGTAGGTGAATTCACGTGTAAGTAAATCACCGCACCGTAAGCTGTGAGACTGGCATCTGACAGTCCCAGGAGAGTGACCTCACAGTCTTCAGTTACGCCCACATGACGTGGTATGTCAAATTTATTTAGAGCTGGTAATTCATCGCAAAACTGTCTCCACATCTTAATGATGTGTGGCGGAGCTACTGTGTCCCAATCAAGGTTTAATGGCCAAAGCATTTTAATTATTATTTTGGCATGCACGACTGTGGGAGCAACGAAGCCCATTATGTCCCACAGACGGGAAACAGTCGACAAGATGGAGCGCTTAGTGCATGTCACATCGTCGAGAACGGATATTTTGAAATAGAACGAGTCATTTTCAGTAGACCAATGCAAACCAAGTATCTTATGGTGCATGGCTTTATCAAACTCCACTTCAGTAGGAAGTTTGTGTGATGCTGGAAGACTATCTAAAACTTCGTGAGAATTGCTATTCCACTTAATCAACTCCCACTGTGCACTCTTAAATAGGTCAATCATCTGTTGTGACGCAGTGATTGCTTCTCGTTCGTTAGGAAGCGAGAAAGCAACGTCATCCATGTATAGCGCAGGTAGCACAATGCTACTCGCCAGCGGATATTTTGCGCCGTCATCTTCGACGAGCTGTCGTACCGTGCGCAGTGCATGGTATGGACTCGAAGTGAGACCGAAGCAAACGCGATTGAACTGGTATAGCACGAGAGGGTTAAAGCGATATAAGAAGCATTGATAGCGACGATCAGCTTCGCGTATAATTATTTGTAGAAATTGCTCGCGACAATCTGCTGCCATTGCAATTGCATGCAGACGAAAATTCAAAATTATTTTAAATAGATCTCCCTGTAGGTTAGGGCCTGAATGTAAAATATGGTTCAGTGCACGTCCAAAACTATTTTTTTTTTATTTATTTATTTATTTTTATTTTACAGCATGTTGCAATTATGGGCATTCTTATAAACTAAGAAAACACAAGAATAGGGCTATAATGTTAATCAGGCTAAACAATTCGCCTTTACAAACATTTGAAATCAAAACAAAAATACAATATTATTACAATGGTCACTAATTGATAAAAAAAAAAAATACCGTCGGAACTATGATTGCAGGCAGGATGTAATATTTATTGCCTACACATTACAAAACAAGGATCTAAAACATACAATTAATTTTATATTAAAAAGAACTACATATTACATAGTTAAAAAGAATATGCAGTGAAGGGTAAAAACAAAAAAGACATAATTGGGTTTGCGAAAAAATATGAAGTCAATCGCGAGTGATGCAGGCGGTCAGCGCGTCGGGTCGCCTTCGTCACCGATAACCGGTTAGGACGTAGTGATGCGGAAATTTATATCGACCATATTTATCGAGTCGTACGGAGTGGTGACTTGAACCTAATGATGAAACGAGTTTATTTGTGTTACTGGGGTTTTTGAACAGGTAAAACTTACGTGTTAGTTTTAAAACAAAATCTTTAATTAATGGAAATTTAATGTGGACATGTAGCTTTTTCAAGTTTGTCTGAACTCCGTCCGTCCGTGAACGTCCAGAACTGGTACGGCAGGAAGCATCTACGACCAATCTCAATTTCGTAGATTTATCTTCACGTAAAATTCCCGTATGTGGCATCACATAGATAGGAACAGGATCCCGAAAATCGTACGAAGGCGCGGGAGAAATATAATCTTTCGCGAGATAATTTCTTATGACGTCATCATATGCTGACCTCTATTTAGGTGTAGCTCCGAGCTTTCTTTCGAGGCACGCAAAACGTTTTTTAGCTACATCCATAGAATTCCCTAGGGAACATACATCTTCTTTAAATGGCAGGCCGACAACGTATCTGCCAGTGACAGGATCACGGGTAGTAGTTGATGTATAGAAATGTTCACATTCAGCATCGTCGGGATGTTGAACGGAAGCGGAAGGAAGCTCTTCGAGTTCCCAGAAACGCCTGACTATCGAGTCAATAGCGGGAGGCTCTTGAACGAAACAACATGTCAAGACCGATTGAGTATTCACAGTAGGTATCGTAGGCGCATTGCCCATGAACACGAGACCTAAGACTGTGCGCAATGCGACTGGCATCGATGGGTCGCGACGTGACGTATGGACATCGTCGGGCAGAAGCAAATGCGGGAATAGGGAAGCTCCTATTAAAGCATCTATTTTATTAGGTACGCCGAAACTTTCGTCAGCAAGCGGAATACCCTTCAGGTGTGATAGGACTGACGTATCTACCACAGCTGTAGGCAATTTATCTGTTACTTTATCAACAACAAGTGGCGAAATATTAAAGCTAACGTTGTCATTAAAGCGAGAATAAAACTTTAGATCGATTGAGTTAGAATGTATAACTTTTTCGATCCCTCCGAACCCCTTCACAATAGTACGTTCGGTATTTACACATCGTAAACCAAGACGATCATAACATTCTTTAGAGATGAAGTCTGATTGCGACGCTGAGTCTAACAAGACGCGTATTATTTTGCGTTTACCATGGACATCGTATACTGCAATTTGTGCCGTAGCTAGTAAGACAGTAGATCACTTATCTCCGACGCGATCTGCAACTTAATTTGTATACGAATGCGTAGCGCTGCTAGAAGCGCCTACGTCCGTAGCACAGAGAGCTACGTCGGTGCGTTCACCCGCTACGGGCGACGAAGCGGTAGGTATCTGCGGTGACGTCACGACATCCTCCTTTTGCACGCGAGTCTGTTCGACTTCAAAGTGTAATTTTTTATTATGTTTCTGTCCACAGGGGCAAAGGGGGGAAACGTCACACCGGCCAACTTTGTGCGAAAGGCCGAGGCAATTGATGCAGGCGTTTTTTTCTTTGACGCATTTAAAACGTTCCTGAGGTGTTGATAATTTATTAAAATCGACACATTTATATAAATGTGTATGCGAAATATTTTTACATAGACATTTAGACGAAGTAGGCTTGTCAACAGTACTCACATAAGCCTGATACTTAGGCGCATTGCCAGAAGCATTATTTGACTGTTTTATATTTTTACTTTGACGTGTATCTGAATCGTTTGTTATATTCTTATTAGTACGCTCAAACACTTTCGCGCGAGTTGTGATAAATTCCACAAAGTCGTCGAACTTAGGTATTTTATTTCCGCACTTAATTTCAAATTCACGTACAGTTTCAGAGTCTACCTTTTGTGTAGCTATATGCAATATGATAAGATCAGCCAAATTATCTAATTTTAAGTTTTTTAAAGCGCTCACTGCGCCGGCGAACTGATCTATGAATGACTCAAAGTTAGTCGCTGAGGCGGTTTGAAAACCTTTATAACGAAATAATTTGTTTAAGTACGCGGAAGTCAACATACGTTTGTCGTCGAAATGATTGATGAGTGTTTGTAAGATAAGCTGATAATTTTCAGCACACGGAGAAATTCCTGCAATTGCGCTTTTCGCCTTCCCTTTCAGCTTCGGTAATAGATAATAATGATAATAATAGCTTTTCGGCATCGCTGAGTAATGGATTATTATCTACCACTGCTTTGAAGGTCGTGTAAAACATTTGAAAGGATTTTATGTCACCCTCGAAGTCTAGTATCGATATGGGAGCCAGCTTTGGTTTGGCTTTTAGCAGCGAAAAGGTCGCGTTTTGCAATTCCGGTGTTGAATCGGAAGCTGAGCATTTCGTTTGAATTCGTTTGACCCTACTATACAAAGTCTCAAAAGCGTACAGACAGTTTTAATCAGGTATTGCATCAGAATCTAGTTGCAACAAACGAGAATTATAATCATCAACGATAGATTCGTATTTTTCGCGAAGCGAATCGATTTGTGATGATTGATCGAGAAAATGTTCTCTTATTTCGTCATTAGTTTGAATGTTGGTATCACGAGATAACTCAAAGATATTCTGCATAATTCTAAATATAGCTTCGCGTTTAGCAAGTAAGATAGACAGTCTAGAATCTTGAATATCTTGATCACCTCCACTCGATTTAGAATCATTTTTAGGCGGCATTTTGATAGCACGTAGGTAATTATAAACAAGTTAACTAAATCACAAATGAAAAAGTAATAAAATAACCTACCTTCGTCAAGCAAAGACGGATAAATTAAGTAGGTTACGTAATCGGTAAGCGAGCGTATAGAAAACGCTCAACGTTACGCGGTCGGGCCTTTCGATCGAATGATCGACCCGAGTCTTCAGACGAATCTCGAACTTATGCGTTAGAACTTAAGGAATTTTTTGAGGTGTCGTTATATTGACGGTTTTTACAACAATATTCAAGAACTGTTTCAATTGTTAATATTATACAAAAATACTATATATTTATCAAAAAATACATAAATATAAGTAAATTATTAGTATGCCTAACTGGGGAAATAGGTAGCTCAATGCTATATTATTTATGCCAGTATATAGGACACTGAAAAAAATGACGCAATTGCCACTTTTTCAATAAGAGAAATACATACATTCACAATGAATATTATGTGTAAATATTATAAAATCTCAATTATTAGAGCCTATAAAAGTATTCTAACAAATGAAGATATGCTGGAAAATATCCGTCGAAGAAGGTACCAAAAAATAAAATGTTTGCGCCACGTTATGTTACATACGAAAGTTATTAATGAAAGGAAATTGAAGGAACAGCACTCACTTGAATCGACGCTCGAAGTTAAGAGCACGCGGTCAGGCAAGGTGGCGATGATATCTTCTCCTCAATTCCTCTCGATCGGCAGACACCACAGTTTATTGGGCACAAACACTTTATGGAAGAGTTATTTCCCTAAAGATCACAATGCTTTAGGGGGTTTAAAGTTCATTTTATTTTATATTATCGAACGGAGGCCATTATTATCGGCGCACGCGTACGACTTAGTTTTGTAGTAGTTAGGTACGTTAATATGACGTTATGTTACGTCACTGCTCTGCGTTTCTCGCGAAGTTCAGGCGCGTATATATGCAGACTTCTGAATGCTGCTTTAGGTAGGTAGGAAAATGGATGAAAGGAATGCACCATAGTAAATAATGTTTTTAAATTATATAATAATCATACGAAAAATAACCTGGCGCAACCAATTATTATTACATTACATTACAATTAAAATAAATTTTTTATTTATTACCTACCTACTTGTAACAAATTTTCCACGTTGCTATTCTTGTGAGTTCACTCAGAGTGCAACAGAACAAATCTACGTGCTCAGCTATCTGGTTAAGAGTGCGAAGCGGGCGTGTCAACGGCGCCGCCTTGAGCAGGTTGGTGGGCCCTCGCGGCACCGCCAGCAGAGGCGGGCGGCGTCTTCGCTCTACGTATCTCAGCGGAACACACAGCCTCACCTGCGCCAATATTTCCGCATTCCATAGTTTACCTCGCATGACCTTGAAAATATATGTTACGAGGGAGAGTTCCCTCCTAACACTCAGCTCGTTGTAGCCTACCATTCCTAATACAAATAAAGTTGGGTACATTAATGGGTAGTAAGGATATACCCCATACAGCCTCATGTAAAGGTACCTGACAAATTTGTTCTGCACCTTCTTACAAGCGTATTATACAAAGCGATAACTGCTTTGATGTTACTAAAACCGCAAACCGTTCGAAGTATAAAGCCCAAGTTTCGGTAGGCTTTTTTACAACATTTAATGATGTGATCTCGAAACGTTAGCTCAGTGTTAAAACCAACCCCCAAGTCCCTAACCTCTGTGACTCTGGACAACGAACTCTCGTTTATGGAATAATTATAACGAACAGGGTTATGTTGTCGAGTGAAAGAGATCACTGCACACTTTGAAGTGTTAAACTGTAAAAGATTGACCTCGCTCCATTTGACCACTCTGTCAATGTCCTCTTGCAGCTTCGCACAGTCTGTTTCATCGTCTACTGCTAGCGAGATCTTAAGGTCATCAGCAAACAATAAACATTTAGCATGTCTAACTACTTTCGGCAGATCATTGATCATTAGAATAAACTGTAGCGGTCCCAAGTTGCTGCCTTGGCTGACCCCGGACCGTGTAAGGCTCTGATTTATGCCCTCTGTACTCTACATACTGCCGTCTACCCCGCATGTAACTGGCAAAAAAGTGTAGCAGATGTGGGGTGAAACCGACTGCTGCCAACTTTATGAGCAAGATATCATTATCAACTAAATCGAAAGCCTTTTTAAAGTCGAAGTATGCTGCATCAGCTTGGCCCCCTTTGTCAACTGCTGGCACCACACTACACATGTAGTTTAGGAGATTGCTGGTTGTGCTTCTCGCAGGGCGGAACCCATGCTGAGCGTCCGACAGCTGCGCGCTTACCTGACTGTAGATAATTTTGTGGATAGCCGACTCTAAAACTTTAGCAGGAGTCGACAGTACTGCGACAGGCCTGTATCCATCCACCTGTGTTCCCAACCCACCCTTAGGTACCGGTACAACTCGAGTGATTTTCCACGTCTCAGGAAACACCGCCGCTTTCAGGCATTGGTTGTATATATACAGCAATGGTTCCGCTAGAATCAATCGACAATCTTTAAAAACGTAAGGTGGAATACCGTCTGGGCCTGAAGATTTTTTAGGCCGAAGTTGCTTAAGCGCTAGCTTAACTTCTTGCAGAGTCAATCGGTCCACGTGGACACGCGCTGCTCCGTTCTCTCCACCCGCTGCTGCGATCGCCGCGCTTACATTAAGATCTTGTCGCTTTGCACTATAGACTGAGTGAAAATAGTTAGCAAACTCTAAAGTACATTGCTCAGCAGTTAACAAGACCCCGTTTTTTAAAATTTTCGATGGACCCCTAGAACCCCTTTTCGACTTAGCATACTTCCAGAACGACAACGGGTCCTCCAACAGCTCATTTTGAACCCTATGCTCATAATGAGCTCGCGCAAGTGCTATCATGTTTTTCACACTAGCCCTACACCCTATACTGAGCGAACGCTTCGTAATCGTCAGACAATTTAGTAGCCTTATATCGCCGGTGAAGCTTAGCTTTCAATTTTATGTTGCGAATTATTTCAACCGTGTACCACTCAGGGTAAACGTACCTAGGGGTAACAGGACTTCGCTTTTTTTTCGGAACACAGTCATTGATAATAGAATTCATAGTTTCATAAAAATATAACTTAAGCTATTCTCTAAGCCTAACTCATACATAGGAGTCCAGTCAGCGGTCGCGATCCCTGAATATAATGACGGAAAGTCAGCTTTGTAAAAGTTCCAACCCAGAGGTGTGTGCGAGCTCGCGCCTGATGTGGACCGCTCGTCACAGCTGCGCCGGCGCGCACGCAGCGTGAGCGCCACCTCCAGCGGCGGGTGATGCGCGTCCACCGGCACGAGCGGCGCCGCCGCCGCGCGCACGCTCACCCCGCCCCCTTCAGATAACGTACTCAAAACTAAGTCCAGGCACCTGTTATTACAGTTAACTATGTTGTTACTCTGAGTGAACCCACAATATGTTTGTAAATATTCATAATAATTATTAATACTAGGAGGACAAGAATATAAATTGAAGTCTCTTAATACTACAACTTCACTATAGTTACTACAATAATGTTCAATAATTCTAAACAATACCATGTATTCATTTTCGCAGCTATTAGGCGGTATATAAACTACGCAAAGCAAAAACAGAACAAGTTCGCGCATGTACACTTTAGCCGAAACCAGTTCGAACGCATGCGCATCGATGTTGACGTCACATTGTACTCTCCGTAGTTCTAAGTACGGTGCGGCCACGAGAAACGCGCCGCCTTGTTTACGTCCGTCCGCTCGATCACATCGAATAATTTTGTAACCAGGTGGAATTATTTCCGCATCATGTATGGATTCATTGCACCCTGTTTCTGTCACTGCGAACAAATTTGCATTCGAGGCTGCAACGCCTACGTAAAATTCATCTAGTTTTGTTCGCAATCCGCGTACATTCTGATAATATAATTCCACAGATTTATTCGCGCTTTTTTTCTTTCGTTCTTGAGTTTTTGGTTGTTCTACGAAACCAAACCCACTCACAGAATTCGACGTTAACAGGCCAAATTTCTGCTTGACACAATTTGTCGTATTTACTCTCAGGTAATCCAATGATAAATGAGGCATAATCTCGCTCAGTCTTGTGTTTTATTTTTTCAATTTTTATTGGTATGTCATTTTCTACATCTCGAATGAACTTTTCCAAATTTTCTATAGTGGTATCCTTCTGGAGTCGCCAAACATGTAAAAATCTCTGCTTTTCCGTCCCCTTTATTTCAGTTGTCTGTGTACTTGCCCCTCTTTTTACCTCACTATTTGGATATCTGCTTTTCCTCCTATTAACTAATGTCCAGGTTCCTTCCCTTTGTGTATTTTAAAATTCTTCAAAATTTTGCCTGGAAGTGTGGGCTCTGTGTTCCGCATTTACTCTCCGGGATCTCTCCTCTTCAATGACTTCACCCGCTGGTTTCGTGGCCACAAAGTTTTGTCCAGCTACCCTATTTCGATTCTGTTTAACGGCGTTTGCAAACGATGGCCCAGGCTCCTGCGGCTCCTGTTCCTTGTTCTCCCGCCTCTGGTTGCCGCGAGCAGTCTCAAGGCGTTCATTCCTTTCTAGCAGTGATTTAATCTTAGACTCTAATAAATCTACTTTATTAGCTTTTTCCAAGACTACCTTCATAGACTGTCGCAACTCACGCAGCTCAGATTCCACTGTATTAAATCTATCTAAAAGCAGTCCGTATTCCTTCCTCTGTTTTTCAAGCTGAGATCTCATTTCCCAGCGCAACTCACGCATTTATTCAAGCAGCTTATCTTCTGCCTCAATCCGAGATTCATCAAGAATGACTCGATTACCACGCTCAATGTTGACATAGCTGCTGCTCGGAGTACAAGTCTTGCTCATGATGAAATGAAATGAGAGGCAGGCGAATGCCAAATCTTCAACAGGTTTTTGTGTCGTGGTATATAACTGATATACCACGACACAAAAACCTGTTGAAGATTTGGCGAAAGATCCCAGAGCCAAACTGACCCGACACGATACCGAAGATATCCCGGACGTCAGCCTATACGAGATTAGAATGGCTCTCAAACAGCTCAAGGACAACAAGGCGCCAGGTGATGACGGAATCACTGCGGAACTCCTGAAAGCGGGTGGAAAACCGGTACTTAAGATCTTTCAGCGATTGTTCAATTCCGTCATCCACGAGGGCACAACGCCGGAAGCATGGCACAGGAGCGTGGTGGTTCTGTTCTTCAAAAAGGGTGATAATACCTTGTTGAAGAATTATAGACCAATCTCGTTGTTGAGTCATGTCTGCTGCGGCAGGTTATACAAAAGACGGAAGAGTATAACCGGCCACTTTGCTTAGCGTTTGTGGACTATGAGAAAGCCTTCGATTCAGTGGAAACTTGGGCTGTGTTGAAGTCGCTGCAGAGATGCCGGATTGACTACCGGTATATCCAAGTGTTGAAGTGCTTGTATGAAAACGCCACAATGTTAGTACGTATACAGGACCAGACTACGAGGCCAATCCACTTGCAGCGTGGAGTGCGACAGGGAGACGTTATCTCCCCGAAGCTCTTTACCGCTGCGTTGGAGGACGTCTTTAAGCTTCTGGATTGCAACGGGCTTGGCATCAACATAAACGGCGAGTACATCACTCACCTGCGATTTGCCGATGACATAGTAGTCATGGCAGAGACTCTGAGAGACCTCAATACAATGCTCAACGATCTCAGCAGGGTTTCTCGACAGGTGGGCCTGAAAATGAACATGAGCAAGACGAAAATCATGTCCAATGCTCATGCACCGCCCCACCCAGTAATTGTTGAGAACTCTGCACTCGAAATTGTCGACGAGTATATTTACCTGGGACACACAGTCCAGCTAGGTAGGTCCGATTTCGAGAAAGAGATCAACCGCCGAATCCAACTCGGCTGGGCAGCGTTCGGGAAGCTCCGAGATGTCTTCTCGTCCAAAATTCCTCAGTGCCTGAAGACTAGAGTCTTCGAACAGTGCGTGTTGCCAGTGATGACTTACGGATCCGAGACATGGTCGCTAACTAAGAGCCTCATAAGTAGGCTCAGGACCGCTCAGCGGGCGATGGAGAGAGCTATGCTCGGAGTGTCCCTGCGGGATCGAATCAGAAATGAGGAGATCCGTAGGAGAACCAGAGTCACCGACATAGCTCAGCGAGTCGCGATACTGAAGTGGAAATGGGCGGGGCACTTAGTTCGAAGAGCTGATGGTCGTTGGGGTCCCAAGGTGCTAGAGTGGCGACCCCGCACCGGGAAGCGCAGTGTATATATATATATATATATATATATATATATATATATATATATATATATATATATATATATATATATATATTATATCAGTATAACCATATCAAATTACCGCTCTTCAGTACTAATAGTCTCGGGGCTAGATTGTGGATAGATGAAGGGACTTGGCGCAACTTTAAGGTTTCCTTGTAGTTTTACGATGGAACCCTAAGGAAGGAGACCTACGTTCAGTAGTGATCCGTTTATGGGTTCTTAAGCTAATGATGATATTTTGTTTCAGTCGCTCCACAATCCGTGAAACTTACGAAGAATTACGGAAAAGAAGTGCCAGCTGATGAAGCCGATACAGTCCAGAAAAATGAACAAGTATTGGAGATTATATACAATGGCGAACCGGACAAGCGATCATTCGATAACAGTGTCGTGACAAACATTAATAGTTTAGCGAATTGCGTAGTCAAAACGTATGTTTTTAAATCGCCTAAGCAGAAGAAATGTGTACCACTACAACATCAATCGCTTGTAATCGCCCAAGGAGCTGCTAGTGCTGTCTCCATGGATTTGAATTGTCACGTAGCAAGTCAGAATGTAGACATAGGACCGGATACTAATAAAATGAACGTTAATAATCGTATTGTATCTAAAACTCCACAAAGTGAAGCTAAGTTTTCCAATAATGTAGACACTAGTGACAATTGTTTATTTTCTCAGATTTTGTTCACTTGTGATGTGTGTAAACAAACGTTAAAACGAAAAAGCCTGCTAGTTAAACACATAAGAACTCACAGTGAAGTAAAGCCGTTATCTTGCAAGGTGTGCCAATACAAATGTAAATACGAAAGTGTTCTAACAACTCATATGAGAACACACACTGGCGAAAAACCTTATTCATGTAAGTTATGCGACCATAGATGTGCGAGAAAAACTCAATTATGGATTCACATGCGAACACACACTGTCGAAAAACCTTATTCATGTACGATATGCGACTTTAAATCTGCGATCAAATCTGTTTTAGTGAGACACATGCCAACACACACTGGTGAAAACCCTTATTCATGTAAATTATGCGACTATAGATATGCGAGTAAATCTGCTTTAGTGACGCACATGCGAACTCACACTGGTGAAAAACCTTATGCATGTAAGTTATGCAACTGTAGATATGCGAGTAAATCTGCTTTAGTGAGGCACATGCGAACTCACACTGGTGAAGAACCTTATTCATGTAACTTATGCGACTATAGATGTGCGAGAAAATATGATTTAGTGAGGCATATGCGAACTCACCCTGGTGAAAAACCTTATTCATGTAAGTTATGCGACCATAGATTTGCGAGTAGAACTGCTTTAGGTAGTCACATGCGAACACATACTGACGAAAACCCTCATTCATGTAATTTATGTAAGTATAGATGTGCGTTTAAATCTGATTTAGTGAGGCACATGCGAACACACACTGGCGAAAAACCTTATTTTTGTAAGTTATGCAACTACAGGTGTGCGCAACAATCTAGTCTAGTGCGTCACATGAAAACACACACTGGCGAGAAATTTTATTTATGTAATTTATGCAACTAAAGATGTGCGAAAAAAACTGATTTAGTGCGGTACACGAGAATTCACACTGGCGAAAAACCTTATTTATGTAAGTTATGCAACTATAGATTTGCGCGAAAATCTAGTGCGTCACATGCAAACACACACTGGCGAAAAATCTTATTAATGTAATTTATGCAACTATAGATGTGCGCTAAAATCTGATTTAGTGAAACACTCGAGAATTCACACTGGCGAAAAACTTTATTTATGTAAGTTATGCAACTATAGATGTGCGCGAAAATCTAGTTTAGTGCGTCACATGCAAACACACACTGGCGAATAATCTTATTTATGTAAGTTATGCATGTGCACAAAAATCTAATTTAGTGAGTCACGTCATGAGAACTCACTCTGATGAGTAACCTTAAGCTTGTAATTTAAAAGAAATAAATGAACCATTATTTCTGAACTCTTACTAACTAGTGGTTCGCCCCGAACTGAGACCTCGCGGTAACGGTATCCCATGATTATTCATTCAATCGATACATGATAACCAAAACTGACATTATTATTATGCCCGTTTTCACCAAACATACCTAAATCATCCCCTAAGTAGGAGTCTCTTAACGTAGGTAGCTCCTAAATACAATCCTAAGTCCTAACATCCGTCCCAATATCCTTTTAGGTGTCCCGTACAGGATCGTGATAAATAAGTTGACAGAAAACATCAATCACCTAACTTATAGGTAGCCCGTAAAGGTTAGGGAACGTTAGTGAAAACATTGAATTATTCATCAAACATTGAATTTAACTCGTAGTTCCATGGGAATAGTTACTGACTGCGCCATCTATTAGCATTATTGTGAAGCTATGTTGATGCTATATGAATTACTGACGCCCATTAAAAATTAAATAATCTCGTTTCTTTATAATATTCATATAATTTTAGTATTTGTTGTTCAAGTACAGGATATAAGTGACCTAAAAACATAAAATCAGTTTGAAAATCCATAGCGGACTTTTCTAGAGAGCGTCTTCAAGCGAGCGTATAAAATCGCCACTTTGAAAGCCCCCCATTTCGTCAATTTTAAGGGAAAAATTAAAAAAAAAATATTTTTGTACTCAGTTCAAAATTATCTTTAAAATGATACGTAACAATTTTATGTAACGCGATATTTTTTTTTTTACTTCGCATTCGCTTCTATGAGAGCCCCCCTGAAATAAAGATTTTTATAACTTTTTAAGCCATTTTCGGCTGGAGGCCATCGGTTTACATATTATATCTAAATTTGAAGTAATTACGTTCAGTAATTCAAAAGTTATAAGGCTCTGACAGACGGACGGACGGACGGACGGACGGACGGACAAGTGCAAATCGCCCTAGTTAACTCAAAGACCTTCGCTTCGCTCGGTCGATTAATTAGATACATAATATTGTCGCCCGCTACACAACGTACGCTACAACTGAAGCACCGCTCGAGCGCGCGGCCAGCTGCTCACCGCGAGGGGAAATGGTTTTGATAATGATGAATTCACTCGACCGTTGTGGTCGAGTAAAATTAACTGACAAATCAATATCAATACTTGTTCTGGCCAACGTTCAGCGATCAAAGACCGTGGTCTCGTGAATCGGGCCCATGAGAGGCCAGGGGCGGTTCGCTGACACGCTGGTGGTTAGAGAGGCCTCGAGGCCCTAACCTGAACGTTTATCTCCTGTCTCTAATTTAATGCGTCACATAAGAACTCACACTATACAAGTGCGCAAAAATCTCACTTAGTACGTCACGTGAGAACTAGCACTGGTGAAAAACCTTATTTATATAAGTTGTGCAACTATTGATGTGTGGATAATTATTATTCAGTGCGTCACATGAGAACACACACTGGCGAATAACCTTTAACTTGTAAGTTAAAAATAAATAAATAAACCAAACGCGTGATTAGCGTTTGTTTCCTAAAAATGAAATGCAAACGCCACGAATCCACGCAGTCTTGTCTGCCCTACACAGAATGAGATTCTCGCACAGGAGGTCCTGAACGAAGCGAGCCTGCGAGGCCCAGTGGAGCAAAAAAGGGAGGTGGCTAGCGAAGCGAGCCGGCGACTTCCCTAGAGAAAGGAAGGTCGAGTAGTTGAAGCTAAATGAAGGAGCAACGGATCGAATCTTCTGGCGTAGCCCTTTTGATTTGTACTGTATACTAACTACTTCTACTACTGTGTTGCATTACCAATACAGTTATTTACAAATGAAATGGGCTACGGCCTACGCCACAAGACACGCTCCGTCGCCCCTTAATTCAGCTTCACCTAATTCCACCTTCGTTCAGGACCTCCGTCGCGAGCTGCCGGCTCCGCGCTTTAAAAACACTCTAGGGTAAAAAAATACGACTGCGTGGAGTCGGGGTTCTTGCATTTCGTTTTTAGGTAATATTCGAAATTTGGATTTTATGTCGGAAATAAAAATATTAGTAATAAAACATGTCTTTTTATTTCTCGGCCTAATTGGTAATACAAAACAACTGCGTCATTACGTTACGTTCCCTCAAATATGGTTGAGCGAAGCAATGGCTGGGTCATGCGTCATGCTCGTGAACGGGTGCCACCACTCACCAGCGGCAATGGGGCTACTTTCTGTCTGCTCGTCTTGACATGTGTTGAATTATAATTAGAAATAATTACGTATGCTTTTGTGGAACTTCCCCTCATTGTGGAAACTCTGCATACATAGAATAATATATCTATTAAGTATATTGTAAATGTATTTTGAAAAGAGCAACTGCCGAGTTTCTTGCTGGTTCTTCTCGGCAGGAACGGCATTCTGAACCAGTGGTAGACTCATTGACGATTCAAAAGTACTTGTAAAAGTTTATTTGAATAAAAAACATTTCTATTCTATTCTATTAATCACGTAAAAAAAAAGTAGACGAATCTTTCGTCGCGCCTTATGAAGTTATGATACTAGAATTCATGCACTAACCGTTAAATAGCGTCAGTTTGATACAGTTTACACAGGTAGGTACTTCTCATATCACAATTCATAATTCATTTATTGTCCAGAACCAGTTTATAAATAAATAAAAAATGGTAGGTACATGTGGGCGCAATTGATTTCCGTTTAATTTATATTAATTATTTAAAAGTATTGTTTTGATTTCCGTATCCTTTTATTTTATATTAATTGTTTAAAAGTATTGCTTTGACTTCCGTGTCCTTTTATTTATTAAAATTAGTTTATTCAAATTGACATTTGACTTTAACAGCGTGGGTACGCCATCTTGAAATATTAGTATAAAAGGGCTGTTTCGACGATACGAATTCAGTCTCTACCCAGAGACTCATTCGACTAGTAGATGCCTTCGCGTCTAGGTCGTTCTATTTGATTGAGGGATTGCGATAGCAATCGCTCCCTAATCAAATAAATATTGTCTATACGCTTAGATTTGTGTTAATGATTAATTCATACTTTGGCAGTCTCTGCCCAGAGACTCATTCGACTATAAGATGCCTTCGCGTCTAGGTCGTTCCCTTTTGATTGAGGGATAGCGATAGCAATCGCTCCCTAATCTAATAATTATTGACTATATGTCTAGATTAGTGTAAATGATTAATTAATTATTTGATATTTTTGATAACTACCCTCACGTTTAGATGTTGTTTGATTAATTAATATTTTGATGTTTTGATAACTAACCTCATGTTCAGATGTTGTTTTGATTAATCAATACTTTGATATTTTTGATAACTACCCTCACGTTCAGATGGTGGTTTGTCTGTCGTGCTGTGGTTATTAGCTGAGTGGAAAGGGGCCGTTATTGGGGATGGTGGCGACGGCTTTAGGTAGGGTTTCAGCGTTTTAAGAGACGCGTTCTCTTAAAGCTTGATTAGTTTTGAGTAATAATTCCCGCTTCTGGTCCATGGCTAATAAATGTAAAAGAGGGGCTTTTGAGGGTACTTTGTTCGAAGAATAAACATCCTATGTAATTAAATGATCTTTCCACGCTACCTTTCCTCGTTGCGCAACAAAAGTGATTCTGACTTTGTTGCCGACGAGGATACCTGTTCCGACAGCAGCGGTGGGATCCACCTCTCCCATACTGGGGATTTCTGGATCCCAGGTCGAAAATTATTTAAGTTAAGGATGGACGAGCGATAATTTCGGGAAATTAATCTTATTGGATTTTTGCTTTATGTATCCACTTTTCCAACCTAAACATTTGATGATCACTATGCGTATCCTTTTCCAGGTCTTGTCCAAAACATCCTTCCTTAAGCGCTGGTTGTTTGCCAAGCGTATCCTTTTTCCCGGTCTTAGGGCTATATCCCAGGCGGGTGATGCCATGAAGTGATATGGCTAGATCCAAGGCGGGTGATGCCGATTAGTCCAAAACATCCTTCCTTAAGCGCTAGCTGTTTGCTAAGCGTATCCTTTTTCCCGGTCTAAGGGCTATATCCCAGGTGGGTGATGCCGAATTTTCTAAAACATCCTTCCTTAAGCGCTAGCTGGTTATCAAGTGTATCCTTTTTCCCGATCTTAGGGCTATATCCCAGGCGGGTGATGCCATGAAGTGATATGGCTAGATCCAAGGCGGGTGATGCCGAGTTGTTCAAAACATCCTTCCTTAAGCGCTGGCTGTTTGCCAAGCGTATCCTTTTTCCCGGTCTTAGGGCTATATCCCAGGCGGGTGATGCCATGAAGTGATATGGCTAGATCCAAGGCGGGTGATGCCGAGTTGTCCAAAACATCCTTCCTTAAGCGCTGGCTGTTTGCCAAGCGTATCCTTATTCCCGGTCTTACAGGCTATATGCCAGATATGTGATGCCATGAATGTGACAGGGTGATACCATTTAGATACTAATCTACAGCGCAGAGAGCGCGCTGGATCAGAATGGCCGTGTGGGCGCAATTGATTTCCGTTTAATTTATATTAATTATTTAAAAGTATTGTTTTGATTTCCGTATCCTTTTATTTTATATTAATTGTTTAAAAGTATTGCTTTGTGTTGTCGCCATTCATTCACATATTCATTTTAATACGTCATACACTTTATCAAATCACCGCTCCCTTTCCATCTCTTTCCACCTAACTCAGAACAAGAGAAAGATAGAAGACATACAAGCCGACGTTTGATGAAGTCAGTCACGCCAGCAATTCCGGGACGTGCGCACGCGCGTTAAAAACCCGTTCGAAGTCGCTAAAGTGACCACGCCGCCGCACGCCTTTAAAAAACCCTGGTTTCGTCGCGAAATTAAAACAAAAGAACTATCTATCGCATACCGCCGCCGCCTATTTGCATATGGAAGTGAAATACCTACAGAACCAGTGATCTCGAGCTATCGAAGGAGCAGAAAAATTACGAAGATTGCAGGTGAGTTCTGAGTTTATCCCATTTTCCTTCCATATTGTTTGGTCCTTCTCACTCGGATCCTCGATCCTCTATCCCATATCCCGCTATACACGTATATATATTCTCTATTCCGCTTATATTACGCTATATTTCACGCACAATTCAACATTCAGCTACACGCCGCGCAGTCGGCCGCCATACTTGTCAATTCGATACGCACCTTTCGTTACGGTAACAATGACGGAAGAAAAAGATCTTCTAATTGAAATACGAATGCTAGAAGCGAAACAACAAACTTATTATAAGCAAATACAAAGCTTATATGATCTAACGCGAGATTTGTCTAGCGATTCAGTACTTAAACAGTTCTTAATTAAAGCCAAGTTAATAGATACTTGGCGAAAGGAATTTAACACCGCCACAGAAAGATTAAACTTCCGTGTCCTTTTATTTATTAAAATTAGTTTATTCAAATTGACATTTGACTTTGACAGCGTGGGTACGCCATCTTGAAATATTAGTATAAAAGGGCTGTTTCGACGATACGAATTCAGTCTCTACCCAGAGACTCATTCGACTAGTAGATGCCTTCGCGTCTAGGTCGTTCTATTTGATTGAGGGATTGCGATAGCAATCGCTCCCTAATCAAATAAATATTGTCTATACGCTTAGATTTGTGTTAATGATTAATTCATACTTTGGCAGTCTCTGCCCAGAGACTCATTCGACTATAAGATGCCTTCGCGTCTAGGTCGTTCCCTTTTGATTGAGGGATTGCGATAGCAATCGCTCCCTAATCTAATAATTATTGACTATATGTCTAGATTAGTGTAAATGATTAATTAATTATTTGATATTTTTGATAACTACCCTCACGTTTAGATGTTGTTTGATTAATTAATATTTTGATGTTTTGATAACTACCCTCATGTTCAGATGTTGTTTTGATTAATCAATACTTTGATATTTTTGATAACTACCCTCACGTTCAGATGGTGGTTTGTCTGTCGTGCTGTGGTTATTAGCTGAGTGGAAAGGGGCCGTTATTGGGGATGGTGGCGACGGCTTTAGGTAGGGTTTCAGCGTTTTAAGAGACGCGTTCTCTTAAAGCCTGATTAGTTTTGAGTAATAATTCCCGCTTCTGGTCCATGGCTAATAAATGTAAAAGAGGGGCTTTTGAGGGTACTTTGTTCGAAGAATAAACATCCTATGTAATTAAATGATCTTTCCACGCTACCTTTCCTCGTTGCGCAACAAAAGTGATTCTGACTTTGTTGCCGACGAGGATACCTGCTCCGACATACATTATTATAGATATCACATAACATAGTAGATAAGATCTGCATGTTCTGCCGTTGCCGGTGTACAATATTATAGTATTTAACCAGTAAATTACAATTACAGGCACACATCAACAAACGCTTCTTACAACTCCATAACATGCATTACCAATCTTAATTATTTTTACAATAACAAACATTTAAATATGCTTAAATTATTTTATCTTAGTCTAATGCATAGTATTAATATTACTAGTCATTGTGAATGTTAAATGTCAATGGATATCAAAGATAGATGTGATTTATTTAATTAATTAATTTAAGTTCGAAAAATTCTTTGAGGTGATAGAAATTATACATATTGAGCCATTGAAACAACTTAGTTTTAAATCTTTTTAACGGTAAAACCTTAACACTGTTGGGTATTTTGTTAAATACTTTTATGCTCATACTTGCACAGTTTTTAGCGTAATAATGAGTTTTTGGAATGTAATTTGTAATCAAACGTTCTACGAGTATGTTTCTAGAACTACGAGTACTATAATTTGTGTTACTTGCCACTGTAAACATACTCTTATGCTTTTTAACAAAAGAACAGATTTCAAATATATATATACAAGGAAGTGGCAATAATTTGAATTTTTTAAATAATGGTCGGCAACTATCTAGAGGTGCAGCACCACACATAGCCCGCACACATTTCTTTTGGGCAATGAATGCCCTATTGACATCAGTGATATTGCCCCAAAAGATCACTCCATATCTGAGAACCGACACAACATAAGCGTGATACACTGAAAGTACAGTTTTAAAATCTACTACATTTTTAAAACGTCTTAATACGTAACAGAATCTATTTATTTTTTCACATACCATCTCTACATGAGACCTCCATGTCAATCCAAAATCCAAGGTCAACCCCAAAAACCTTACCTCCGTTGCAGAAATGATTTTTTTATTGTTATAAGCAATATTTAGAATAGGAGAGTTCTTGTCATAAAATTGCATATAATTCGTTTTAGTCAAATTAATTTGTAGATTATTCATGTCAAGCCATTTTATAATCTTATCCAAAGTGTTATTAATGTCAGATTCGTGTAGTGATTTATTGTTTTTATTTGATGTCAGAATTATGGAAATATCATCCGCAAAAAGAATGCATCTGTGGTCAGTAATTCTCGTTATGTCATTTATATAAATAATAAACAATATCGGGCCAAGGATACTGCCCTGGGGTACACCATATCTATTAATCATATAATCTGATTGACAGGATACTACTTCATTTCCGACTTTTTCAGAGAACCACATTAACACTGGGCCTCTTATACCTATGCGTTCCATTTTATCAATTAAAACCTCATGTCTTACAAAGTCAAATGCCTTGGAGAGGTCTAGAAATAATCCTGTAGTGGTTTTCTTTGAGTCAGTGCTACGAAGAACGATTTCTAATAGCGTATAAATAGCTAGTGTTGTAGATTTGTCTTTTTGGAATCCAAACTACTCTTCTTTTATGATTCCAAACTTCTAACAGTATCCCAATAATCTTTTTAGCATGCACTTTTCAAATATTTTTGAGAAGATGGGTATGAGTGTTATGGGCCGATAATTTGCAATATCATTACGGTCCCCTTTTTTATGTAGCGGTTTAATAATTGATCGCTTTAAGGTCTCAGGAAATGAGCCGGTCTCAAAAGACAGATTAATCAAGTGTATCCCCCATTTACGTGTATCTACTAATAAAATAATAGATAGCACTTTCGAGATTTTATTATACACCTTTGTCGGTGTAATTAATATATATCTAATACTTTTAAACGAGCAATTCTTGTATATATAATACTTTGAGTATTAAACCAATTTAATACTCAAAGATATAATATGAATCTCGGAAACGGCTCCAACGATTTTCATGAAATTTAGTATGCAGGAGGTTTCGGGGGCGATAAATCTATCTAGCTAGGTAGATATTATATAAATATAAATAAATATATATATATATATATATATATATATATATATATATATATATTATATCAAATTACCGCTCTTCAGTACTAATAGTCTCGGGGCTAGATTGTGGATAGATGAAGGGACTTGGCGCAACTTTAAGGATTCCTTGTAGTTTTACGATGGAACCCTAAGGAAGGAGACCTACGTTCAGTAGTGATCCGTTTATGGGTTCTCAAGCTGATGATGATATTTTGTTTCAGTCGCTCCACTATCCGTGAAACTTACGAAGAATTACGGAAATGAAGTGCCAGCTGATGAAGCCGATACAGTCCAGAAAAATGAACAAGTATTGGAGATTATATACAATGGCGAACCGGACAAGCGATCATTCGATAACAGTGTCGTGACAAACATTAATAGTTTAGCGAATTGCGTAGACAAAAAGTATGTTTTTAAATCGCCTAAGCAGAAGAAATGTGTACCACTACAACATCAATCGCTTGTAATCGCCCAAGGAGCTGCTACTGCTGTCTCCATGCATTTAAATTATCACGTAGCAAGTCAGAATGTAGACATAAGACAGGTTACTAATAAAATGAACGTTAATAATCGTATTGTATATAAAACTCCACAAAGTGAAGCTAAGTTTTCCAATAATGTAGATACTAGTGACAATAGTTTATTTTCTCAGAGTTTGTTCACTTGTGATGTGTGTAAACAAACGTTAAAACGAAAAAGCCTGCTAGTTAAACACATAAGAACTCACAGTGAAGTAAAGCCGTTATCTTGCAAGTTTTGCCAATACAAATGTAAATACGAAAGTGTTCTAACAACTCATATGAGAACACACACTGGCGAAAAACCTTATTCATGTAAGTTATGCGACCATAGATGTGCGAGAAAAACTCAATTATTGATTCACATGCCAACACACACTGTCGAAAAACCTTATTCATGTACGGTATGCGACTTTAAATCTGCGATCAAATCTGTTTTAGTGAGACACATGCGAACACACACTGGTGAAAACCCTTATTCATGTAAATTATGCGACTATAGATGTGCGAGTAAATCTGCTTTAGTGACGCACATGCGAACTCACACTGGTGAAAAACCTTATTCATGTAACTTATGCGACTATAGATGTGCGAGAAAATCTGATTTAGTGAGGCATATGCGAACTCACACTGGTGAAAAACCTTATTCATGTAAGTTATGCGACCATAGATTTGCGAGTAAAACTGCTTTAGGTAGTCACATGCGAACACATACTGGCGAAAAACCTCATTCATGTAATTTATGTAAATATAGATGTGCGTTTAAATTTGATTTAGTGAGGCACATGCGAACACACACAGGCGAAAAACCTTATTCATGTAAGTTATGCGACTATAGATGCGCGGTTAAATGTGGTTTAGTGAAGCACATGCGAACACACACTGGTGAAAAACCTTATTCATGTAAGTTATGCGACTATAGATGCACGAGTAAATCTGCTTTAGTGAGGCACATGCGAACACACACTGGCGAAAAACCTTTTTCATGTACGTTTTGCGACTATAGATGTGCGAGTAAATTTGATTTAGTGAAGCACATGCGAACACACACTGGCGAAAAACCTTTTTCATGTACGTTATGCAACTATAGATGTGCGGATAAATCCGCTTTAGTGAGGCACATGCGAACACACACTGGCGAAAAACCCTTATTCATGTAAGTTATGCGACAGATGTGCGAAAAACCATAATTTAGTGGTACACATGAGAACTCACTATGATGAAAAACCTTAAACTTGTAACTTTGAAATAAATATTTTTTTTTATTTCTGAACATTAAGAATAGAATAGCTGAATGGCAGATTTCGCAAGAACAAGCGGGATTTGTAAAGGGTAGAGGCACGAGGGAACAAATTTTAAACATCCGTCAGTTGATAGAGAAGTGTTATGAGTTTGATACGCCGGTTCTGTTGTGTTTCGTAGACCATAGTAAGGCTTTTGACTGCGTAAATTGGGAACACCTATGGAAAGTCTTGTCGGAGCTGGGTATACCGAAACACCTGATTGCTTTATTACACTCTCTCTACCACGGCAGTTCAGGAATGGTAAGGGTCAATGACATTATTTCAGCGCCTCTGTTCCTCGCGAAAAGAGTACGACAGGGCTTGTAACGACCCTAGTCCTTCGTACAAAGGAATTTTTCATGTTTGATAGTTTTAAAAATTGTTGATTAAATTTTATCAAAATCGGTACGGTAGTTAAGTTACGAGATGTACTTTCACATGAGATCATAAATATAATAATTTTAGGAACTTCAATTTTCATGTCATATAATTTCAATTTGACGTTGACGCTATTCTGTAGAACGATATACTATAGGGGAAGGCAGCGACGACCGCAGCGTCGTCGACGCGCGGATCGTATATAAGAAAGAACATTGTTCGTGTATTTGGGCATATGTTCAGAGACTTAAACATGCACATACTGTATTATGAGAAATGTGAAGTGGTATGTAGTGACATACTTTATATCAATTATTATTGATAAAATACAAGGGGGGCGATACACGAAATCTATTATGAGTGATACCTAATCTGACGTTGGAAGCTGCTTAATAGATGGGGAGCTCTAGCGCCTTGGTGCTTTATGAACCTGTCTTTGGGCTTGCGACCGACGATCTCAGATTAAGATTGATCTATATCGCGATGCTCTATGCTGAGTGTTGTGTCAACCTGTAGGTTGGATGCCGGGATAGGATAAGCTTAGGATGGGCTACTAAACTTGCCAGTCCGGGCTGTCTGGTCCAGGTGTCTGATTCTACTTTCGAACTTGCTCTGACGTTAAGTTGGAGCCTATTAGTAGTAGTAGCCTATTAGCCTAGTATTGACAAATAATTACCCAAAGTAATATATGTATGGTTAAGAAATTTAAGATGCGATCTCATTGCGTCAATTATTATAATAATACATTGTTGTTTTAATGGACGCAACTGAGTGGTCCTTGATGTACCACAAAAGGTAGGAGCTCACCATCGTTTGGCGTGCAGGGAGCCAACGATCATCATTTTATTTTTCATAATAAAATGATGCCATCTTAAGTTTGAACGTTGCCTATGGACTCAAAGGAACTTGAAGCAATGATGTGTAGTGTAGACGTTCAACGTGATGTTGAATGTCGAGGTGCATAAGTTGTGATGTAGGTTCTTTTGATGTTTACCCATAGAAATAATTGTGTCTCTCGACATCAGTGTTGAGTCTCGTGATAATGGAGCAAACCGGTATCATTCATACTGGATTTTAAACATTCTTTAATATAAACCAATACGGGACTCCACTAAAATCTCATACACGAGCTCTCGCATATATCGCTTAGGTCTTATGAACTCATTACTTCTGACGCTCTAAAAGTTTCTTGGGTTAATACGATCACAACATTATAAAGGGTTCTACCACTAGCGAATCACGTGCCACGCTAAAGAAATAATTTAAAAATAGAAAGATTTATAGGAATTATAGGGTAGAGAATTTCGTAGGGCACTTAGTTCAGTTACAGGCTGCATAGTATCCCCATTGCTTTTCAACGCTTACGGAGAGTACATAATGAGACAAGTGCTCTCGAACTAGAATGGTGGCGTCAGTATCGGAGGTCAGAAATTGACCAATCTGCGGTACGCGGATGACACTACGCTCATAGCATCTAGCGAAGCCGAAATGACGACACTACTTCAGAGGTTGGAGACCGTTAGCACTACCTTGGATCTTTCGATAAACCGCGCCAAAACGAAATTAATGGTTGTGAATCGATCCGGAAAACTGGAACTCAATGGTACTACTGGTCTGGAAGTGGTAAGCGATTTTATATATCTGGGATCCAACATTAGCAACAGGGGCGGCTGTGAAGTAGAGGTCCGTCGTCGCATAGGAATGGCAAAGAGCGCTATGTCCCGGCTCTCTAAACTATGGAAAGATCGTAACATCTCGCGACGGACGAAAACTCACTTGGTATGCACGCTCATCTTTTCCATCTTTCTTTATGGAGCCGAGACATGGACCTTAAAGGCAACCGACTGCAAGAGGATAGATGCCTTCGAGATGTGGTGTTGGAGGCGGATGCTGAATATCTCCTGGACTGAACATAGGACCAGAGTCTCCATATTAAAAACGCTAGGCGTAAAAACTCGGCTATCATCCATCTGTCTGCAGAAAACACTCGAGTACTTCGGTCACATAGCCCGAAAAGATGCGACCAGCATAAAAAATCTCATGCTCACAGGGAAGATCGAAGGAAAAAGGCCACGCGGACGGAGCCCGAGACGTTGGACGGACCAGGTGAAGGAGGCGCTTGATTCCAGCATCTACTGTGCTAACCACGCGGCGGAGAACCGCCAACGTTGGAAAGAAACAATCAAGAGGGTGTTATCAAGAAGGAGCCACGATCTTCAGTAATGAGGAAGCGACGCAAGGAGGAAGAATAGAATAGAATAGAAATGTTTTTTATTCAAATAAACTTTTTTACAAGTGCCTTTGAATCGTCGATGAGTCTACCACTGGTTCGGAATGCCCTTCCTGCCGAGAAGAACCAGCAATAAACTCGGCGGTTCATCAGTAAATTACTAGGGATGCATCGATACGCACTTCAGCCGATATGATACCGATACACATATATTTATAAAAATGTATCACCGATACCGATTAACGGCCAGTAAAGATTTAAAGATATCAATAAAAAGCTGAGGCTTTAGAAACAGATAAAATTACTCATACTTATAATATACTTATAATAAACTAGTAGGGCGCGTGGGTGCGCGGCCCACTAAAGTGGACCGCGGTTTTTCTGTTCATCAATTAGAGTTTCAGGTCTTGATCATTTTTTACCTAAACACCACTCTTTCATCTTTTATACTCTCCGAGATGGACACCTGTGAAATTTGTATAGCCGCCATCTGGAATCCGCCATCTTGGTTTTTTTCAGCTCACTGCCAATTGGATGTGGTTTCGAGTATTTTTTCTTTTAGCAGCCCCCGCCTATCTTTAATAACCTGGCTGTGCTCCTCACCCACCTTCCAAATCCTCAATCATCATAGTAATTTGTCAGAATGAGTATTCTTTTATAAAATCAAATTTTGAAATAAATCGTATCAAAGTCTTGCATAGTTTCCATTTTCTTCTTCAATATTCGCCATATATTTTGTATGGAAAAAGAATCCGCCATGTTGAATTTTTTTCTGTTCATCAAGTAGACCTTCGGGTCTTGATCATTTTTTTCCAAGAAACCACTCTTCCATCTTGTATACTCTCCGAGATAGAGACCGTCGAAGATTGTATGGCCGACATCTTGAATCCACCATTTTGGAATTTTTTTCAGCTCACTGGCAATTGGATGAGGTTTCGAGTGACTTTTGTTCGAACACCCCCAATATTTCGGATTAGCTATCAATTCACTATTATTTCAAACATGGCGACCTATATTTGGCGCAGACAATACTTACTACGTGATTTTTGCATGGGTATAGTTGAGGACCTTGAGATTGACATAGGCTACTTTTTATCCCGGAAATAGATAAAAGAACGTGATAAAAGAACCAAATAAATCCTTTTTTTTCTGATGCTATGTAAAAATCCCAAAAAGAGTCTTAAATCACTCATCACAAAAACAGGCACAGAATTCTTCACTATAATAACTATACTTTGTTGTTACTTCAATTTACAATTTTCAATCAGGTACTTATGAAGTTTTATCGCATAAATAGTGCCCGCGTCCGTACGTCGCGAATGCCATGGCCACACTTATTGTAGTGTGTTGAATTCACTACAACTCAGTTGAACATGGTACGTGTTCGTAACACACACTAACGAAAGATCTTTTTTATGTAAGTTATGCGACTATAGATTTGTGGAAAAATCAAATTTTTTTTTAGTCCATGAATCTTTTTTTTTTTATTTATTTATTTATTTACATAAAACAAAAATATTACAAAGACAGTACAGTTTGGTGTAAACATAAACTCATTTGAGTTTTTCCGTACACCATTGCCGTCGACATCGATACGCGGAAAAATACTTAAATCTAAAAATTAAATCTATAATAATATATTTATTGTAGGAACCTTATAACTATTCATTACAATTTACAATAAAAATAAGCTACATCAAATACTTATAGCTATATAGTAGTAAATTTATTATATTTTAATGTAGGTAGGTAGGCTTACAATAATTTAAAAGTGAAGAGCGTAAAAACCTTTTGCACTCGATTCACTTCAAAGTTTCAACGTAAATAGACATGATACAGGATGATTAATTTTATATTATTTAATGCGTCACATAAGAACTCACACTATACAAGTGCGCAAAAATCTCATTTAGTGTGTCCCATGAGAACTCAAACTGGTGAAAAACCTTATTCATGTAAGTTATGCAACTATAGATATGTGGGAAATTATTATTTAGTGCGTCACATGAGAACTTACACTGGCGAATAACCTTTAACTTGTAAGTTAAAAATAAATAAATAAACCTAACGTTAATCACGCGTTTGTTTCCTAAAAATGAAATGCAAAGGGCACGAATCCACGCATTCTTGTCTGCCCTACACAGAGCCAGAAACTCAGATAGGAGGTCCTGAATGAAGGGAGCAAAGGAGGGAGGTGGCGAGCGAAGGGAGCCGGCGACTTCCCTAGAGAAAGGAAGGTCGAGTAGTTGAAGCTAAACGAGTTAAAGTAAACTAAGCTAAGCTAAGGAGCAACGGATCGAGTCTTCTGGCGTAGCCCATTTGATTTGTACTGTATACTACCTACTTCTACTACTATGTTGCATTACCAATACAAATCAAATGGGCTACGGCCTACGCCACAAGACACGCTCCGTCGCCCCTTAATTCAACTTCACCTAATTCGACCTTCGTTCAGGACCTCCGTCGCGAGCTTCTGGCTCCGCGCTTTAAAAACGCACCAGGGTAAAAACGACGACTGCGTGGAGTCGGGGTTTTTGCATTTTGCGTTTTTAGGTAATATTCGTGATTTAATGTTGGAAATAAAAACATTATCAATTAAACATGTCTTTTTATTTCTCGGCGTAATTGGTAGTACAAAACAACTGCGTCATTGCTCACGTAAAAAAGAAAAGACGAATCTTTCGTCGCGCCTTATGATACTAGAATTCATGCACTAACCGTTAAATAGCGTCAGTTTGATACAGTTCACACAGGTAGGTACTTCTCATATCACAATGAGATAGACGAGTAAAAAAATATCCCCCATTTACGTGTATCTACTAATAAAATAATAGATAGCACTTTAGAGATTTTATTATACACCTTTGTGGGTGTAATTAATATATTATATCTAATCTAATACTTTTAAACGAGCAATTCTTGTATATACACACATCAAAAGTGTCTAGGGATCAAGCATTTTTATGCGGATTTCTTGAGATTGAGATGTGGCTTTGTAATAAATTTATGATTTTATAAATTTATATGGATCCTTTTTGGTGCATTTCATAATTTGAATCAGGAACTGTCAATCAAATTCGAGTAAAAGATGAAAATCAGCTGTCAATATTTTCCCTATAAAAACATACAACGCATTGAAGACATTATTACACTAGCGGCACGCTATGATGGCCGGTTTGACGTTTGTCCGCTCATGAAGTTCCGTATTAATTGATAACGACTTTGAAGGAAATAATTGTATTACTTTATTGACGATAGTGATGTGCAGAGATTCATAAATTTTATCGAATGTAGTTTTAGGTTTAGGACTCAAAATTTATTTATTAAATTGATTTCTAAAATGTATACAAGTGTAGAAAAATCAGTTTGCACCATTTAAGGGGTGAATGTACTTGTGAATATGACCAATTTTCACTATGTGGACAAACCTCTGAAATCGCAAAAAAATATCAGCTGTTTCATACAAAAGGTAAAATTTTTATTTTTATATGATATATACCACAACTCGGCATTTGGTTTTCTAAATTGAAAATTTTTAAAAATGGAATCTAATACGATCGTCACATAGGATCGCTGGCTAGCACAACTACTACCTCCGGCAAACTCGCGTCAATGCTCAATGCAAAACAAAGCAGTTTCGAATTGACGTTGCTTCGAAAAGTATAAACTGTCAGTGCAATGCGATTGTGATATAGTTTTGACCTGGCTTTGGATTTCAAATATTGATACTGCATTACTGTTGACCCTTGCTCGTTAATTTGGACTCTGTTCAAGCCCTTTGTTGTGGATTTCGTCGATATGACCGAACGTACGCAGAGAACTGTTCTAAATAGTCAGACACGTGAGTTCGTAATACGCCTTCGTAACTATTTCGATCGTGAAGCTCAAAATGGAGGGCCAATTTTACCTATAACGTCAGTGGTTGAACGCGTAGCTGATGCGCTTAATATTGGACAACGAACTGTTAGACGGATAACTAAAAAAAAATATGGCGAGACTGGCACAGAAGAAAATAAACTTCACACACCAAAAAAGAGAAAACGAGCAAAACCAGTCGTAGGCATCGATAGCTTTGATGCCGATGCTATCCGAAGACATGTTTACGGCTACTATTTACAGAAGGAGTATCCAACAAGAAAAAAGTTGGTGCATTCACTGAAGGAAGCTGGATTATTCTTCGGTGGGGAAAGTTCTTTAACGAAGATTTTGAAGACCATTGGATTTCGATACAAAAAATGTAACAAACGCAAAATATTGATGGAAAGATTTGATATAGCGATGGCAAGGTATACTTTTTTACGGCAAGTGAAAGAAATCAAAAATTGGCAAAATGTTGTGTTCTTGGATGAAACATGGCTTAATGCTAACCATACTGTAGGCCGTTCTTGGAACGATGACACAGCAGCATCTACTTCCAAAGTTCCTGTAGGAAAAGGATCGCGACTTATAATTTGTCACGCCGGAACCATCAACGGGTTTGTCGAAGGTTCTCTCATGGCTTTTGCGTCAAAAACCACTGGAGACTATCATGAAGACATGAATGGAGAAAAGTTTACTGAATGGTTTACCTCAATGTTGTGTAGCCTCCCTGAACCATCTATTATAATTATGGACAACGCCCCATACCACTCGATGCAAATTGACAAGCCACCTGCCCAATCCCAAAAGAAAGCTGATATCGTCGCATGGCTTCGTAAAAATGGCGTAGATGCAAACATGAATATGTTAAAAGCGGAATTAGTACGTCTTTTAAAAGAAAACAAACCAACCAAGATCCGATACGTCATTGACGAAATAGCATTAGAACATGGGCACAGAGTTATACGGTTACCGCCTTACCATTGTGAGTATAATGCGATTGAGTTGGTGTGGGCTCAAATTAAGGGATATGCTGCAAGACACAATACAGAACCCCCATTTACCACAAAAAAAATGCTAAAATTATTAGAAGAAGCTTGTGAACATGTGACTAAAGGAGACTGGGAAAAGGTTGTGAATAGAACTGTTAAATTAATAAGGGAAGATTATGAAAGAGATGTGAAAATAGATATAATATTATAGAAAACGAACATATAATTATTAATGTAGGTGATGATAGCAGTGACGACAGTGAAAATAGTAGTATGGACGAATCTGATTAATTATGGCCTTTTGTGGCACCTTTTTTGGTATCTTTTGTATTCATATGTTTCTTGTGTGCATATAAAGTATGTATATTCATTTTCATTCAAATATTCAGTTCGTTCAAATAAATTAAATAAACATATACATTTTTGTTTTATTAAACCTATTTAATCAGGTACAAAAACAAAACTTAATTGTTTTTTGTTCGAGAATAAATTGACATTCCACATCACTATTGTAATGTGTCAAACCGGCCATCATAGCGTGCCGCTAGTGTAGTGCTACTGTTTCCCTACTACTGATTAAAACCAACGTTATTATGGAGCGGCGACGTCATTTAAGCAGGGAAGAAATGCTCAGAGCCGTGGGAATGATAGAAGCTGGTTCCCGGCAACGTACTGTGGCTTTAGCTCTGAATACAAGTCAGAGTGTTATCAGTCGACTTTGGACACGTTACCGAAGCACTGGTACCGTGGCTGAGCGCCATGGAGGACGGTATCGCTGCACCACACGGAGACAAGACCGATACATTCAAATCTTAACTCGAAGAGCTCCAACAATAACCGCCATGATGTTAGCCGTGAGGCTTCATCACTCTTCAGGGAACTTAATTAGCGACCAAACAGTCAGAAACCGCTTGCATGAAGTGAACCTTCATTCCCGAAGACCGCTACGGGTACCACCTATAGCAATGCACAATCGTAGGATTCGATATCAATGGGCTCTTGAACACAGAAATTGGGCAGAAGAACAATGGCGTTTCGTGTGCTTTTCTGATGAGTCTCGTTTTGGTATGAGACCGGATACAAGACGTATACGACACTGGAGAACCCCTGGACGCCAACAGCGATTAAAATCCTGCCAGGAAGTCCATCCTTATAGTGGTGGAACCATCATGGTATGGGCGGGTATTTGGATCGGCGGAAGAACTGAGTTGATTTGGATCAGAGGCAACCTCAACGCTCAAATTTATGCTGAGACGATTGTATCAGACGTCATCGTTCCTCTACAAGTGCAAATCGGTCCCTTATTTCAGTTAATGCATGATAATGCACGACCGCACACCGCAAGAGTTGTAAGACAGACTCTCGCCGCAGCTAACATCAATGTCCTGCCCTGGCCTGCTCAGTCGCCAGACTTGAACCCGATTGAGCATGCATGGGATATGCTACAGAGAAGAGCTCTGCCGAATATGGAGGGTATCCAGTGGCAAGAAGACCTTTTTTTGTTGTTGCAACGAACATGGGCGGCCATTCCACAGCGTGATTTGGATGAACTCATTTTGAGTATGCCAAACCGATGTTCTTGTGTTGTTAGTGTTCGCGGGAGAAACACGGATTATTAATTGTTTAAGTTACCCAATAAAATTTTAAAGAAAACTGTTATTTCAGTCTTTTTTTCGAACTTTAATGTTAGTGGTTCAAATGTCAAAAATCCCTTTATTAGGAAAATGGCAAATTTCTTTATTAATGCAAAGGTGACTTGGTTTATCGTTACTGTGACAAACGAAAACACTTTATTTGATGAATCCTTAAAGAAAATTTTAATTAATATCAATCAGGAGAAAAGTTATTGCAAAAATATATGTTGATCCCTAGACACTTTTGATGTGTTTATAATATGAATCACGGAAACGGCTCCAACGATTTTCATGAAATTTAGTACGCAGAAGGTTTCGGGGGCGATAAATCTATCTAGCTAGGTAGATATTAATTAAATATAAATATATATATATATATATATATATATATATATTTATATTTAATTAAGTTATGTATATGTTTATTTAATTTATTTGAACGAACTGAATATTTGAATGAAAATGAATATACATACTTTATATGCACACAAGAAACATATGAATACAAAAGATACCAAAAAAGGTGCCACAAAAGGCCATAATTAATCAGATTCGTCCATACTACTATTTTCACTGTCGTCACTGCTATCATCACCTACATTAATAATTATATGTTCGTTTTCTATAATATTATCTATTTTCACATCTCTTTCATAATCTTCCCTTATTAATTTAACAGTTCTATTCACAACCTTTTCCCAGTCTCCTTTAGTCACATGTTCACAAGCTTCTTCTAATAATTTTAGCATTTTTTTTGTGGTAAATGGGGGTTCTGTATTGTGTCTTGCAGCATATCCCTTAATTTGAGCCCACACCAACTCAATCGCATTATACTCACAATGGTAAGGCGGTAACCGTATAACTCTGTGCCCATGTTCTAATGCTATTTCGTCAATGACGTATCGGATCTTGGTTGGTTTGTTTTCTTTTAAAAGACGTACTAATTCCGCTTTTAACATATTCATGTTTGCATCTACGCCATTTTTACGAAGCCATGCGACGATATCAGCTTTCTTTTAGGATTGGGCAGGTGGCTTGTCAATTTGCATCGAGTGGTATGGGGCGTTGTCCATAATTATAATAGATGGTTCAGGGAGGCTACACAACATTGAGGTAAACCATTCAGTAAACTTTTCTCCATTCATGTCTTCATGATAGTCTCCAGTGGTTTTTGACGCAAAAGCCATGAGAGAACCTTCGACAAACCCGTTGATGGTTCCGGCGTGACAAATTATAAGTCGCGATCCTTTTCCTACAGGAACTTTGGAAGTAGATGCTGCTGTGTCATCGTTCCAAGAACGGCCTACAGTATGGTTAGCATTAAGCCATGTTTCATCCAAGAACACAACATTTTGCCAATTTTTGATTTCTTTCACTTGCCGTAAAAAAGTATACCTTGCCATCGCTATATCAAATCTTTCCATCAATATTTTGCGTTTGTTACATTTTTTGTATCGAAATCCAATGGTCTTCAAAATCTTCGTTAAAGAACTTTCCCCACCGAAGAATAATCCAGCTTCCTTCAGTGAATGCACCAACTTTTTTCTTGTTGGATACTCCTTCTGTAAATAGTAGCCGTAAACATGTCTTCGGATAGCATCGGCATCAAAGCTATCGATGCCTACGACTGGTTTTGCTCGTTTTCTCTTTTTTGGTGTGTGAAGTTTATTTTCTTCTGTGCCAGTCTCGCCATATTTTTTTTTAGTTATCCGTCTAACAGTTCGTTGTCCAATATTAAGCGCATCAGCTACGCGTTCAACCACTGACGTTATAGGTAAAATTGGCCCTCCATTTTGAGCTTCACGATCGAAATAGTTACGAAGGCGTATTACGAACTCACGTGTCTGACTATTTAGAACAGTTCTCTGCGTACGTTCGGTCATATCGACGAAATCCACAACAAAGGGCTTGAACAGAGTCCAAATTAACGAGCAAGGGTCAACAGTAATGCAGTATCAATATTTGAAATCCAAAGCCAGGTCAAAACTATATCACAATCGCATTGCACTGACAGTTTATACTTTTCGAAGCAACGTCAATTCGAAACTGCTTTGTTTTGCATTGAGCATTGACGCGAGTTTGCCGGAGGTAGTAGTTGTGCTAGCCAGCGATCCTATGTGACGATCGTATTAGATTCCATTTTTAAAAATTTTCAATTTAGAAAACCAAATGCCGAGTTGTGGTATATATCATATAAAAATAAAAATTTTACCTTTTGTATGAAACAGCTGATATTTTTTTGCGATTTCAGAGGTTTGTCCACATAGTGAAAATTGTTCATATTCACAAGTACATTCACCCCTTAAATGGTGCAAACTGATTTTTCTACACTTGTATACATTTTAGAAATCAATTTAATAAATAAATTTTGAGTCCTAAACCTAAAACTACATTCGATAAAATTTATGAATCTCTGCACATCACTATCGTCAATAAAGTAATACAATTATTTCCTTCAAAGTCGTTATCAATTAATACGGAACTTCATGAGCGGACAAACGTCAAACCGGCCATCATAGCGTGCCGCTAGTGTAATAATGTCTTCAATGCGTTGTATGTTTTTATAGGGAAAATATTGACAGCTGATTTTCATCTTTTACTCGAATTTGATTGACAGTTCCTGATTCAAATTATGAAATGCACCAAAAAGGATCCATATAAATTTATAAAATCATAAATTTATTACAAAGCCACATCTCAATCTCAAGAAATCCGCATAAAAATGCTTGATCCCTAGACACTTTTGATGTGTGTATATACAAGAATTGCTCGTTTAAAAGTATTAGATTAGATATAATATATTAATTACACCCACAAAGGTGTATAATAAAATCTCTAAAGTGCTATCTATTATTTTATTAGTAGATACACGTAAATGGGGGATATTTTTTTACTCGTCTATCTCATTGTGATATGAGAAGTACCTACCTGTGTGAACTGTATCAAACTGACGCTATTTAACGGTTAGTGCATGAATTCTAGTATCATAAGGCGCGACGAAAGATTCGTCTTTTCTTTTTTACGTGAGCAATGACGCAGTTGTTTTGTACTACCAATTACGCCGAGAAATAAAAAGACATGTTTAATTGATAATGTTTTTATTTCCAACATTAAATCACGAATATTACCTAAAAACGCAAAATGCAAAAACCCCGACTCCACGCAGTCGTCGTTTTTACCCTGGTGCGTTTTTAAAGCGCGGAGCCAGAAGCTCGCGACGGAGGTCCTGAACGAAGGTCGAATTAGGTGAAGTTGAATTAAGGGGCGACGGAGCGTGTCTTGTGGCGTAGGCCGTAGCCCATTTGATTTGTATTGGTAATGCAACATAGTAGTAGAAGTAGGTAGTATACAGTACAAATCAAATGGGCTACGCCAGAAGACTCGATCCGTTGCTCCTTAGCTTAGCTTAGTTTACTTTAACTCGTTTAGCTTCAACTACTCGACCTTCCTTTCTCTAGGGAAGTCGCCGGCTCCCTTCGCTCGCCACCTCCCTCCTTTGCTCCCTTCATTCAGGACCTCCTATCTGAGTTTCTGGCTCTGTGTAGGGCAGACAAGAATGCGTGGATTCGTGCCCTTTGCATTTCATTTTTAGGAAACAAACGCGTGATTAACGTTAGGTTTATTTATTTATTTTTAACTTACAAGTTAAAGGTTATTCGCCAGTGTAAGTTCTCATGTGACGCACTAAATAATAATTTCCCACATATCTATAGTTGCATAACTTACATGAATAAGGTTTTTCACCAGTTTGAGTTCTCATGGGACACACTAAATGAGATTTTTGCGCACTTGTATAGTGTGAGTTCTTATGTGACGCATTAAATAATATAAAATTAATCATCCTGTATCATGTCTATTTACGTTGAAACTTTGAAGTGAATCGAGTGCAAAAGGTTTTTACGCTCTTCACTTTCCACCACGAGCCACGATCTTCAGTAATGAGGAAGCGACGCAAGGAGGAAGAATAGAATAGAATAGAAATGTTTTTTATTCAAATAAACTTTTTTACAAGTGCCTTTGAATCGTCGATGAGTCTACCACTGGTTCGGAATGCCCTTCCTGCCGAGAAGAACCAGCAATAAACTCGGCGGTTCATCAGTAAATTACTAGGGATGCATCGATACGCACTTCAGCCGATATGATACCGATACACATATATTTATAAAAATGTATCACCGATACCGATTAACGGCCAGTAAAGATTTAAAGATATCAATAAAAAGCTGAGGCTTTAGAAACAGATAAAATTACTCATACTTATAATATACTTATAATAAACTAGTAGGGCGCGTGGGTGCGTGGCCCACTAAAGTGGACCGCGGTTTTTCTGTTCATCAATTAGAGTTTCAGGTCTTGATCATTTTTTACCTAAACACCACTCTTTCATCTTTTATACTCTCCGAGATGGACACCTGTGAAATTTGTATAGCCGCCATCTGGAATCCGCCATCTTGGTTTTTTTCAGCTCACTGCCAATTGGATGTGGTTTCGAGTATTTTTCTTTTAGCAGCCCCCGCCTATCTTTAATAACCTGGCTGTGCTCCTCACCCACCTTCCAAATCCTCAATCATCATAGTAATTTGTCAGAATGAGTATTCTTTTATAAAATCAAATTTTGAAATAAATCGTATCAAAGTCTTGCATAGTTTCCATTTTCTTCTTCAATATTCGCCATATATTTTGTATGGAAAAAGAATCCGCCATGTTGAATTTTTTTCTGTTCATCAAGTAGACCTTCGGGTCTTGATCATTTTTTTCCAAGAAACCACTCTTCCATCTTGTATACTCTCCGAGATAGAGACCGTCGAAGATTGTATGGCCGACATCTTGAATCCACCATTTTGGAATTTTTTTCAGCTCACTGGCAATTGGATGAGGTTTCGAGTGACTTTTGTTCGAACACCCCCAATATTTCGGATTAGCTATCAATTCACTATTATTTCAAACATGGCGACCTATATTTGGCGCAGACAATACTTACTACGTGATTTTTGCATGGGTATAGTTGAGGACCTTGAGATTGACATAGGCTACTTTTTATCCCGGAAATAGATAAAAGAACGTGATAAAAGAACCAAATAAATCCTTTTTTTTCTGATGCTATGTAAAAATCCCAAAAAGAGTCTTAAATCACTCATCACGAAAGCAGGCACAGAATTCTTCACTATAATAACTATACTTTGTTGTTACTTCAATTTACAATTTTCAATCAGGTACTTATAAAGTTTTATCGCATAAATAGCGCCCGCGTCCGTACGTCGCGAATGCCATGGCCACACTTATTGTAGTGTGTTGAATTCACTACAACTCAGTTGAACATGGTACGTGTTCGTAACACACACACTAACGAAAGATCTTTTTTATGTAAGTTATGCGACTATAGATTTGGGGAAAAATCAAATTTTTTTTTAGTCCATGAATCTTTTTTTTTTTATTTATTTATTTATTTACATAAAACAAAAATATTACAAAGACAGTACAGTTTGGTGTAAACATAAACTCATTTGAGTTTTTCCGTACACCATTGCCGTCGACATCGATACGCGGAAAAATACTTAAATCTAAAAATTAAATCTATAATAATATATTTATTGTAGGAACCTTATAACTATTCATTACAATTTACAATAAAAATAAGCTACATCAAATACTTATAGCTATATAGTAGTAAATTTATTATATTTTAATGTAGGTAGATAGGCTTACAATAATTTAAAAGTGAAGAGCGTAAAAACCTTTTGCACTCGATTCACTTCAAAGTTTCAACGTAAATAGACATGATACAGGATGATTAATTTTATATTATTTAATGCGTCACATAAGAACTCACACTATACAAGTGCGCAAAAATCTCATTTAGTGTGTCCCATGAGAACTCAAACTGGTGAAAAACCTTATTCATGTAAGTTATGCAACTATAGATATGTGGGAAATTATTATTTAGTGCGTCACATGAGAACTTACACTGGCGAATAACCTTTAACTTGTAAGTTAAAAATAAATAAATAAACCTAACGTTAATCACGCGTTTGTTTCCTAAAAATGAAATGCAAAGGGCACGAATCCACGCATTCTTGTCTGCCCTACACAGAGCCAGAAACTCAGATAGGAGGTCCTGAATGAAGGGAGCAAAGGAGGGAGGTGGCGAGCGAAGGGAGCCGGCGACTTCCCTAGAGAAAGGAAGGTCGAGTAGTATTACCGACTCTAACAGTGGTTATCGATTCCTCGTGGACACTGGGGCGAACATTTCAGTCATTTCAAAGCCATCACAGAGCTCAAAAAAGGCAAGCGAGTTGAAATTATTTGCCGCCAACGGAACCATTATCAATACATATGGAAAAAAAACCCTAACCTTAAATTTGGGGTTACGCCGCCCATTCATCTGGACCTTTGTTATTGCCGACGTCAAGATATATTAGGAGGTTGAACCTATATTGGTTGGTTGGACACGTTGGGTACGATCTCGTCGGATGAACGCGTCGGATGACTCGGTTGAGGATCACTGCTTCGTACGTCGGAGAGCAGAATCACGTTGAGGTTTTTTCACGGTCGGGGTCACCACTGTTACGTTACACCGCGGCTGCAGTGTAACAGCGTGTTCTTGCAGAGAGATGAGGTAAGGAATAAAGAAACACAGACTGCAGTGTCTAATGGTAGTGGCATATATTACGTATTTACAAAAGATCTTATATACTAATTAATTTTATAAATAAAGGTGGGAAGAGATGTGCTTGGATATTACGTACGTGCAAAAGTTGCTGAACTAATATTATTATAAGTTTGTTGAAATAAATTACAAGGTTTTTATCGCGGAATTAAAATATGCTATGAGGTGCCCTATGGTCACGTCTCGTACGTGCCATAGTCTACTTGATGATCAGGAAAAAAAACAAGATGGCGGATTTTTTTTCCATGCGAAATATATGGCGACTATTGATTTTTCTTTTTTTTTCTTCTTTTTGTTTCTTTTTTTTTTTCTTTTTCTTCATTTTTCTTTTATTTTCTTTTTTTTCTCTTTTCTTTTTTTCTTTTTCTTTTACTTTTTTCTTTTCTTTTTCGTTTTTCCTTTTTTCTTTTTCTTTTCCTTTTTTTCATTTTCTTTTTTTTTACTTTTTTTCTTTTTTTTTTCTTTTTTTTAATTTTTCATTTATTTGCTTTTTTTCTTTTTCCTTTTTCTTTTTTTTTCTTTCTTTTTTCCTTTTTTTTTATTATTTTTCTTTTTTTTCATTTTTCATTTTCTTTTTTTCTTTTCTTTTTTCTTTTTTTTTTTTTTCTTTTGTGAATGAGGAGCACGGCCAGGTTATTGCAGATAGGTGGGATGTGCTCGAACAAAATTTTTGGCAAAAGATGACCAGAATCCGAAGGTCTACTTGATGAGTAAAAAAATCGCGGTCCGCTTTAGCGGGCCGCGCACCCAAGTGCCTTACTTTTAGTAATAGCATTTCCCGCGAGCTGCTTTAGCAGCTCGCGCACCGAGCAAACGCTAGTTATTATAATATATATAGCTCGATTACCACTGACTGACACACTCACTCACTCACTCACTCACTCATTGACAGGGTTGTTCTCCTAGAAGGAGACGGAAATCGATATAATGATGTAGGGGAGATATGTCCAGGTGGGGGATTCGAGTTGGGGAAAATTATGACATTTCGGAAAAACAAGATGGCGGCCGACGTGAATCTTGCAACTCTTTTGTTTTCCAACCGATTTCTTTGAAATTTTGGATTATTGTAGAAATTAGTAAACGATTAACAGAAAAAGTGAAAAAAATTAAAAAAACAAGATGGCGGCCGAGCTGTGACGTCTCAAATTTCAGACCCCTCTCCTGTAAAATTTTGTATGAAAAAAATTTTTTTCACCCATGGTGTCGTATAGAGCTCAAAGAATGTGACTCGGAGAAAGGTGGAAAGAGCCGATGAGTGAGGAGTTCGGAGACGGGTGAGGGGCACGGCCAGGGTATAGAAGATAGGTGGAGGGTGCTCGACCAAATGTCATTCGAAACCTCGAGCAGTTGCCAGTGAGTTGAAAAAAATTTCCAAAATGGCGGAAAAAAATGGCGGCAAATTTTGTCCGTCTCTCTCTCGGAGACTATAAAAGATGGAGGAGCGGTTTCTCGACAAAAGATGATCAAAACCCGGAGGTCTACCTGGTGAGTAGGAAAAAAATTCAAGATGGCGGATTTTTTTTTCCATACAAAATGTATGGGGAATAGTGAAGGGACTAGAAGTTGGGAACTATGCAAGACATTGATTTCGATAGGTTCATAGGGCTTTTTTTCTTTTTCTTTTTACATTTGCTTTTTTTCTTTTTTTTTCTTTTTTTTTCTTTTTTCCTTTTTTTTATTCTTTTTCTTTGCATTGCAGATAGGTGGGGTGTGCTCGAACAAATTTTTTGGCAAAAGATGACCAGAATCCGAAGGTCTACTTGATGAGTAAAAAAATCGCGGTCCGCTTTAGCGGGCCGCGCACCCACGCGCCCTACTTGTAGTAATAACACTTCCCGCGAGCTGCTCTAGCAGCTCGCGCACCGAGCGAAATACTAGTTTAATATATATATAGCTGTTCGTGCTGATTCACTGATTGACTGATTGACTCACTCACTGATTGATCACCTCTCCTGTAAAATTTTGTATGAAAAATTTTTTTTCTACCGATGGTTTCGTATAGAAGACAAAAATCCATTCGGAGGAAAATTATGGAGAGAGCTGATGCTTGAGGATTTCGGAGACGGATGAAGAGCACGGCGAGGGTATCGAAGATAGGTGGGGGGTGCTCGAACAAATGTCACTCGAAACCTCATCCATTTCGCAGTGAGCTGAAAAAAAATTCAAAATGGCGGAAAAAAGATGGCCGCCATACAAATTTCGTCGGTGTCTATCTCGGGGAGTATAAAAGATGGAAGAGTGGTTTCCTGGCAAAAGATGATCAGGACCTAAAGGTCTACTTGATGAATAGAAAATATCCAAGATGGCGGAATGTTTTTTCTCCATACAAAATATATGGCGAATATTGAATAGACTAGAAGCTGAGAACTATGCAAGACTTTGATACGGTTCCCTTTCAAAATTTGTTTTTATAAAAGAATTCTCATTCTGTCAAATGATGAGATATTATGATGATCGAGGGTTTGGAAGGTGGGTGAGGGTATTGAAGATAGGTGGGAGGTGCTCAAACAAAAAATACTCGAAACCTCATCCAATTGGCAATAGGCTGAAAAAAATTCAAAATGGCGGATTCAAGATGGCGGCCATACAAATTTTATCGGCATCTATCTCGGAGAGTATAAAAGATGGAACAGTGGTTATTTGATTGAAAATGATCAGGACCTGAAAGTCCACTTGACGATAGAAAAACCGCGGTCCGCTTGCGGGCCGCGCACCCACACGCCCTACTAGTTTATTTATATAGTTGGAAGTGTTTTTGTTACATTTGTAATTGCTATAAAAGTGAATAGTATTCCTTCGATGTTATTCTGACGTGTTAACAAGTCTTTAAAATGCGGTTACGTACTTTGTTGTTATTTGCCGGTGTTTCCTATTTGTTGAATAGAAAAGTTGGCGCATATAGGTATATGCGAACCGGTGATATGGGTTATTTGTCTGTTGGATTTATTAGCAATAAAATGTAACGACCTACGCGGGTAGATTGAAATGCTTTGCTTCCGATCAAATAAAGTAACGATTTTGCGTAACATGTGACTGCGCATTTCATGATGTAACAAGATGCTAGGTAGTGGTGCAATAGCACTAACTGGAAGTTAGATCTGATTCAAATGTCCTTGTGTTTACGTGTGACGTATACTTGCTATCACTGACGTAAATAATTGAAATTGCTCATTTGAATCATTAAATAAGGTCAGGTTTGACCGAGCCATCATTTGATCAATGCTTTGACTAGTCAAGTAGATTAATTGTCCTTAAACTCTTACATTAATTTTGAGTTTTTGGTATGTATCTTTGTGGTTATTTAACTGAATGAATCCTGCATTCCTACTTAATTTAATGTTGTTGTCATGGGTCCCGTGTAACGGACTTGTTTTTCTAGTGTTCCTATACTTAGTGGTTAAATTGATCATGAGCTACCTACCGAATTTTATTACCGATGTGAAATCAAAAACTTATGTTGTAAGTGTTAATTGGTTTACCTGCTGTTTTGGTTAGCTGCTGATTTGGTTTAGCTGCTGTTCTGTTTAGCTGCTGTTTTGATTTAGCTGCTGTTCTGTTTAGCTGCTGCTTTGGTTAGCTGCTGATTTGGTTTAGCTGCTGTTTTGATTTAGCTGCTGATTTGGTTTAGCTGCTGTTCTGTTTAGCTGCTGATTTGGTATAGCTGCTGTTCTGTTTTTGCTGCTGAATTGGTTAAGCTGCTGTTCTATTTAGCTGTCGTTTTGGTTAGCTGCTGTTATGGTTAGCTACTGCTAACTGCTGCTGTGGTTGACAGCTTCTGCTGTGATCGAGAGCTGCTACTGTGGTCGAGAGCTGCTACTGTGGTCGAGAGCGACTGCTGTGGTCGAGAGCTGCTGCTGTGGTTGAGAGCTTCTGCTGTGATCTAGAGCTGCTGTTGTGGTCGAGAGCTGCTGTTGTTGTTGGGAGCTGCTACTGTGGTCGAGAGCTACTGCTGTGGTCGAGAGCTGCTGCTGTGGTTGATAGCTGCTACTGTGGTTGAGAGCTACTGCAGTGGTCGAGAGCTGCTGCTGTGGTTGAGAGCTTCTGCTGTGATCTAGAGCTGCTGTTGTGGTCGAATGTTGCTGCTTTAGTCGAGAGCTGCTGTTTTAATGGCTAAGCAGCTGTTACGGTAGTTGAGCAGCTGTTTTGATGGCTGAGCTGCTGTTACGGTAGTTGAGCAGCTGTTAAAGTGTTTAGCAGACATTTTTGGTGGTTGAGCTGCAGTTTTGGAGTTAGAGCTATTAGTTCTCGTTAGATGCTTTTAAATTGGTTGTTACCAAGTGCCATCTCCTATATATTCAATGCGTGAGCAAAATGCAAAGGAGTTGAAAAGTTTTAGGAGGTGAATGATGTTCTGAGAGTAACGCTGCATTTTTGAAGTTATGTTCAATATTTAAATGTTTCTTTTATGTTATAGTAGCACGTTAAATGTGCTTGCGAGCATGTTGGTGTGAGGCAAGTTGCCTTGCTGGGTGTGTGGCTAGTAAAGCCCAGATGCAGATTGCTCCTGAGGCACGACATGAAGTGGCTGGTCCTGGTACATGCGATACCGATGGTAAACGTATGCAACACTGATGTATGTATAGCTCTTCATGTTTTGTTAACTGGGATATTGCGAACTGGGTGCCTATGTCCTGTTGATGTAGTTTTGAGAGGGGGATATGCGAACTGAGTACCTATGTCCTGTGGATGTAGTTGTGAGAGGGGGATATGCGAACTGAGTGCCTATATCCTGTAGATGTAGTTTTGAGAGGGGATATGCGAACTGAGTGCCTATGTCCTGTGGATGTAGTTGTGAGAGGGGGATATGCGAACTGAGTGCCTATATCCTGTAGATGTAGTTTTGAGAGGGGATATGCGAACTGAGTGCCTATATCCTGTGGATGAAGTTGTGAGAGGGGGATATGCGAACTAAGTGCGCCTATGTCCTGTAGATGTAGTTTTGTGAGGGGATATGCGAACTGAGTGCCTATGTCCTGTAGATGTAGTTTTGTGAGGGGATATGCGAACTGAGTGCCTATGTCCTGTAGATATAGTTTTGAGAAGGGATATGCGAACTTGATGCCTATGTCCAATGTACATTATGTCCCGTAGTTTCTGTATTGAACTCCTAAGATGCTCCTAATGACCAATGTACTTTATTCGTCAATCTGTCGCTCCGCTAGTCGTGCGAAGAGCTTTAAGTTCCGCTATTTGGACTGCCTTAAAGAGTGATTTACTTATCTTCAGGATGCTGAAGATAGACAAAGTCTGCATAGTTGCAGCGACAGCAATAAAAATGTGGTCGGGACGACCACAGGTCAGGAGAGGCCGTGTTAGCTGAGGGTAGATTTTTATAATAACTACCGAGTGCGCCGTTCGTCAATTCTATAAAAGCCAACAAGTATCGACGCCAGGCATCATTCTGCTACGAGTTGTCACGCCGTCCTTTTACCTACTTGTGTTGTATTAATTATTCAATTATTGAGTAACGGATATTTTTGCTAAATGAAGAATTCCTTACTTTGTGTTTTTTCGTAAAAATAATAAGGGTCTGCCAATAATACTTTAAATAATATTTATTTAGAAATGACTTATCTGAAGACAAAACTTAATAACTAGTGGTTCGCCCCGAACTGAGACCTCGCGGTAACGGTATCCCATGATTAATCATTCAATCGATACATGACGACTAAAACTGACATTATTATTATGCCCGTTTTCACCAAACATACCTAAATCATCCCCTAAGTAGAAGTCTCTTTACGTAGGTATCTCCTAAATACAATCCTAAGTCCTAACATCCGTCCCAATGTCCTTTTAGGTGTCCCGTACAGGATCGTGATAAAGAAGTTCACAGAAATCATCACCTAACTTATTATAGGTAGCCCGTAAAAGTTAGGGAACGTTAGTGAAAACATTGAATTAATTAGTACCAACGAGTGAAAACGGGTTTGCGGGCATCTGTTCAATTCGTCATCTATCGACGCGAAGTGTGTTGAATTCACTACAACTCAGTTGAACATGGTACGTGTTCGTGACACACACACTAACGAAAGATCTTATTTATGTAAGTTATGCGACTATAGATTTGTGGAAAAATCAAATTTATTGCGTCACATAAGAACTCACACTATACAAGTGCGCAAAAATCTCATTTAGTGCGTCCCATTAGAACTCACACTGGTGAAAAACCTTATTCATGTAAGTTATGCAACTATGATATGTGGGAAATTATTATTTAGTGCGTCACATGAGAACTCACACTGGCGAATAACCTTTAACTTGTAAGTTAAAAATAAATAAATAAACCTTATGTTAATCACGTTTGTTTCCTAAAAATGAAATGCAAACGCCACGAATCCACCCAGTCTTGTCTGCCCTACACAGAATGAGATTCTCGCTTAGGAGATCCTGAACGAAGCGAGCCTGCGAGGCCCAGTGGAGCAAAAAAGGGAGGTAGCGAGCGAAGCGAGCCGGCGACTTCCCTAGAGAAAGGAAGGTCGAGTAGTTGAAGCTAAATGAAGGAGCAACGGATCGAGTCTTCTGGCGTAGCCCATTTAATTTGTACTGTATACTAACTACTCCTACTACTGTGTTGCATTACCAATACAGTTATTTACAAATGAAATGGGCTACGGCCTACGCCACAAGACACGCTCCGTCGCCCCTTAATTCAGCTTCACCTAATTCCACCTTGGTTCAGGACCTCTGTCGCGAGCTGCCGGCTCCGCGCTTTAAAAAAACCTCCAGAGTTAAAAGGACGACTGCGTGGAGTCGGGGTTTTTGCATTTCGTTTTTAGGTAATATTCGAAATTTTGATTTAATGTCGGAAATAAATACATTAGTAATAAAACATGTCTTTTTATTTCTCGGCCTAATTGGTACAAAACAACTGCGTCATTGCTCACGTCAAAAATCGGCCAGGTGCGAGTCGGGCCTCGCTCTTTAAGGGTTCCGTTTAAAAAAATATTTCCATGTACCCATGGAAATATTTTAATTTAATTTTTTTAATAAAATTTAATTTTTATTATTTGTTGTTATAGCGGCAATAGAAATACATAATATGTGAAAATTTCATCTGTCTATTTATTACGGTTTACGAGATACAGCCCGCTGACAGACGGACGGACGGACAGCGTAGGCTTAGTAATAGGGTCCCGTTGGTATCCTTTGGGTACGGAACCCTAAAAACGTAGGCGAATCTTTCGTCGCGCCTTATGATACTAGAATTCATGCACTAACCGTTAAATAGCGTCAGTTTGATACAGTTCACACAGCACAGGTAGGTACTTCTCATGTCACAATAAGATAGACGAGTAAAAAAATATCCCCCATTTACGTATATCTACTAATAAAATAATAATAGATAGCTCTTTCAAGATTTTACTATACACTTTTGTCGGTGTAATTAATATGCCATAACCATGTCAAATAACCGATCTGCAGTACTAATAGTCTCTGCGTTAGACTGCGGATGATAAAACTACCGGACGGATTGTCATGCGGTTTTCACCAATAGATAGGGTGATTCATGAGGAAGGCTTTAGTGTATAATTTGTTAAGGTTTTGTGTAAATTAGTTGAAATATGACGATGATTGTTGACAATGTCGGAAAAATTCAATTTCATCGAAAACGCTGCCTAATCTCTTTGATATAATTATAACAAAACAATTTATGTTGGTAGTATGGTGGGACAAGTATTTACAGAAAAGTCCGCGATGGCATATATCTATCTTTTAAGGATAGCTCACTATACCCATTTTAACTTCTAAAAAAATTGTCACATAGCATGCGGTAATTGGAAATCGATTTAGATGGATACAGTATTAATCCTTATCAACTTAAATTCGTTAGTTACCATAAGCATTTCATGCACATTATGATAATCCTTTACACCATACAATTTAAAGTTATCGCAAAATAAAAACGAACGCGCGCCAATATAAATACGAGGATTTCAACCCGACAATGGCGATGACGGGTCTCGCTCATGCGACCAGTGATCACCCCCGCGTGGGTGGCGTTGATGCTATATTATAAGCCAAGCGATACTTCTTTTATAAGCCTACGTACTTTATTACGTGCAATATGCTGTTCAATATAACTTATGGAACATTTCAAGGAGTTTGCAAAGCATAGGCGTAATACGCTCTACTACCCGTACGAAACCGGGGCGGGCCGCTAGTACTTAATATAAAGGTCTATATTATAGGATATCCGTAAAGGATATCGCTGGACTCACACCGGCTACAAGCCCTCCCGCCACCGGCGGCGGTGTTCCCTTTGGACCTACCTCTGACTCTGTCTCAATATTTACATTAGAAATTAATAATTTTTTTCTTTCAAAAGCACTGATAGCCCAGTGATTACGACTGTGGTCTTCTATTTGGGGGATTACGGGTTCGATCCCGGGCACGCAGACTTTTCCTTACCTTTAATGTTCTCCATATTGTTCTCAAAGGTGCAGCGTGGCGGACTATACCGCCTAGGTACCCTATAACCAATACCCCTTCTCTGAGAGGAGACCTGCGTTCAGTAGTAAGCCTTTATGTGTTTCTGATGATGATATTTTGTTTCAGTCGCTCCCTCGTTCGTGAAACTTGCGACGAATTGTGGGAGTGAAGTGCAAACTGAAGAAGCTGATACAGTTCAGAAAAGTGAACAAGTATTGGAAATATACAAGTGCGAACCGGACAAGCGATCATTCGATACCAGCGGCGTGACTAACATTAATAGTTTAGCGAATCGCGTAGTGAAGTTATATGATGTTTTTAAAACACCTAATACGATTGAACCACTACAACATGAGTCGCTTGTAATCGCCCAAAGATCTACTACTGCTGTCTCCGTGCATTTAATTTGTCACGTAGCAAGACAGAAAGAAGTTAAAGCACCCGTTACTAGTAAAGTGAACGCTAATAATCGTATTGCATCTAAAACTTCACCAAGTGAAGCTAATTGTTCAAAATATGTAGACACTAGTGAGAACAGTTTGCTAACTGACACTTGTCAAAAATATTATTGTTGTAACTTATGTAAATACAAATCTTCACACAATTATCTTCTATTGAGGCACATGAGAACTCACACTGGTGAAAAACCTCATGATTGTGAGTTATGCGACTGTAGATTTGCGCGTAAGTCTAATTTAGTGAGTCACATGAGAACGCACACTGGAGAAAAGCCTTTTTGTTGTGACCTATGCGACTACAGATGTGCTCGCAAAAGTGATTTAGCGATTCACATAAAATCACACACTGGCGAAAAACGTTATATTTGTAAGTTATGCCACTATAAAAGTGCGATTAAATCTAAATTAGCCCGTCACATGCTTACCCACACTGGCGAAAAATCTTTTTTATGTAAGTTATGCAACTATAGATGTACGCAAAAATCTTATTTGGTGTGTCACATGAGAACTCACACTGGCGAAAAACCTCATTTATGTAAGTTATGCAACTATAGATTTGCGCGAAAATCTAGTTTAGTGCGTCACATGCAAAATCACACTGGCAAAAAAATCTTGTTAGGTTATGCAACTATAGATGTACGCAAAAATCTTATTTAATGTGCCACATGAGAACTCACACTGGCGAAAAACCTTATTCATGTAAGTTATGCAACTATAGATTTGCGCGAAAATCTAGTTTAGTGCGTCACATGCAAAAACACACTGGCAAAAAATCTTGTTAATGTAGGTTATGCAACTATAGATGTACGCAAAAATCTTATTTGGTGTGTCACATGAGAACTCACACTGGCGAAAAACCTCATTTATGTAAATTATGCAACTATAGATTTGCGCGAAAATCTAGTTTAGTGCGTCACATGCAAAAACACACTGGCGACAAATCTTGTTAATGTAAGTTATGCAACTATAGATGTACGTAAAAATCTTATTTAGTGTGTCACATGAGAACTCACACTGGCGAAAAATCTTATTCATGTAAGTTATGCAACTATAGATTTACGCGAAAATCTAGTTTAGTGCGTCACATGCAAGCACACACTGGCGACAAATCTTATTTATGTAAGTTATGCAAGTATAGATGTGCGCAAAAATATAATTTAGTAAGTCACACGAGATCGCACACATGGTGAGAAACCTTAAACTTGTAATTTAAAAAGAAATAAATGAACCATTATTTCTGAACTCTTACTAATTAATTAGATACATAACATTGTCGCCCGCTGCACAACGCGCGCTACAACTGAAGCACCGCTCGAGCGCGCGGCCAGCTGCTCACCGCGAGGGGAAATGGTTTTGATAATAATGAATTCACTCGACCGTTGTGATCGAGTAAAATTAACTGACAAATCTATATCTATACATAAAATAAAACTGTAACTGACGAATTATGCACATTGAATATATTTTCAAAATTTTAATTGGAGCACGTCTAATTTACGATTCTGAGCCCAAAACAAGTTTTTATTTTTATTATTCGTTTTTTAATGACATTAAATTGGACTATTCAGCCTTTTAGAAAACATAAATATACACCAGGCATCAAGGTAGGCGTTCGACTGTTTTTGTCTCACATGCATACTTTATTTATATATAAATCTTTGTATTATAATATACATCTTTATATTATAATCCACTAGTAAGAATGACCTCAGGAGAATGACCTGAGTCCTGAAGAAGGCTCAGGAGGAGCTTTGACCCTCGCGTGGGTCCCTACAAGATAAAAATAAAAAATGCGTTGTTTCGCGTAGCAAATAATTCCTCATAAAAATATTATTATTGCAATCTGTTTTAGGCTTAGTAAGTAATTCAATTGTTTTTATTTTAATTTTTGCTAATTTGAATATTTATATTGTGATCATAATAAGTAATTAAACACACATATTTTGGCGAGCAGCCAGTTCTGTGACTGATCTGTTAATTATTGTAATGCTATTTTTGATGGGTTGCTAGCTGTTTTGTGCGTCAAATAAATAAATAAATAAATTATTTGTCTGTTTCTATCACGCGCAAACTACTGAACGGATTTAAATTAAATTTGGCGTAGTGTTAGGCTGGTAGCTGATACTCCGGTTCCACACATAGGATAGTTTTATCCTGATAAAGAGTAAGGTTCCTCCGAAATAAGGCATGAAAGGTTTTATCGATTTTACTCCGTAACTCCATCAAATCATTGGCCGAATTTGATAATTCTATTTTTATTTGAAAGTGTATACCGACAAATATGTTGCACTTAATTTTGGTGAAGACCTGATAAATATTGTCGGAGATAGAGGACGGTACTCCTCGTGCATAGCAGCAAGTCTTTCGCAAATCGCATAAGAGCGATGTTAATTACATCCATACACATGAGGGTCTTGGCCATAACCAAAAACTTGAGAGGTGTCAAGGGACACCCGGATGGAACGTAGTTCCTTTCGATTACATTGTGTTCGGTATTTTCGCGGTACAACATTGGGTCTCCGTAGCCTAGTGGCTCCGGCAGTCGCTTACCAGTTCAAAGTCGATGGTTCGAATCCCAGCTCGATAGATCGAATTTTTCTATTTTCAATTTTATTTTAAATAATTTCTAACATGTGGAATTTTTCCCTAATTTTTTATAACTTAAAATACCGAACACAATGCAAAATAAACATTCAACAAAAAAGTGTCGGTGTCAAAAATTTGTCGAGTGTCGGTTCCTTAATTTTTTCCGTCTAGCCCCCTTCCGTACCGCGCGATAAGGAACTACGTTCCAATAATTACGAATAGACTACATAGAATTTCGGGTCCCAGTTCCTCAATCCTGATGCTGCCAGGTAGGTACTGCCCTCTTAAACTGTGGGGATTTAGAGACTTTCAATTACTAATTAATGTTGTTAATGGTACCAAGTATAAACTACATCATTGAACTCCAGGCCCCAGCTCCTTAATCCTGATGCTGCTGGGTACTTCCCACTTAAATTGGTGGGGTAGCCTAAGTATGTCACGCTCTCTTTAACATTTCTGCGGTGGTGTCGTGTGATGCGGGTTGTTACGTTCCCTCAAATATGGTTGACCGAAGCAATGGCTGGGTCATGCGTCATGCTCGTGAACGGGTGCCACCGGCGGGAATGGGGCTACTTTCTGTCTGCCCGTCTTAACATGTGTTGAATTATAATTAGATATAATTAGGTACGCTTTTGTGGAACTTCCCCTCATTGTGTAAACACTGCATACATAGCATAATACCTATTATATTGTCAAACTTGTTTTGAAAAGAGCAACTGCCGAGTTTCTTGCTGGTTCTTCTCGGCAGGAACGGCATTCCGAACCAGTGGTAGACTCATCGACGATTCAAAAGCACTTGCAAAATAAAAAAAAATTCTATTCTATTCTATTTTGGGGATTTAGAAATTTTGATTGGATCTACCTTTGACTCTGTCTCTCAATACTTAAATTAGAAATATACTTTATTTCAAGAGCACTGATAGCCCAGTGACTAGGACTGTGGTCTCCTATTCGGGGGATTGCGGGTTCGATCCCGGCCACGCAGATTTTTTGAAAAAGGAAAACATAGTGAGGACACCATCTTAATGTTCTCCATATTGTTCTCAAAGGTGCAGCGTGGCGGAATATACCGCCTGGGTACCCTATAATCCTTAACCCTCCTTTGAGAGAAGACCTGCGTTCAGTAGTGAGTTTGTTGATGATGATGATGATATTTTGTTTCAGTCGCTCCCTCGTTCGTGAAACTTGCTACGAATCGTGGAAATGAAGTGCAAACTGAAGAAGCCGATACAGTCCAGAAAAGTGAACAAGTATTGGATACATACAATGACATTACCAGCGGCGTACCAAACATTAATAGCTTAACAAATTGCGTAGTCAAATTATATGATATTTTTAAAACACCGAATAAGACTGTACCCTTACAAAATGAATCGCTTATAATCGCCCAAAAAGCTGCTACCGCTGTCTCCGTGGCTTTAAAGCAGGTAGCAAGTCAGAATAAAGACATAGGAAAGGTTACTAATGAAATGAAAGTTAATAATCGTATTGCATCTAAAACTTCACCAAGTGAACCTAATTTTTCAAATGTAGACACTAGTGAAAACAGTTTGCTCACTGTCTCTCACAGTACTCGCACTTGTCAAAAATATTATTGTTGTAAGTTGTGTAAATACAAATCTTCATACAATTATCCTCTATTGAAGCACATGAGAACTCACACCGGTGAAAAACCTTATGATTGTAAGTTATGCGACCATAGATTTGCGAATAAATCTAATTTAGTGAGTCACATGAAAACGCACACTGGAGAAAAGCCTTTTTGTTGTGACCTATGCGACTATAGTTGTTCTCGCAAAAGTAATTTAGTGATTCACATGAGAACGCACACTGGTGATAAGCCTTTTCCTTGTGAGGTATGCGACTACAGGAGTACTCAAAAAATTACTTTAATGAGACACGCGAGATCACACACTGGTGATAAACCCTTTCCCTGTGAGCTATGCGACTACAGAGGTCCTTCTAAAGACGCTTTAGTGAAACACATCAAATCACACACACGTGAAAATCGTTATATTTGTGAGTTATGCGACTATAAATGTGCGATTGAATCTAAATTAGTGCGTCACATGCGAATGCACAGTAGTGAAAAACGTTGTATTTGTGAGTTCTGCGACTATAGATGTGCGAATAAAAGTAATTTAGTGAGTCACTTGAGAACTCACACTAGAGAAAAGCCATTTTGTTGTGATCTATGCGACTACAAATGTTCTCACAAATCTAGTTTAGTCCGTCACACGAGAACTCACACTGGTGAAAAACCTTATTTATGTAAGTTATGTAACTATAAATGTGCGCAAAAACGTAGTTTAGTGCGTCACATGAGACTACACACTGGCGACTAACCTTATTAAGTTGTGCGACTATAGATGTGCCTGTAAATCTTGTTTAGTGAGTCACATGAGTTCTTACACCGGTGAGTTACCTTAAGATTGTAATTTAAAAAGAAATAAATGAAACATTATATCTGAACTTGTACTAATTAAGTAGTATTGACGGACCCTTAATATTTTTACTAAAAAGACACAAAGTAAGGGATTCTTCATTTAATAATTCAAATATCCGTTACTCAATAATGAAGGTGGAAGGCACGAGTCTGCCCGCGAAATTCAAATTTAATTTGGTTTTTCGCAATTTGTAAACTAATACGACGAAGTAGGCTGGCCTTCTAATTGCGCCAGTGGATTATCATCTTCACAGGTTTACATAAAAATCTTTACTTGAAAGTGACTAGTTTAAGAAATTAATCAAAATACTGAGTTGGACGTGAGTTACTCACAAATTAGTCGATATTTTGATTAATTTCTTAAACTGGACACTTTCAAGTAAAGATTTGTACATAAACCTGTGCAGATGATACTGCCATTTTCGCAATTAGAATGCCATAAGCCTACTTTGTCGTCTTAGTTTACAAATTGCGAAAAACCAAATTAAATTTGAATTTCCCGGGCAGACTCGTGCCTTCCACCTTAAGGGCAAGATCTCCGGGCGCAGTAGGCATTTAGAATTAGAGCTACCTCAGTCCCCGCGCGGTGAGATGCGCGTAGGCGCTTTTCAAATGAACTCGCTCACCCCGCCGCCACAGTAGAATTATAACCAGTACTGAAACTACCTACAAACGCTCGAAACGGCCTCACTCACACAAACATGCGCATCGACGAGACAATTAGCGGACCTCGCAGTGCTGTCAGTACTGAGGACCGGTATTTGGTCTCGTCGATGCGCATGTTTGTGTGAGTGAGCCGTTTCGAACGTTTATAGGCAGTTTCCATACTCTATCTATCTTTACTCTGCCGCCGCTGTGCAAATTTTACATCATAGATTAAATAACTTTATTGTACCTAACAGTAGGGACAGTTCTAAGTTTTATGAATCATTTATAAGGTAAGGTATTCAGTTTGATTGTTATTTTACATATTATGTACATAGGTACATTTACGTACTTATTTTTTTTGTTTTTTTTTGTTATTAGTTATTACTTTCAAACTCGATACCTGGGGTTCTCTGTGCTTATGAAATAGTTAACCGTTGCCAAAATGTCGGCCATTTTCTCTTTTTTGTTATTGGACCGATGTCTTTCAAAATCCATATCTGGGGATCCTGTGCTGGTCTAGGGATCCTTGTACTCATAATTAGAAAAAGTGGTGGCCATATTCTTTTTTCTTTTTATGGGATCGATTTATTTAAAAATCGATATATGAGGATCCCCGTGCTCATAGCAGTGGTAACCGATGTCAAAATTAGAAAAATGGAAAAAAAATCCCCAACCTATTTGGGACGAAGTTCCTTAGCCATTTTCTTTGTTATTGGACCGATTTCTTTCAAACTCGATATCTGGGGTTCCCTGTACTTAGGTGACCGTTGCCAAAATGTCGGCCATTTTCTCTTTTTTGTCGTTGGACCGATTTCTTTCAAAATTGATATCTGGGGTTCCCAGTGCTAATAAAAAAGGTAACCATCGTCAAAATAAGATAAAGTGGTGGCCATTTTTTTTTCTTGTTATGGGACCGATTTCTTTCAAAATTGATATCTGAGGATCCCCGTGCTTATATCAGTGGTAACCGATGTCAAAATTAGAAAAATGGAAATGTTTTTCTCCAACTTATTTGGGACGAAGTTCCTTATCGGAATAGCAAAGAATAGTAAAAACACCTTTTTAATATTTGACAAATGTTTATAGTATAAAAAAAATTGCCGGCACTAATTTTGACGACGGCGTCCTCTTTTATGAGCATAATGAATCCCTGATATCGATTTTGAAAGAAATCGGTCCAATAACTAAAAAAACGAAAATCGCTAAGGAACTTCGTCCCAAATAGGTTGTGGATTTTTTTCCATTTTTCTAATTTTGACATCAGTTACCACTTCTATGAGCACGGGGATCCTCAGATATCGATTTTGAAAAAAAACGGTCCCATAAAAGAAAAAAGAATATGGCCACCACTTTTTCTCATTTTACCTAGATTAGATACCTCTTTTATTAGCACTGGAAACACCAGATATCAATTTTTAAAGAAATCGGTCCAATTACAAAAAAAAACGAAAATGGCCGCCTTTTTTAACCGACTTCCAAAAAGGAGGAGGTTCTCAATTCGGCCGGGATCTTTTTTTTTTTTTTTTTCTATGTATGTCCACCGATTTCTCCGGGATTACTGGACCGATTCGCGTGATTTTTTTTTAACCGACAGAGGATGTTTGCGAAATGGTCCCATAAAAATTTTAACCTTCAACTCCTCAAGCCTGATGCTGCAGGCTAAAACTATGGCGATTTAGGAAATTTCGATTACGAATTGATATTGTAGGTAACAAGTATGGACTACATCATGGAGCTCCAGGTCCTAGCTCTTCAATCATAGGATACTACACTTAAAAGCTTAAAATAAAAATTCTTTTCAAAAAACCGACTTCTAACGTCACTACAAAGTATAAAAATAATTTTAGTTTGTCCACGTTTGTTGAAGTCGGGCGGGCCTAAAATACAAACTATGAAACCGACTCGCGATGCTCGCTCGACTTCTACAAACGAGTATATCATATTCTGTAGCGTCGCGCATCGGTTTCATAGTTTGTATATAGGCCCGCCCGACTTCAACAAACGTGGACAAACTAAAATTATTTTTATACTTTGTAGTGGCGTTAGAAGTCGGTTTTTTGAAAAGAATTTTTATTTTCTTATTTTGACGATGGTTACCTTTTTTAATAGCACTGGGAACCCCAGATATAAATTTTGAGAGAAATTGGTTCAATAACAAAAAAAAATGGCCGCCACTTTTTCTTATTTTGACGATGGATACCTTTTATAACCACTGGGAACCCCAGATATCAATTTTGAAAGAAATCAGTCCAATAACAAAAAAACATGGCCGCCACTTTTTCTTCTTTTTACGATGGATCATTCTTTTATTAGCACTGGGAACCCCAGACATCAATTTTGAAAGAAATTGGTCCAGTAAAAAAAAAGATAATGGCTGCCTTTTTTTCTTATTTTGACGATGGTTACCTCTTTTATTAGCACTGGGAACCCCAGATATCAATTTTGAAAGAAATTGGTCCAATAAGAACAAAAAAAAATAGCCGCCACTTTTTTATGGTAACCTCTTTTATGAGCACAGGGATCCCCAGCTATATATAAGAATCTAGATTTAAAACCTATCTTATACTAATATTTACAGATTTATTAATAGATACTAAAAATTACAACAATATTAACATTCTGGTTTTATTTTAATCTATGATAAAATGAATACGGAATGAAAATAATAGGTATATAAGCAATAGTTCGCTTGATCAGCGGGGGATCGTAGCGAGCCAGCGAAAGCGATACGTACTACCTCGATGATACTTTGCGGGCTACTGGAGTGAGGCGCACGAGCCACTTTGTTATATATAAAGTAAAAACGTCGTGATTAAAAAAAAATTTTTAGAGAAAAATTAACCATAAAAGAATCTTCTAAAAGGGTTTACCTATTTTGTGAAATTTGTTTTTTTAGTCTAACTTTAATATTCTATGAACACGACCTGAAAAACGATAAAAATTACACTGTTTTCGAAATTATTTTTGATCGGGTGAAGTTGTAAATATAGAGTTTTGAATCATAAAAGAATTAAGAACATATATTAAACTACAACATATATTTTTAACCGATCAAAACAAAGAATATTTCATTGTTTACGATTCAATCAAAAAAGGTCGATGTCGAAGATCCCGCCGTTAAATAATTAACACAAGTAGGTATAGGGAGACGTGAACGACGTGACAACCCGAAGCAGAATGGCGCCTGGCGTCGATACTCGTTGGATTTTATGGAATTGACGAACGGCGCACTCGGTAGTTATTATAAAAATCTACCATCAGCTAACAGTAGATACATTATATTGGTAATCGCTACACAACGTACGCTGTAACCCTTGCACCGCTTGAGCCCGCGGCCAGCTGGAGCCTATTTCATAAAACTTACAATAGGCCATAGGGTATTTGACTACTGTTAATAATGCTATGCTGAAACTAACAAAACGTATATTTCGGCATAATTTTCAATACTTTTCATAAAAATCGAGAAATAAATTCAAAAAACTTAAATTGCCGCGGAAACGTTCCATTTGTTTACATGACGTCACAGTTCACACACAGTTCAATGACAATTCCAAAGCCCAAAGGTGGCGTGAACTGTGACGTCATTCGAGATTCAAGAACGTTTTCGATCTCGTGAACATGGCCAGAATTATAGCAATTTTAATTAATGTTTTCTAATTAAATAAAGCTTTAGTTTTTAGTTTTGTCGTATGGAATAATGTTTTTAGTTAATAATCTTTTAGGATGACACCAGATGAAACGATATTTTTGTTAAAGCCAAAATTGAAGCCTCAATAGCCCAACTCAATAGCCCAACCCTAAATTTAATTTAGTGATTCACATGAGGACTCACACTGGTGAGAAACCTTATATATTTGTAAGTGTAATAAGCCTCAATAGCCCAACGGTTAAAGGTGCGGACTGAAACTGAAAGGTCGCAGGTTCGAATACCACCCGTTGCACTATTGTCGTACCCACTCCTGACACAAGCGTTCCGCTTATTTGGAGGGGATATGAGGATATTAGTCAACTTCAACTTGGCTAATATTCTTTTTAAAAAAGAAGAAGAAAGAAGAAGAATTGAGAAGAAGAAAGAAAGAATCCGTTTCCATTCCGTTTCATAAAACTTTGTGGGACCAAAGGAAATAGGAATTATGACTTTGTTCAGACATTTTTGTAATTGGAAAATTCGATAAGTTTGTCAAATTTGTATTTTATTAAAGTGTTTACCTACACTTAAGGAAATATCAGAATAAATTTTATAAACACATATCAAAAATTCCGAAGCCAGCGGGATTCGAACCCACATCTCTTGGGAAACGCGCCCGAGTGTGTTAGCCACTTACACTATAGCCACGGTCGAACTACACGTCAGCATCGAAATTAGTGATATGTATCTACTTTCTCAGTTTAAGCAACTGCTAGCGACATCTAGTAGCAACACGTTACAGTTATTGATCTACTTTCCAAGACCCCATATTGCAATGGAGCTCGTTAGGAACTAGAGATGCCACAATGCTTTTTACTATTTTTATTTTATTAAAGTGTTTACCTACACTTAATTAGGAATTTTTTATATGTGTTTATAAAATTTAGTTTGTCAAATTGTCGCGACAATTCGACATTTCTGCGTTTCATAAACATTTACTGGCGACAAGGAAAATCTTACAAATTGTCAACGATTTTCCGACAGTTGTCATTTATGTTAATTGTATTCTGTGCCTTGGCAAGTGTAATTAGTGGTACGCTGTCTACTTTAGTGATACGCAGGCTGCTGTAGAGTTACGCCGGCTACTTTAGAGTTACGCAGGCTACTTTAGAGTTACGCAGGCTAATTTGGCGGTACGCAGGCTACTTTGGTGGTACGCAGGCTAATTTGGTGGTACGCAGGCTACTTTGGTGGTACGCAGGCTACTTTGGTGGTACGCAGGCTACTTTTAAGGTATGCCAGCTACTTTAGAGGTACGTCGGCTACTTTAGAGGTACGCCGTCTTCTTTAGAGGTACGCAGGTAGCCTGCTTACCACCAAAGTACCCCTAAAGAAGTAAGTTTTGGCAATAAATTATTCAATTCGATTATTCGATTCGATATACGGCAGTAGTGAGTTTTATTACTACGTTCTCGTAATACTCCGCTACAAGACCATTCTAATGAGCCCAAACACACTTTATCTGTTGTAAGTTGCTGAGGAGTTGGGTATCCCGCAGACTACTTGACTACTGCTGTAGCATCAGCTGAAGGTTATTATATTACGCCTTGAATGGTGATGCCACCAACGAACTATAAATTCAAAAAAAAAATCAAAATTATTTATTTCACGTAGGCCAACCTGTGGCTCTTATGACAAGTCATGACTCTACCACCGGTTCGGAAAGCGGATTCTGCTGAGAAGAGCCGGCAAGAAACTCGGCAGTTGCTCTTTTCAAAATAATTATTTTACAATATTATTATAAGCTACAATATTATTGTAAATTGTAACAGTTTTTTGTACTATCCTGTGGGCAGCTGGATGCCAAGCCGATTTTAACTTAAGCAACTTTGTGTGAGGGGAAGTTACAAAAAAAAGGACTACAATTCAATTCATGTTAAGACGGGCAGACACACTTCGCTCGACCATATTTGAGGGAACCTGAGCCTGGATATCATTTAAGACTACTTATTAGTAATCAAAACGAATGAAACGAGCCCAAACTCGTTATGGTTACGTAGTTTCATTACAGAGTTCTCATAACCACCGTTCGGCTCCATCAGACCCTGGATATTATCTAGGACCATGAGTACTTTTCAAGACGAATCAAACGAACTCAAACTCCTTGGTGTTACGTCGTTTTACTATCGCCTCCATCATCAGGTCAGCTCCATGTTACAATAATATTGCATTGTAATCCGATTTACATGTACATGCAAATTTTCAGCTCAATCGGAAACCGGGAATGGTTCTATATATACATCTTGCAAGATTTGACCTAAACATACATTGCATTGGGCGGGGTCCTCACTCCCGCACCTTGGGACCCCAACGACCATCAGTTCTTCGAACTACGCAGTATTATCAGTAGGTAGTCGACCGAGCGAAGCGAAGGTCTCTGAGTTTACTTGAGTGAATTTGCACTTGTCCGTCCGTCCATCCGTCCGTCTGTCAGAGCCTTATATCTTCTGAATTACTGAACGTAATTACTTCAATTTTAGATATGATATGTAAACCGATGGCCTCCAGCCGAAAATGGCTTAAAAAGTTATAAAAATCTTTATTTCAGGGGGGCTCTCATAGAAGCGAATGCGAAGTAAGTTTCCTAAAATTGACGAAATGGGGTGCTTTCGAAGTGGAGATTGTATTCGAGGCTAGATCTCTAAAACCACTTTTTCTTTAAACTTGAAACTTACACATAATTTGAGTTATATTCTGTACTTGAACAACAAATACTAAGATTAGATAAATAATATAAAGAAACGAAATTATTTAAGTTTTAATGGGCATCAATGTTTTTAACAAAACTTCACTATACTGTTAATAGATGGCGCTGTCTTTAATATTGTAAATACAGTTTTGCGTCAGCTATTCTTATTTTGTCTATTACTAATTATGTTATTCAATTAGCAAATTATTATCAACTAGCTGACACGGCGAACTTCGTACCGCCAACTTATCTATTATAATTTTTTTTATGTTTGTTTTTTTTATTAAGTATTAAAACCTTCCGTGGACCTTAAGGAACATACAAAAAATAAATTAACCGAATTGGTCCATCCATTCTTGAGTTATGCGCTTACCAACATTCATTTTTATTTATATAGATAGATAAAAGTATCACGTTGTTTTTGCAAAAGTAAATCCGTTTCTATTTACAATAATTAGACGTTAGCACCTATTTACTACCGTATGATGCTTGTATGATGGTACTGTGTCTATGAATGTAAAGATGAGCGCGCATCTAGACATGCTCGCCGCAGAAGCCGCAAGCGCGCAGTCATGGCAGTTTATAATTTTTTTTATGAAATCGTATACTACGTAACACCCGTTCAGCGAACCAGCTGAATTTTAGTAAAATACTGTAGGCATACGCATCCCATCCACGAAAGCAGATGACGATTGACATCAGATTCGGCGCGTTTTAATTACAATATAATATATAGTTAAAACTACCTTATGGGAATTATGGGATACCGCGAGGTCTCAGTTCGGGGCGAACCACTAGTTATAAAAAACTATTTTTGTACTATACCCACCTAATTGTAATAAAATAATCATTTTCGAACACATTAATTAACGAGTTAAATTAATTAACAGAAAATCGATTAAATAGGTACTCTTATATCTAATTAATCGATAAGTATAAACTTTTATGTTTATATAATTTTATTGCAAACTAGCCTGAGTAAGATTCTGAACATGAATATTATAGCTTATTTTTTATTTGGTAAGTTTGAGGTTTATAACTTACAAATCATTACTAATATTACAAATGCGAAAGTGGTTGTTGGTTTGTCCTTCAATCACGCCGCAACAGAGCTATACGGTTCGACGTGATTTTTGCATGGGTTTGATGACTTGCAAGCCTAGCATGCACGCACGAGAAAAAATTTGTCTTCCCCTTTTTTCTTATTATCTCTCTCTATCGAAACTAACATGGTTGCACACCATGATTAGACTCGATACGTCAAAAGTAGAGACAAAATTATTTTCTCTATTTTTCTCTACGAACATCTACTAACATGGCGAGCGGCGCGCGGCGTCGTCATTTTCTCAAAATTCAAAATTATTTTTTTCGCGTAGGCCAACCTGTGGCTCATTATGACAAGTCATGACTCTACCACCGGTTCGGAAAGCGGATTCTGCTGAGAAAAGCCGGCAAGAAACTCAGCAGTTGCTCTTTTCAAAATAATCATTTTACAGTATTATTATGAAGCTTTTACATTGTAATAAGTTTTTTATACTATCTTGTGAGCAGCTGGATGCCAAGCCGATTTAACCCATGCAACTTTGTTAGAATAAAATATAATATTTCCACAATGAGGGGAAGTTCCAAAAAAAGAAACGTACTACAATTCAATTCATGTTAAGACGGATTAATAGAATTTTGTCAGGGGTTACAAATGTCAAATTTTCAGGTGTAGCGACGGTAAACGTCATAAATGGCTACGTGCCACTCCAGGTTCGCAAAGGCGATAACCATTCCGACGTGGACGCCCTGATCCACAAAGAAGTTCCCGCTAACAAGTTCGATACGATCGCAGACACGGCCCGCAAGCATTTCAAGAACTATAAGCAGTATAAACTCAAACAGCAAGGGCACGATGGCGAGTTGGATAGCATTGTGTTTGCGATCAAAACGAATGGTATGTGAACTGAAGGTGCTTGGCTTGTTAATGGAAGGTGCTATGTAATATTTTTTATCTACTCCAGCACCGAAAAGTTCCAATTTCGAATTTGACAGCTGAATCGCAATGAACCCTCTTTCGGTTTTGCTTCTCATTTCGATGCAGCTTGTTGTGTGGGAGCTGCATCGAAATGGTTATCTCATCATCATTTCATCATCATTAGCAACCCATCAACGGCTCACTACTGAGCGCAGCACCCCGATTCAGAACATTTCGATAACTTCCCGTTTCGATACGATTAGATATCGATCTCGTATCGAAAATTTTTTGTCGTGCGATTCAGAACGTTCGGTTAGAGAATTCGATTCGATTTCGACTACGGAATCGGCTTCGTTATCGGTATCGATAAGATACATTTAATTTACGAAGTTTGTTGTTTTACCAAAATTTCACTTGTTATTAAATTCATGTTAGCACTAAATAAATAGATTTTAAACATTTTCGAAGGTCATTGAAGTAATTATTTAAAATGATAACTTGTTAAATTATTGACGGCCAATTTTCAGCCGCGTCGATAGATGGCGCTAACTTCATGTTTCATCCTTCTGGGTTCTTATTTATTTTGTTGTGGTGTACTTATTATGTTATTTTAATGTTAAAATACGTACAATATGGTAAGTAAACATTTACATACCAAAATCATTCATCATAATCATTTTATACGAATAACCAGTAAACACAGTACGTAAACAAAAGGATACCGGATGCCCTGTAGCTTTCGATAAGTAACCAACTAAAATTATCGGACGTTCGGACAATCTTATTCGATACGGTTGTTGTGAATAGCGTTTGATAGAAGATATCGAACGATATCTACGTCGGTTCGATTCGGTTTCGATTTCGACAACTTCTCTGACGATACGAGTATTCTGAATTGAAAATTCATCTTATCGTACGATAAGAAACCGAATCGATCGATAATTATGTTATCGTAAGGTTCTGAATCGGGGTGCAGGTCTCCTCTCAGAGAAGGGTTATAGGCCATAGTCCACCACGCTGGCCCAATGCGAATTGGCGGACTTCATACACCTTCGAGAACATTACGAAGAACTCTCAGGTGTGCAGGTTTCCTCACGATTTTTTTTGTTCACCGTTGAAGAAAGTGATAGTTAATTGCTTAAACGCACTTGACTCCGAAAATTCAGAGGTGCGAACCCGGGATCGAACCTGCGACCCCCCGAATAGGAGACCACAGTCCTAACCATTAGGCTCTCACTGCTGGCAATGTTTATCTACTATTGTCTATTTCCTACTTTTTGCAATCGCAACATTTCTATTACGCAGATGATAAAGGCGGGCATGAAGTGAAAAAATTTGGCCAACGAGAAAATAATAAAAACCTTTGGAATTATCTCAAAAAGTTAATGATTAACGCGATGAAGACAGATTCTCAGCCCAGTCTCAGATCTAAAATGGAAAAGTACAATATTAGTAAGTTATTTTTTGGACTCCATAAGAACGTCTGTCAACCATAGAATATAGCGCAAGATCCCAGTGCCGCCAGACCTAAGTTATTTTCTCAGCCATGATTTGTGTACGATAGAATAGTGTTCGTAAGTCCTTTCAGTGTATGCGTACCTGTTAGCTTGTGCCGACGGCCAATTTCCAGATACCAGGTGCTAAAGGTAGGTAAAAACTAGACTAACTTATCTTAAATTCTCAGGGCTGATTTTCATATATGTTTTAAAGAATATTGTAAAAATTAATAAATTAATACTGCCAGACGCTTACCGCCGGCGGTAACTTTTGCCAGACGCTTTGAAGCTCCCAAAAAAATATATAATTTAAGTTAAGTTATATTCTCAGTTATGATTTTTATACATAATACTCAGAGAACTATTGCAATATCATCTGCAAGCTGCCAGACCTATTGGAGGGGTCAAACATCCCCCCAGACACACATTAAGCGTCCCCATATGTATGAGCGCTAGAACATGATTCACTCGTTTACTTCTACTACTTTTTAGGGTTCCGTAGTAAACAAGGAACCCTTATGGTTTCGCCATGTCCGTCCGTATGTCTGTCTGTATGTCTGTCTGTCTGTCCCCTGTTTAGTTCAGAGACTATTGGTACTAGAAATCTGTAATTTGACAAGGGTATAAATATCGATCACGCCGACAAAGTCGTGAAATAAAATTGTGAAAAATATTTTTTTTAGGGTACCTCCCCTACATGTAAAGTGTGGATGAATTTTTTCAGGAAGACAGACAGACAGATGGACGGACATGGCGAAACTATAAGGGTTCCTTGTTTACTACGGAACCCTAAAAAGTAGTAGAAGTAAACAAGTGAATCATGTTCTAGCGCTCATACATATGGGGACGCATAATGTGTGTCTGGGGGGATGTTTGACCCCTCCAATAGGTCTGGCAGCTTACAGAAAATATTGCAATAGTTCCCTGAGTATCATGTATAAAAATTGTAACTGAGAATATAACTTAACCTAAATTATATATTTTTTTGGGAGCTTCAAAGCGTCTGGCAAAAGTTACCGCCGGCGGTAAGCGTCTGGCAGTATTAATTTATTAATTTTTACAATATTCTTTAAAACATATATGAAAATCAGCCCTGAGAATTTAAGATAAGTTAGTCTAGTTTTTACCTACCTTTAGCACCTGGTATCTGGAAATTGGCCGTCGGCACAAGGTAACAAGTACGCATACACTGAAAGGACTTACGAACACTATTCTATCGTACACAAATCATGGCTGAGAAAATAACTTAGGTCTGGCGGCACTGGGATCTTGGACCAATATAACGTGTAGTGACTAGTGAAATAGCATCTTCTTTATCTACCGATAGACGTTCATTGTTAACATTCCCACAAATATAGTAGAGCAAAGATAGGAGCAAAGCAACGGCTGGGTCATGCGTCATGCTCGTGAACGGGTCGGAACGGAACGGTCCCGCCGGCGGGAATGGGGCAACTTTCTGTCTGCCCATCTTAACATGCATTGAATTGTAAGTACCATTCCGAACCAGTGAATGGTAGATTCATTTGATGATTCGAAAGCACTTGTAAAAGTAAAAAGTTCTAGGTTTTCTAATCGGCTTTGCTTAAGCTTTCCACGAGATTTAAGTTAGGTACATTTAGTAACATTATTGTTTTGAAAAGAGCAACTGCTGAGTTTCTTGCCGGCTCTTCTCAGCAGAATCAGCATTCATGCCCCATTCCCGACAGCAGTCCCATAGCTGGGTTACCACCTAATTGCCCACTAAAAATGCTATAAATATCAACTTAAAATAATTTTTATCATCATCATTATCATCATCATCATCGGCAGTCTTACCTATGAGACACACTGATCTCTATTAATTAACCTATGACTAAAACTGGATTGGCTGTCCCTATTCAAATGACAGCTTAAAATTTAATATAAAAAACCAACTTCAAACGCCCGCGTCACTACAAAGTATATACTTATATATAATTTATTGTTGATATTTTAAAAACCACTCGACCGATTTCGATAAAATTTAAATGGGACCACCTGGGAAGTATACCCTTCCAAACAAAATAATAAGAATTTTCCAAATCCGTTCCGGCGTTTTCGAGTAATCGGTGAACATATACAAAAAAAAAAAGAATCCGACGAATTGAGAACCTCCTCCTTTTTTGAAGTCGGTTAGAAATAGATCAATAATTTGAAGCGCCAAATTTGACATACGAGTGTCTCTGGAACTAATTAATACATAGAGGGATTCAGGAAGTATCTACTATCAGTAGTCAACTAGCCTTTTAAGCCTCAATAGCCCAACGGTTAAAGGTGCGGACTGAAATCTAAAAGGTCGCAGGTTTGAATGCCACCCGTTGCACTATTGTCGTACCCACTCCTGACACAAGCTTTCCGCTTATTTGGAGGGGAGAGGAGAATATTAGTCAAGTTCAACTTGGTTGATATTCTTTAAAAAAAAAAACCTAGCGCCCTCACTAATTTTAGTTCCTTGGACGCTCGTCACTGTTTACAGCGCCAAAATGGCGTCAATCAAATAGGTCCGAAAAATATGACAGCAGCCTTCAAGTGTTAATCATAGAGCTCAGTCAGTGTCTAAGAGACCTCTCAGTGCGATTGTCTAATTTCATTCCATTGATCGTAGTCGTATTCGATGACATTAGCGTCAAAGTAAAATAAACCATAACAGCATTGAATTAGAGCTCAATTTCGTGTATGCATTCTTATAAGTTTAAGTATGCGATACGCTCCATAAAGCTCCATATTAAAATCGGTTGTACTGAATTTATAACTTTAAATCAATACAATCAAGGATTATTTTACTTTGACGCAAGAGCGTCGCCAGCCGTTGGCCAAGGGGAGGGCAAGTTGATATTATTATGGAGGACGGTAAAAGTATGAATAAATAAAACTTATGCGTTGAGTTAGCAACGAAGCACGAAGCAACGGATCGATGTGATTTTTTGCAGGGGGTACCAATTTGGCAGCGATACCTGGATTTCAATGATGAAGTATCTACTAGTACCTATATTTTTCAAATGTCTAGGGGGGGGCAGCTGCCCCTACCTACCCCCCCCTTGGCGACGCCCATCTTTGACGCTTATGTCATTGAATACGAATAAGATCAATGGAACAACTTTTAGACAGTTGTTACCCTGATTTGTCCTGCTATTTTTCTAGAACCAGACATCATCGAGTTAAGGAGCGGCAAGCCAACCATGATGTTTGAAATTGAAACCACCTCAGTTCTAAAAAGCTTATCCGACGCGCTGAAATCCAATGCAGCGAGACGTTACTCCGACAAAATAGCTAAGACTGCCGCGTATGTGTACCACGTGATTAACGAGGCATAGCTTGACTTAACTATTTAAATAAAAGCGTTATTCAATCCCTTACAAATTATTTTTACTTATGCTATAACCTACAAGCAACCTGCCCCCCGATTGTCTAAAAGTTGTAACTCGTAACCTTAACAGCAATGAATTAGAGCTCAATTTCGTGTATACGTTTAGGTCTGTGGTTTAGGTATGTAACCCCTGAGTAGTGAGCCGTTAATGGGTTGCTATATAATGATGATGATGATGAGGTATGTACGATACGCTCCATGTTGAAATCGGTTGTACTGAATTTGTGACTTTAAATCAATACTGTCAAGGAATATTTTACTTTGACGCTAATGCCATGAAATAAATACGATTTTGATCGGCAAGTTTTATACAATCGCACCTGTGAAAGCAGTGATGGCCTAGTGCTCCTTGTTATAATAGCCTATTCGGGGGGTCGCCGGTTGCGTGTTCAATAGGAGACAGCAGTTTTCTTGAGCATTGAGTTTTCTTGTCTATTCATCAAACGCCTCACATCAATGCCCTCAAATAAACAATTTTTCCGAGCGTGAGTCAAGGCAAGGCAAGTACTGCCTTCTACTGAACACGGAATAAATACGCCTATTGTTAAAAATTATTATTTCTGAACGCATTCTTATCAATACATAGACTTTAGTAGATGTCTATAGTAGTAGATAGATGCATTTAGGATCCACTCGCCAGCATTTACACCTATCAGGACGCAAACCAATGTTTCCGTGCGTGAGTCAAGGCAAGTACCTACTGCCTTCTACTGAACACGGAATAAATACGCCTATCAGGGCGCAAGCCCGTGCGCGATTAGAGGACTCCTGCCTTCAATCGAAAACGATTTTGGAAATGGAGCATCCTTTTGATACACGGAAACGGAACTACGCGTCCAAGTAACTTCAGGTTTTGGTAATATGTATTTGATATTGTATTGTATGTATTTGAAGCAGTGATAGCCTAGTGGTTTAACTGCTTAAATGCAGAGGTGTATCCGACCAACGTCATGAATACATTGGCTCTCCAGCTACACTTCCGGAAGTCCTCGCCGACCTGGGTGGCCTGCTCGGATTCTGGAAGGAGCTCGGCTGGCTGGAGTGATCCGGCGGGGAGCTGCACCAGAGGAATCACGCAAAACGGGCGAACATCGCCTACTTGCGGAGACAATTCCCAGGAAGAAGAGAAGAGAAGAAGAAGAGCCTAGTGGTTAGGATTGTGGTCTTCTATTCGGGGGGTCGCAGGTTCAATCCCGGGTACGCACCTCTGACTTTTCGGAGTCAAGTGCGTTTAAGCAATTAAATATCACTTGCTTCAACGGTGAAGAAAACATCGTGAGGAAACCTGCACATCTGAGAGTTCTTCATAATGTTCTCGAAGGTGTGTGAAGTCCGCCAATTCGCATTGGGCCAGCGTGGTGGGCTATTGCCTAAAACCCTTCTCTGAGAGGAGACCTTGCTCAGTAGTGAGCCGATGATGGGTTGATAATGATGATGATGATGATGATTTGATATCATGTAAACCCATTTCACTTACATCTTTCACATTAGGTTCAAAAAAAATACAATTTAAGTATCTATAGTCCAGATTTCCTTACTTGAGTATTCGAGTAAACAAACACCTCTTGATATGAATATCACTTATTTACACACAAATCACACATTTTTAACTATGTATAACTGTCTAGATCTATTCATCAAACACATTCGTTACGATTTACACCAAAAATTGCTTCGAGTTTACCATTATAAGATATTTATTTTCTCAAAAACGAAATATTAGCAGAACTCATTTGCACAGATTAGGAGAAAGTGACATTTCGTAACCCTAGATTGTCTATGAATCGTTGAGGTGGGGACAGGCGAATGAGTGACCTTATGAATGGATTGTATCCATGGAACTAGAAATTAGGACTAGTCTTCCTACTTCAATGATTGAATCATCATTACAGTAGAGGTGAGAACTTCAGAACATAAAAAATAATGGATATTGATAAAAAATAAATCACTAGCAGAAAATGATTGTAATGGTTAACTTAAATAAAATTAGATAATATTATAAAATAAAATATAGATAGGTAATCTTAATCTTTATTATTCCCAAACTAAAGAACATTTTACTAAAGAAAACAGGTAAATAAAAATACACTGTACTACTGTTTTTTTTAAGAAAATTGTTTGTATCACAATGTTACCCACAAATGGGGTATACTTTAGAATAGAACAAAAATCTGATTAGTAATAATTAATAAATATTCGTTAATTTTTTCTTGTAAATTCCTCTTTTTAATATAATTACGAAAAAGATATTGTTTAGTTACTTTTTACGTCTTTGTAGTAATGGTACACGTCTATGACCATCGCAGTTGGGATGAAAATCATTCAGTTGTATAATGCTTTCACATTCGTTCAATCGCTCATGCAATAACTTCCCAACCCTATAAATTGTCTTTGGTTAACATTCGGCCATTATTGTTTACTCGAATACTCAAGTAAGGAAATCTGGACTATAGGTATAAAAATCTTTTCATGATCAAAATTTAAGAATAATTAATAGAATCACATCTGTTTAAACCGCGCCATTAATTATATTATTGTTGCAGCGAGAAATATAAAAGAGTTCAGAATCAACAACAGCTGCAAGAAACGGAACACCCTTACTGCAGCTAACGCGATAAGTAGAATGGTTTTAAAAATGTGGAAGAAAATGAAACCCCATGCTAAACGAGCATTTGATAAAGTGAAACCTCTGTCTCGAAAATTTTATACCATTATGGTGAAACCTTTTGTGAAACGTATAAATAGTACGCTACGTATGCTGCGTCGAATTTAACTTTAAAGCATTTTACGTTGTGGAATTTTTATCAACGAAGAAAATTTGACATTTCTAAACTTTTAGGGCGTTTGTGCACTTATACTAATTGGATTCGTAATCGTATTCGTAAAAATACAATTCGAACTAGCCGTCATACAAAACTAAATACGATCCGTCAAAATACGAATCGAATGAGTGCACAAACGCATGTACATTTTGTATGTAGAGTGTAGACTACTTCGAATCGTATTTTTACGATTACGAATCGAATACGAGGAATAGACCAGGGTAGAAGCCTTAAAAAATAATAAAAAGTGAAAAAAAATAATAGTAGGATGAAATCTATTGGAAAAGGAAGAGAATGCAACAAAAATGAAAGGAAAAATAAATTACGGGCGATCTGAGGTCGGGAAGTGGGGGGGAGGGGGGGTTTAAGGGTAAAAAACGGTTTATCTCGATTTCCGGAAAAACTACAAGTCCTATGGCAAAAAGTTAAATGGCAAAGTTGTAGGTAATAAAAAGATCTACAACTTTTGTATTTAGACTTTTTTCACATAACCTCAAAATGTATGTGAAAAATTAAAATAACCAAGTTTTTGGTTTTTTATTTTTATCTTTTACAAAAAAAAAATATTTTTTCACGAAATTTGGTGAAAACTTACCTTTTTATGTCCCAAATACACTGTAATTTTTCTGATTTAAAATATTTATTTTTTTACCTTTTTTTTTGACTTAATATTGAAAAAGCACCTAATTTTCAATCGAAAATTCTCCCGTCAAAATATCTGCTTTTTTAAAAAAGTCTGTGAGCTTTTTGTTCGTTGAAATCTCTACTTTCTGATGGTGTAAAAAAAATATACATTACTATGGTAAATGCTCTCAGAAAATGCAGAAACGAAATAAGAAATAACAGGTAGTAAGGCCCAGACCCTCCTAGCCCTTTCCCCACTTCTCTATGAAATATCTTTTGATGGGCTAAAATTTTCCGTAGGTCACTCAGGTATATAAGTTATCTTAAAATAGCAATAAATAGCCATCTACGCATGTAATTTAGAAGGTATTTCATGGGGGCTAGGAGGGTCTGGGCTTTACTAGGCTGTTATTTCGTATTTCGTTTCTGCATTTTCTGTGAGCATTTACCATAGTAATGTATATTTTTTTTACACCATCAGAAAGAAGAGTTTTCAACGAACAAAAAGCTCACCGACTTTTTAAAAAAAGCAGATATTTTGACGGGAGAATTTTCGATTGAAAATTAGGTGCTTTTTCAATATTAAGTCAAAAAAAAGGTGAAAAAATAAATATTTTAAATCAGAAAAATTACAGTGTGTTTGGGACATAAAAAGGTAAGTTTTCACCAAATTTCGTGAAAAAATATTTTTTTTTGTAAAAGATAAAAATAAAAAACCAAAAACTTGGTTATTTGAATTTTTCACATACATTTTGAGGTTATGTGAAAAAAGTCTAAATACAAAAGTTGTAGATCTTTTTATTACCTACAACTTTGCCATTTAACTTTTTTCCATAGGACTTGTAGTTTTTCCGGAAATTGAGATAAACCGTTTTTACCCTTAAACCCCCCCTCCCCCCCACTTCCCGACCTCAGATCGCCAGTAATTTATTTTTCCTTTCATTTTTGTTGCATTCTCTTCCTTTTCCAATGGGTTTCATCCTACTATAATTTTTTTTGTTTTCAAAAATTATCTACCCTGGACTAGAAGTGCACAAGCGCCCTTAGCCTGTGCAACAGCAAAAAATTTTCTGGAACTACTGAAATATAACGTTGCACAGTGGACAATGGAAGATTTGCTTAGAAAACACAATATGACACAGAACATTATTCTTACGACGGACTTGCTAGCAGGTGTTGAAATAAAGGATGTTTTACATTGTAGACATTAGCTTTGTTAGGAAAACCCAACCTAAGACAGTTATTAAAGCAGTCGACTTGCTAAGAGAAGGCTTTGAAACTAAGGATGTAACACAGTGGAAAATGTTTGATTTACTGAGACAACACAACATAACACAGAAGATAATGGTCACGTCGACTCATCAAGAGGTAATACAACTCAGTTTGTGACAAAGGGACACAAGCGGATGTGCTTAGAAATAACGTTACGCAACAGAAAATTCCAACTTCGCTCAGTAAACACAACGTAATCCAGCAGAACATTGTAAAAGCAAATTTCTTCCGGAATTTAGGTGATCTAATTAAGAAAACTTTGGATAGATGGTTCTGGGGTCTTAATTTTGTGTACAAAGAAATGAAAAGAGGCGCTTGGGACCTTTTGACTTTCAAAAGAAAGTTACAAGACAAAAACAAAACGAAACGGGTTCCGAAACGGGGCCCAAGGGATAATGGTAGCGAGAGCGACACGCACTATACCTACCTATAAATAATTTATTTACCTATTTATTTTTCTGTATCGTAAGTACGTTCGCACTTCGCATATTCGATTAAAATTAAAGAGAAGTTTCATAACTTTATAGGCGACTTCGTTTGATCGTTACTCAAATATCGTCTGGAGATTTAAGTACCTACACATGTCCACTATGCGTTTGTCTATCAAGAAGATAGCAACGTACCGCTCGCGATTGTCAGCAGTGTTTTTAAAACTTTTGTTTTTTGTTACTTTTTAATTTTTTTTGTTAAGTTTTAATTAGTTATTTATTGATGTTTGGTTACTATTGTCCGCGTGTAGTTTTCTACGATGAGTAAAAAAGGAAAAGTTTTAAATAGCGCAGACTTATTACTTTAATTAATGACTTTCTTAGAAGAGAAAAATAAGAAATTTAAAATCACGCCCTTCGACATTTAAGGACGTCATTGCCATGAAAAGCGTTGCCAGAAAAGAGAACTTCCGTCACAGTCGTGGGGTAACATTAAAAATACCAATCATTTTTAGGGTTCCGTACCCAAAGGGTACCAACGGGACCCTATTACTAAGCCTACGCTGTCCGTCCGTCCGTCCGTCTGTCAGCGGGCTGTATCTCGTAAACCGCAATAGATAGACAGATGAAATTTTCACATATTATGTATTTCTATTGCCGCTATAACAACAAATAATAAAAATTAAATTAAATTAAAAAAATTAAATTAAAATATTTCCATGGGTACATGGAAATATTTTTATTTAATTTTTTTTAACGGAACCCTAAAAGAGCGAGGCTCGACTCGCACTTGGCCGATTTTTTTTGTTTTTGACGACGGTACAGTATGACGTCATTTTGTATCGGTCGTCGACGGCCAACTTGAAACGAACGTGTAGTACGTTTAACCGCAGCCTAAAGGTAAACACAGAAAACATTTCCGAGACGCGTGTAACCATAGACTTACTATATTTACTACCGTATGGCGCAATTTAGACGGTGTTTCGTTCAGCGTTTCGAAAATTTTTGCGAAAATGAACCTTCTTAATTCGTCCTAAGGGCGAATTTAGCTTTCGAGATTTTTGTTTTCATTTTCGAGGCTTCATCGAGTCATCGAAAATGAACTGTCTAAAGGACTATGCGAAAAATTGTATGGGCACTGTCTCCACCCCCCAACAGACGTGGCACTACTTGTAATATTATTGTAACGTCCCATTAAAAGACTCATAACCAATTTCAATCCAAAAATGATTGGGGTTTTTTTAAAATACGAAATAAGTACGCACGCTGAAGTGCGCGCGCGACGCAGGCGACAGGCGACGCAAGGGTCCGCCCGGAGGTGGTCAGAGGGAGCGCGGGCAGCGCGCGGCGCGGTTTTTTCTCTGCGTCTCAGAAACGCATCTGCATCATACAATAGCTTTATAGTTGTAATTTACTAAACTGGTATCCAAAACACTTCACTGAAAAATGAATAAATAAATAATTCTAACTCGATTTGCATGAAAACCCCAATCCTACGGCGGATGTCGTCATAGTAAAAAATCATCAGGCTACCGTGATGTATTAACTGATATACATATACGTTTGTAATCTGTTGTGGGTGGGGACGATTTTTTGCATGGTCATTTGCCCTTAGGGTGCATTTTCGCAAAAAATGTTCGCAAAAATGAACGATGATCGGGGCACGGTCTAATTTCGGCCTAAGTGTGAAACCGACGACCGTTGTTTTTCACTTGTAGCGCTGAAATGTTGACAAAATAAAAGAGATATTATATATTTTTAAAATCTTTTTAATTAGGTACAAAGTTTACGTGCTTATTAACGAAAACTAATTATAAAAGTCTTTTTTCACTTAATTTTAACAACTTAAAACAACGGTTACGTTATCTTATCATAACCGGCCAAGTGCGTCTCAACGCGCACTGAGAGTTCCCAACTTTGTGAGGATTAATATCATCGTAAACCGCGATATTAATTCATCACAGATTTTAACTACAATTCTGAACTTTTCACAACATTAAGGCACCATTGATCTTTAAATTAAGTATTTTCAACTTAGTACCTCGAAAGCAGTTTTTAAGAAAAAGGGCCTAGACACACGGACAGACAGATGGACAACGGAGCGAGCCCATATAAGGGTTCCGCTTTTTTTTCGGCACCCTTTAAATTTATAAAAGATATAATCCGACTTTTAATTGCAGATGACGTTTCTCATCGTTCGGGACCGATTTTTATCCGGCATCTAACTTTGAAAATAAAATTCGTAATAGCTACAGTAAATTATCATACCCTGTCCAACCGTTTTTCTTTTTGACAGTTCAGTATTATAATGACAGTTCAGTATTATAATGACTTTCAGTCTGCCCGTCTTAACGTGAATTGAATTGAAGTACCTACGCTTTTTATGGAACTTCACCTCATTGTGGAAATATTCTATTCTATTCTATTCTAACAAAGTTGCATGGGTTAAATCGGCATGGCATTCGGCTGCCCACAAGATAGTATAAAAAACTTATTACAATGTAATAGCTGTATAATAATATTGTAAAATGATTATTTTGAAAAGAGCAACTGCTGAGTTTCTTGCCGGCTCTTCTCAGCAGAATCCGCTTTCCGAACCGGTGGTAGATTCATGACGTGTCATAAGAGCCACAGGTTGGCGTACGTGAAATAAATAATTTTGATTTTTTTTTTGAATAATATATATAATAATATAAATTATAGTACTATAATATTGTCTCACTCACTCTCACTATGTGAGTGTGAGACTGAGCTGTCAAAAGAAAATAAACGGTTGGACAGGGTATAGTAGGTACACTTTTCCCTAACTAATTAGTGAAAAAACAAATGGCATAATTTTAATATCACAATTACATCACAATAGATCTAGGGTATATTTGGCTCATTCGTGTATTGCAACAGTGTTATACTTCTCGACTCGACGAAAAATTGACAGTACAGTGAAGCATAGACAATGATGAAGCGAGTGACATTAGACCACTGCCCTGCGATTATCTAAAGTTATTCCATTGATCGTTATCGTATTCGACGACATTAGCGTCAAAGTAAAATAAAGAATATTAGCATTGAATTAGAACTCAATTTCGTGTATGCATTCTCTTAATTTTACGTATGTACGATACGCTCCATATTGAAACCAGTTGTCTGAATTTGTGACTTAAAATCAATACAATCAAGGATTATTTTACTTTGACGCTAATATCATCGAAAACGAATACGATCAATAGAATAACTTTTAGACAAACGGGGGGCTCTATAGGCAATTATTAATCTATGATACCTTTAAATTGGCTGTCCCTAAACAAGACAGCTAGTGATCAATTTAAAAGGCCACATTTGACACACGAGTGTCTGGAACATGTCTGGAACTATTTAGTCTATTTTTTTAACAAACGAGTACTGAGTATGTCTCTCGCACATTTCCGATACTGACAGAGTGAGATGGGTCATTGTTAGGGGTGGGGTCTGAGTATGTCTCTCGCACATTTCCGATATTGTCAGAGTGAGATGGATCATTTTAGGGGTGGGGCCTGGGTTTTGGGCCTTGATTACGTGGACCAATAGCAACGCAGTCAACATTTTCGGTACTCGTTTGTTAAAAAAAACAGACTATAATATTACAAATGGTGCAGCGACCTCTATAATCAAGTTCAAAATGGCATCAAACAAGCACGTCCAAAAAAAATTGACGGCAGCTTTACCAGTGTTAATCATCATAGATTATAGAGCTCAGTGCATTAGACAAACCATTCTTTTCCACTCTTGGCCTGTAGTAAATTACCACCAGTATCATTGTCTATACCTCACCATGCTACATCGCACAGAGTGTAGTAACTTTTTTTTTTTAAACCATAAACAATTTTTTTTTTGAAAAATTTAGCTTTTTAAAATAAAAGTGTTGCAACAAACGAGCAATTGCAACATCGGCAAATTAAATTTTTAGAATTTTTTTTATATCTGAAATCACGAGCGAAACTCTCTAAATTGTCATTGTAGGTTTCTTAAACATTTATAAATTATAATATTCTGGCTGTCCGAATTACTCTCTTTAACCAAGCATAGTAAAATCTATCATAAAATTATTGTATAACATTTTTCTTTTTAATAACTACAGATTTGGTCCAATCAGCTTAGTAACTCTCTCCCATGAAACACTCGCTTTTAAATGTAAGGATTAAAATATTAAGAAGATCTATGGCAGTTATAAAAGTTTACATATAAGGCTTTTTATTAGAAACTAGCATATTTTTTTTTTAATATAACAACAATTCAAACAAGATCTCGAATTACATTCATGGTTATTAAAAAATATTGTTCCCTTTTCGTAACCTTTTCTATTTTTATAGGGTATATGATATTTGTTTTAAAAAAGTATAAAAATTAAAAATGCTTTTTTTTGTGTTTTTTTTTTTATAAAAAAGTAAAGATTTTTTAGTGGAGGTTCTTTCGTAACTTTTTTTAATCAAAAGTTACACTATAGATTAAGAACATCATCGGTACAGTCGGCGTAACTTTCCACACTAGAGCTATCTAACATTATGTCATCGTAGGTTTTCTTGTGTTTCTTGCCACAGATATGGTCGCTAATTATGTGTTCCTTATTTGCCACTTCCATATTGCATATCACGCAGTTTAGGGTTGATTCGTTAATCTGTAAACGAGAACATATCGAATTAAAAAAACTTGAGAGGTGTCAAGGGACACCCGGATGGAACGAAGTTCCTTTCGATTAATTAATTTGGCATTGTGTTCAATATTTTCACACTACAATATTAGATCTCCGTAGCCTTGTGGTTTCTACAGTCGCTAAACAGTTAAAGGTCGATGGTTCGAATCCCAGCTCTACAGACTGAATTTTCAATTTTCAATTTTATTTTAAATAATTGCAACATGTGGAATTTTTCCCTAATTTTTTTATTTTTATTATTAATTTATTAAATAATAAATTAATAATAAAAATAGAAAATTCAGTCTGTCGAGCTGGGATTCGAACCATCGACCCTTATCGACCTTTATGCGACTGTAGAAACCACAAGGCTACGGAGATCTAATATTGTACTGTGAAAATATTGAACACAATGCCAAATTCACATTCAAAAGTGTCGGTTTCAAAAAAGTGTCGATCCGTCTAGCCCCCTTCCGCACCGCGCGATAAGGAACTACGTTCCAAAAAAAATATTACGACAGCCGATATATTATGTTATATCCGAGCTTATAATATTAATATTATTATTTTCAGTAGAATTTCTTTGCAACATTGCGTTAACGCCACAGACAACCCAAGTTGTAGTCTGTGGTACAAATTCAGTAGGTCAAGGCGCACTAAACGGGTCTGCCCGCGAAATTCAAATTTAATTTGGTGTTTCGCAATTTGTAAACTAATACGACAAAGTAGGCTCATGGCATTCTAATTGCGACAATGGCAGTATTATCTAGTCAGAGTATCGAGTTTGACGTGAGTTACTCACAAATTAGTCCTTGTTTGCTAGGGTGTACATACCTGCCGTCTTACTACTGATAGATAATAAAAACGGCGGAAAAAATGGCGGATACTAACGAGTTTAGTGCGACAAGTATAACTTGGCGCGGCTGTGCGCCACTGTGCTCAACATTAGTGTGGCTATTTTATAAAACAAGGCTTAATTTGGAAAAAATCATTTTTATAATTAATTATTTGCGTTATCGTAGTCTAAATGATGATGTTGTCTTTCATAGTTCAGTTCACAAAAAGTATAAAAATTAGATGACCGAATTAGTTCCTCAAAACGCCACCGCCAACTTATACTTGTGGCGACAATCTCAGACATATTAAATGACCTTAAAATCTTGTTTCGGTTAAATCACAACGAGAACACAAACGGGAAATAGGACCACACTCACCTCTCTGTGCAAGTGCGGCAAGTGTTATGTTTGGAACTGCACGTAGCCTCTGACGTCACTCTACACAACACACACCTGTCTGCTCCCAGCAACAACACTCACCTCTCTGAGCAAGTGCGGCAAGTGTTTCGTTTGGAACTTGTCGAGCAGCTCCCTGTGGTACTCGCCGCCGATGTGCGCGCTGAGCTCGTAGCCTCTGACGTCACTCTGACACAACACACACCTGTCTGCTCCCGGCAAAAACACTCACCTCTCTGAGCAAGTGCGGCAAGTGTTTCGTTTGGAACTTGTCGAGCAGCTCCCTGTGGTACTCGCCGCCGATGTGCGCGCTGAGCTCGTAGCCTCTAACGTCACTCTGACACAACACACACCTGTCTGCTCCCAGCAACAACACTCACCTCTCTGAGCAAGTGCGGCAAGTGTTTCGTTTGGAACTTGTCGAGCAGCTCCCTGTGGTACTCGCCGCCGATGTGCGCGCTGAGCTCGTAGTCTCTAACGTCACTCTGACACAACACACACCTGTCTGCTCCCAGCAACAACACTCAACTCTCTGAGCAAGTGCGGCAAGTGTTTCGTTTGGAACTTGTCGAGCAGCTCCCTGTGGTACTCGCCGCCGATGTGCGCGCTGAGCTCGTAGCCTCTAACGTCACTCTGACACAACACACACCTGTCTGCTCCCAGCAACAACACTCACCTCTCTGAGCAAGTGCGTCAAGTGTTTCGTTTGGAACTTGTCGAGCAGCTCCCTGTGGTACTCGCCGCCGATGTGCGCGCTGAGCTCGTAGCCTCTAACGTCACTCTGACACAACACACACCTGTCTGCTCCCAGCAACAACACTCACCTCTCTGAGCAAGTGCGGCAAGTGTTTCGTTTGGAACTTGTCGAGCACCTCCCTGTGGTACTCGCCGCCGATGTGCGCGCTGAGCTCGTAGCCTCTAACGTCACTCTGACACAACATACACCTGTGGCCGCTCCCGGCAACAACACTCACCTCTCTGAGCAAGTGCGGCAAGTGTTTCGTTTGGAACTTGTCGTGCAGCTCCCTGTGGTACTCGCCGCCGATGTGCGCGCTGAGCTCGTAGCCTCTAACGTCACTCTGACACAACACACACCTGTCTGCTCCCAGCAACAACACTCACCTCTCTGAGCAAGTGCGGCAAGTGTTTCGTTTGGAACTTGTCGAGCAGCTCACTGTGGTACTCGCCGCCGATGTGCGCGCTGAGCTCGTAGCCTCTAACGTCACTCTACACAACACACACCTGTCTGCTCCCGGCAACAAAACTCACCTCTCTGAGCAAGTGCGGCAAGTGTTTCGCTTGGAACTTGTCGAGCAGCTCCCTGTGGTACTCGCCGCCGATGTGCGCGCTGAGCTCGTAGCCTCTGACGTCACTCTGACACAACACACACCTGTCTGCTCCCGGCAACAACACTCACCTCTCTGAGCAAGTGCGGCAAGTGTTTCGTTTGGAACTTGTCGAGCAGCTCCCTGTGGTACTCGCCGCCGATGTGCGCGCTGAGCTCGTAGCCTCTGACGTCACTCTGACACAACACACACCTGTCTGCTCCCAGCAACAACACTCACCTCTCTGAGCAAGTGCGGCAAGTGTTTCGTTTGGAACTTGTCGAGCAGCTCCCTGTGGTACTCGCCGCCGATGTGCGCGCTGAGCTCGTAGCCTCTAACGTCACTCTGACACAACACACACCTGTGGCCGCTACCGGCAACAACACTCACCTCTCTGAGCAAGTGCGGCAAGTGTTTCGTTTGGAACTTGTCGAGCAGCTCCCTGTGGTACTCGCCGCCGATGTGCGCGCTGAGCTAGTAGCCTCTGACGTCACCCTGACACAACACACACCTGTGGCCGCTCCCGGCAACAACATTCACCTCTCTGAGCAAGTGCGGCAAGTGTTTCGTTTGGAACTTGTCGAGCAGCTCCCTGTGGTACTCGCCGCCGATGTGCGCGCTGAGCTCGTAGCCTCTGACGTCACCCTGACACAACACACACCTGTGGCCGCTCCCGGCAACAACACTCACCTCTCTGAGCAAGTGCGGCAAGTGTTTCGTTTGGAACTTGTCGAGCAGCTCCCTGTGGTACTCACCGCCGATGTGCGCGCTGAGCTCGTAGCCCCTGACGTCACTCTGACACAACACACACCTGTCTGCTCCCGGCCATAACACTCACCTCTCTGAGCAAGTGCGGCAAGTGTTTCGTTTGGAACTTGTCGAGCAGCTCACTGTGGTACTCGCCGCCGATGTGCGCGCTGAGCTCGTAGCCTCTGACGTCACTCTGACACAACACACACCTGTCTGCTCCCAGCAACAACACTCACCTCTCTGAGCAAGTGCGGCAAGTGTTTCGTTTGGAACTTGTCGAGCAGCTCCCTGTGGTACTCGCCGCCGATGTGCGCGCTGAGCTCGTAGCCTCTGAAGTCACTCTGACACAACACACACCTGTCTGCTCCCAGCAACAACACTCACCTCTCTGAGCAAGTGCGGCAAGTGTTTCGTTTGGAACTTGTCGAGCAGCTCCCTGTGGTACTCGCCGCCGATGTGCGCGCTGAGCTCGTAGCCTCTGACGTCACTCTGACACAACACACACCTGTCTGCTCCCGGCAACAACACTCACCTCTCTGAGCAAGTGCGGCAAGTGTTTCGTTTGGAACTTGTCGAGCAGCTCCCTGTGGTACTCGCCGCCGATGTGCGCGCTGAGCTCGTAGCCTCTGACGTCACTCTGACACAACACACACCTGTTTGCTCCCAACAACAACACTCACCTCTCTGAGCAAGTGCGGCAAGTGTTTCGTTTGGAACTTGTCGAGCAACTCCCTGTGGTACTCGCCGCCGATGTGCGCGCTGAGCTCGTAGCCTCTGACGTCACTCTGACACAACACACACCTGTCTGCTCCCAACAACAACACTCACCTCTCTGAGCAAGTGCGGCAAGTGTTTCGTTTGGAACTTGTCGAGCAACTCCCTGTGGTACTCGCCGCCGATGTGCGCGCTGAGCTCGTAGCCTCTGACGTCACTCTGACACAACACACACCTGTGGCCGCTCCTAGAAACAAGACACACAATTTTTTTTTTAAACAATTTTCTCAAAGGGCCAGCGTGGTGGACTACGGCCTATCTATAACCCTTCTCTGAGAGGAGACCTGCGCTCAGTAGTGAGCCAATGATGGGTTGCTGATAAATGAAATACATACTTATTCTTGCTTAAGCCGTGGTAAGCGTCCCAAGAGATTTTCAAAACTTTCTTGTCCACAATGATAATTTTATTCTTCTTATGCAAACTCTCCACGTTCTGACAGTTGTCTCTAACTTCCAGTTTGACTAATACTTTTATTTCGGTCTCCTTCTCGTTCAGATATATGGCTTCGTTTTGAAAGCTTATTGTTATTAGTTTTCTGCCAGATTTTAGATCTCGTTTCCTTGAAAAATAAAATATTTGTTAAGATGGTAAGTGTATAGAATACATTGAGCTCTATTATACTCCCGTCGTAATAGTAAACGCAGTTATCCACATTTGACTATTTTCGGGTTTTATCGATTTACTTAGAAAAGCCTTACCTATACCAGGAAAAAAAATGAACTGATAATTAAATAATTAACTGATTTTATTTTGTTAATAAAGTAGAGATTTAAAAACATTTCAATTTTCTCGAAACTATCATTATGCGATTACTGCGTTTACTATTACGACGGAAATAATTAATGATTAACTCAGGACGCCATTAACACTGACGCCATTTTGAAATTTTAACACTGACGCCATTTTGAAATTGATTGACGCCATTTTGGCGCCGCTGTAAGCAGATACAAGTATCTCTGCAACTAATAGTATTGCAACTGGCGCACCAACCTCTATAATTCATCTTTGAATTCATAGATTAATTATAGAGGTCGGTGCGCCATTTGCAATACTATTAGTTCCAGAGACACTCATATGTCAAATGTGGCGCTTCAAATTGATCCACAATTAAGCTGTCATTTGAATAGGGAAAGCCAATTTCGTGAATAATCAAAGATTAATTATAGTGATAGAATAGAATAAAAATTCTTTATTGCACACCAAAGGAATAAAGGAAAAATATCAAAGCAATAAAGACCGCCTATGCGGCACTATATTATTATATGCGGTATAGTTGAGGACTTGGAGAGTGACAAAGGCTACCTTATATACCGGAAAAGCAAAGGGTGCCTGTGGGGTTTTAAAAAACTAACTCCACGCGAAGTCACGGTCGGAAGCTAGTATTACAAGAATAGAGGAAAAAATGCATTTCAAAACAGTGTATCATGAAAACTGCATGTATGAATCGAATTCTCATGGAATTTTAATATTCACATACATCTTATATCGCTTACCTAGATCAAAAGTCAGAAAACTTAAAATAGGTCTGTGTTCCCTAGACGAAAAAAAAGTCTTTCTAATTATTCTTTTGTTAGTAAAGTTAAGAAACCCAATTTTATTTTATGACATAGATAATATGTTTTGAAATATGACCTGCGATATATATTGCTAGCTGATGCCCGCGACTTCGTCCACGTGGATTTAGTTTTTAAAATCCCTCGGGAACTATTTGATTTTCCGGGAGAAAAAGTAGCCTATGTCACTCTCCAGGTCCTCAACTATACCCATGTAAAAAATCACGTCGATCCGTAGCCCTGTTGCGGCGTGATTGAAGGACAAACCAACAAACCTACTTTCGCATTTATTTAATATTGTAAGGAAACACTTCTATTCAATTCTATTCTATTCAGTCCCAGGGCCGGTGAGGAAATTTTAGTTGAAAATTATTAATATTAAAATTAGGTTTGTTAAATTATTGATGAATTTAGATGTGATATACGAGTTTAAAACTTGCTATATAAGCAAATTTTAAACTCTTGACATTTTTATATGTAATTATTTATTTACTTTTATTTATATTGTTCGATAATTGAACTTAATGTGGTGTAAAATATGTACCAAAATGAGTCTTGGTTACTAGAAATAAATGAATTATATATTATGTTTTAATAATTATGTTTAGTCTTTAACTATCTATCTATTTACCTTGCTTTCTTGTCAGTCTTGTAATCTAGCAAATGTACGGGCCATGTGATATGTTTGCTTATATCTTTCCTTGTAAATATGACATTGCATATACAGCAATGGTAGTTCAGGAACATCTGTCAATTGAAAAACAAGTGTAAATAAAAAAAATATTTTTAAAAACAAGCTTTCATTAGCTGGCTACATCATCAGACCCTGGATATCATCTAGGACCAGAGTACTTGTCAAGACGAATCAAACGAGTCCAAACTCGATGGGGTTACGTCGTTTTATTAGAGGGTTGTCAAAACCACCTTATGGCTTCAACATCTGCCACCCTATTGTGTCAAAGTTGCCGATCAAAATCGTATTCATTTGATGGCAATAGCGTCAAAGTAAAATATACCATAACTGCAGTGAATTAGAGCTCAATTTCGTGTATGCATTCTTATACGTTTAGGTATGTACGATACGCTCCATAACGCTCCATGTTAAAATCGGTTGTACTGAATTTGTGACTTTAAATCCATACAGTGAAGGTATATTTTACTTTGCCATCAAATGAATACGATTTAATCGGAGCCAATCGCACCTCAGACCCTGTATAAACTAGAACTAGAGAACATGTCAAGACGAATCAAATCAGCCCAAACTCGATGGGGTTACGTCGTTTTATTACAGAGTTCCGATAGCCATCTTCCGTCTCCATCATCAGATCAGCTCCATGTCACAATAATATTGCACTGTCAACCGATTTACTTGTACATGCACAGCTCAATAGGGAACCGGGAGGTAGTTCTAATTCATCTTGTAAAATTTGACTTAAACGTACCTACATACATAGAAGCAGTGATAGCCTAGTGGTTAGGACTGTGGTCTCCTATTCGGGGGATCGCAGGTTCGATCCCGAGTACGCACCTCTGACTTTTCGGATTCACGTGCGCTCAAGCAAATAAATATCACTTGCTTCAACGGTGAAGGAAAACATCGTGAGGAAACCTGCTCACCTGAGTTCTTCATAATGTTCTCGAAGGTGTGTGAAGTCCGCCAATTCGCATTGGGCCAGCGTGGTGGACTATGGCCTATAACCCTTCTCTGAGAGGAGACCTGCGCTCAGTAGTGAGCCGTTGATGGGTTGCTCATGAATGATGAAATGAATGAATACATACATACATTGCAAGTTAAATAAAAGCTTGTAATAATTATTTCATACAAACATTCTGAGTCAACTAAGGTTGATTTACTCGTTAGGCAAATAAGAAATTCAAATAGGCTCGTGATTCCTTAACTACGCCTCAAGAAAGTCAGAGTCGTTTTTGGGAGTATGGGCGTGACGTTCCATAATAAACTTCCACAGTAAATGGACTTGCCTTCACACAAGTTTCAGAAATCTATGAATATTAGTATCAATTCGATGCCTTAACATGGGTAGCCTAAGCATGTCACGCTCTCTTTAAACATTTCTGTGGTATCGTGTGGTGCGGGTTGTTACGTCCCCTCCTTCCTATGGTTGAGCGAAGCAACGGCTGGATCATGCGTCATGCTCGTGAACGGGTGCCGCCAGCGGGAATGGGGCTGCTTTCTGTCTGCCCGTCTTAACGTGTTGAATTATAATTAGGTATGCTTTTGTGGAACTCATTGAGGAAACACTGCATACATAGCATAGTATCTATTGAATTGTAGACTTGTTTTGAAAAGAGCAACCGCCGAGTTTCTCTTTCTTGGTGGTTCTCGGCAGGAAGGGCATTCCGAACCAGTGGTAGATTCATCGACGATTCAAAAGCACTTGTAAAAAAGTTTATTTGAATAAAAAACATTTCAATTCTATTCTATTAAAAATATACTCACGAAACAAGCATAAATTGATTGAGGAACAACTCACCTGCCGCAAAAGATGTCTGTCATATTTGCTAACAAACTTGCAGTCATCCATACACTTTGCATGGTTCGTACTCTCGACATGTTTTTTCATAGAACCGTGAACACGTACAGAGCATACAAAACAGTACGCCGTCCCATCGCCGATTTTGACCAAACTATGGTATGAACCCAATCCAACTTGAGCGTAAGTGTTCTTAAATTTCAAATATACGATTCTGTCCTTGAAATATTCAATATCATCGTCCACATCGTCGATCGATTCATTCATTTCAAACATGTCGTGTATTGATTCGATTTGTGATTCTATTTTGGATTCATTCGTTGCACGTTGATTTATATCTGTTTTCGATTGATTTATGCCTTGAGACTCAATTGTGTTGCGTTGATTCAAATCCATTTCAGATTGATTCTTCTCTAAATTGTGTATAGTAGTTGTGTATTGGTTAACGTTTGTTGTAATCTGATTAATTGGGTGTTGATTTATGTTAGTGTTATAGTATGTGTTAGTTTTTATTTGATTGGTATGCATTTGATTCAAATTAATTCCAGAAGGTCTCGGCTGTAAAGCAATTGTGGGCGGAAAAACAGGCGGACGCATAAACATTGCCGGTGGAGGTATTGGCGGTTGATTCATACCAATTGCTGGCGGATGCATTGGCAAGGGATTCATACCCATTAACGGGGGATGTATTGCCGGTTGATTCATAGCACGTGCATGTTGATGCATTGCATGTTGATTTATGCCCATTGTAGGTCGATGCATTGCATGATTTGAATCTATTCTGGGCTGATTCAACACACTGTTCCAGTTCAGATGATTTTGGGATCCATTAATCGCCAAGGCTTTGGAAAGGTTTGTTATATGATTGGCATCAAGTATATGCGCCCAAGTATACTCAATGTTAAATGCAGTATTACATACAGCACAGTGATCATGGATTCCAATCTGTAAACGAGAAAACTAAATAATTTTCTTCTTACCGAACTTAGATACTAATAAGTTAAAGGAGTATAGACGAGCCAACTACACAGGAGATATTAGAGTGCACCAGTGCGTATTTTGCGCTTGACGTCAGCAAATGATGGATATCACTGAAGATAGATCATGATGATCTAACCAAGTAACCAGCGCGAGAAATTGTGACAATTTCATATTGGACTGTCGTCAAAATGTTGATATTCATTAATTATAATCGAAAATGTAACATGTAAGAATAAAATTTGTAAAAACAGAAAATAAATCGGTCGAAAAACAATAAATTATAAGCTGTTTTACTAGGTTTTACTACGACTGTATCTGTCTCTTTTAAACGAAATTTTCTATGAAGTGTATGGAGCTTTTGATTTGTGACGTCACACCTAAATAGCGCTCTCTTTGTCTAACAGGTAACTTTAAAGCTCTATATTTACGAGACTAGTTGAGATATTTAAAATAGAAAAATGGCATTGTGTTATAATACCTATTTAAAAACGTTATTTTAAATAAATTAAAAAATATCGGTCAAATACCCAATGAAATTAGATATTATCAAGATGACCGCTGAGTTATTTAGAATAGAATTCTAAATAACTCAGCGGTCAAAGGTGCCGACTGAAAACTGAAAGGTCACAGGTTCGATCCCCACCCGTACCCACGTACCCATTGTCATACCCACTCCTGATACAAGCTTTCTGCTTAATTGGAAACTAGCTTTTACCCCGCAACTTCGTCCGCGTGGAAAAAGGTTTTGGGATGGAATTTTCAAAAACTGTGAAACACGTATTTCTTTCATTTTAATCGAAAGCCGAAATACTAAGTTTCATGAATATAACTTGAAAAATGACGGAATTTCATACAAAAATTGTTATCCCCCTTTATCCCTTATGGAGGTGGTGGAATTTATAAAAACTGTGAATCATGTATTTCTTTATTTTTAATTGAAAGCCCAAATACAAAGTATCATTGACGACCTCCTTGGCTCAGTGGTGAGCGCTGTTGTCTTATAACTGGGAGGTCTCGGGTTCGATTCCCGGCGGGGTCAATTTGGGAAGTTTTAATTTCTGAATGTTCTCTGGTCTGGTCTGGTGGGAGGCTTTGGCCGTGGCTAGTTACCACCCTACCGTCAAAGACGTGCCGCCAAGCGATTTAGCGTTCCGGCACGATGACGTGTAGAATTAGGAGTATGGGTTGAATGTTCACTGCCATACCCCTTCCAAGTTAGTCCGCTACCATCTTAGACTGCATCCTCACTTACCATCAAGAGTGAGATCGCAGTCAAGGGACTAGCTTGTCATCGAATAAAAAAAAATAAAAAAATCATGGATGTAACTTGAAAGAAGTCTGACTTTCATACAAACTTTAATCCCCTATTTAATTAAGCCCTTGGGGGTGGAATTACAAAAAAACCTTTCTTAGTGGGTGCCTACGTCATAAAAGAAACTTACTGTCAAAATTTCAAGTTTCTTATTCATATGGTTTAGACTTTAGGCTGTGCGTTGATAGATCAGTCAGTCAGTCAGTACGGACAAGTCTTTTTATAGGTATAGTATGAGAGGAGAATATTAGTCGATGCCCTTTATAAAAAAAAAAGATTAATGGTGACCACTCACTTACCTTTCTAATTAAATGTATGCCATAATTTTCCTGGAATTGCATTTTACACAGTATTCCTATATGTTCCTGCTCATTGACATGACGTGTCATATCCTTAACTGGAGCTGTCATGTCACAAATATGACAACGATAAAAATTCTGATCCATAGTTACAAAGTTATATGAAATAAACGACACTGTAAGTCTAAAACCAAATTTGTTTAGAATGATATCGTTATAAATATTTGGTGATTCGTTATTTATTTCGTAAGCGATATCGTTATTAGTTGGGGTTGTAACGTTATTTGGTTTTTTAGCATTCAGAACGGTATCGTTACTGCTATTTTTATTTGCTGCAACAACGACACTTTCATTATTTATATTCATAACGGTTACGTTATCGGTATCTATATTTGTTGTGTCCTTAACTTGAGGTGTCGGAACATTTTGCGGTGTCTTAAATAACGGTAAAGTTGCGACTTTAGCGTTATTCGAATTTCTGCTAGCCTTTGCGTCGTTATTTTCATTTCTTTTCGGATCAACCTCGGAATGTAGGGCTGGTATAGCTTTCTTTTTGTGTTTTAAATCTATATGTTGGTCTATATCGTCTACGAGTTGCAAGTTGTTACATATACCACAATGATAGTATTTATAATCCACCTGTGAAAAAATCAAAGGAATAAAAAAATTAAAAAAAATATTTTTAAAAAACCCGACGTCAAATGCCCGCGCTAGTACAAAGTATATAATTTATTGTTGATTTTTTAAAAACCGCTCGACTGATTTCGATAAAATTTCAATGGGACCATTTGGGAAGTTTACCCTTTGAAACAAAAAAGAATTTTCCAAATCGGTTCAGGCGTCTTCGAGTAATCGGTGAACATACATAAAAAATATTAAAAAAAAAGTTTACGACGAATTGAGAACCTCTTCCTTTTTTGAAGTCGGTTAAAAAGTTTAAAAACGACTACAGTAAATTGGATATAACATCCGCTATATCAATTTTGTTCGTGTAAAATGACCTATGTCACCCGGACCGTAATAACGAGTCAATTTACACCTCGTTCATCAAAATCGGCTCAGTAGTAGGCGCCACGGTGGAACATTCGAAAATAGTCACATACATACATACACTGCTAAAATCACAACCCTTCCTGTTGGCTTCGAATTAGTCGGTTAATAAGAGAATGAAAGAACGAACATTCAACGAATTATCAGAGTTATCCCATTGAGCCTAATCGTATTCGATGACATTAGCGTCAAAGTAAAAGAAACCATAACAGCAGTGAATTAGAACTCAATTTCGTGTAGGCATTCTTATACGTTTAAGTATGTACGATACGCTCCATACTGAATTTGTGACTTTAAATCAATACAATCAACGATTATTTTACTTTGACGTTAATGTCATCGAATACGATCAATGATATAGCTTTTAGATAATTGGTACCCAGCTTACCTTCCGTATAAAGTATTTATTGTACTTCTCAACGAAATTGTAACATTTGAGTTTATCCAAATGCGCCTTCTGGGCACAGTGCTGAACTTTTTGCGTTATCGGGTAGTATTGTTTGCACACCATACAGTAGAGTTGGTTTCTCATCGATTTGAATGTTCTCAGCATGTGCCAGTGGTCGTATTTTATTTTCATTCTCTTGTTGAAGATATTTACGTCTGGAAAAAATAAAAAGTCAAATGCGGGTCAGGCCACGCGCAGTGTAAAGGTTCCGTAGTTGCCCGTCACTATATGAATACTTAAGAGGGAGTATGTAATATGTATTTTTCATGATGAAATGTCTTTTTTATATTTTAAAATAACACAACAAAATTATAATGATAATTAATTATTCAAGATAAAACGCCTAGACTTAAATTAAACATCACTGGTATACAATTTTAATTGTTTTTTTTTTTTATTTCGAGATAGGCTTGCGCTTGACGACAATCAATACTGGAAAGCACTGATGAGGTCTAGGTTGGGGCGCGCTTGCCTAGAAAATGCCTATTCACAAAGGATTATTTCGATACGTCAATTAGTTTCCAAGATATAGAATTTCAAACTCAAAGTGAGCGCGCGACGACCCGCTTTCAATGCGCGTGACGTCATAGTACAACACTCGCTCAGCCCGTTCCCGCTCTTGCGTATGGCGTTATTAGGTATTCTGTGCTTGTGTTTCAACTGGAAGTGATGAAACAAAACAAAACACTGCGCGAGTAAACTACTGCTACTACAGCTGGCAACTTGCGACTAAGCGGAGCGTTGGAAAATGACGTCACACGCAGTCACATTGACTGTTAGCGGGACTCGATATTTTACTTGGAATACATGTAAACTCAACTACTTGGTATTTTTAAATAAAACAAAAATTAGTGTATCTGTATACAGGGTAAATTTTAATTTACCTACCAAAAACATCCCACATGTAATTTCTGTGCATAATACTGAACAACATTTGTTCAACGACTTAGATAGGTACATCCTGCTGACAGACAGACGGACGGAAGGACGGACAGCGTAAGCTTAGAAATAAGGAACCAAATGGAATAAAAAAAATTAAACACTTACATAAATAATCGGGAGTGGCTGCAACTTTCTTAGTCATAGAGGCGTACGAAACATAATTCGGTTGATTATATTCATTATTTTCAATAACGTTAAACTCGTTATCGTTACTGGTGGATTCGGTATCGTTGCTTTCGTTATCGTTGTCGTTATCGGTAACATACGGAACGTTATCATCGAAATCATAATCGTAGAAACCCTCAGCACTGTCGAAGCCGCTGGTATCGCTTAAGCTTAGTATTCGATTTCTATTAAAATGGTAACAGTCGTTATTTTTGCTTCCGTTGTCTGGGTTTCCGTGATCACTGTTTGAATAAAAATTACACGATTAAAATGAGTTTTATCTTACAAATTTTTGTATTACATTAGAGATACATAAGTTATAGATTATAAAAAAATGCATAAAATAATAAAACAGATATCATCATACTATTATTATAAATGCGAAAATGTGTTTGTTTGTCCTTCAATCACGCCGCAACAGAGCTACGGATCGACGTGATTTTTTGCATGGGTATAGTTGAGGACCTGGAGAGTGACATAGGCAACCCGGAAAATCAAAAAGTTACCGAGGGATTTTTAAAACTAATTATTAATATATTTTTTTAAATCCACGCGGACGATGTCGCGGACTTCGGCTAGTAACAATATAAAGAACATAAAAAAATTAAATACAACTAAGAATTTTACTATGTAGAACTATACCCTGTCCAACCGTTTATTTTCTTGACAGCTCAGTCTCACTCACACATAGTGAGAATGAGTGAGACAATATTAAGGTCTGGAACTCTCCCAGCCACTAACAATTTTCAAGGCAAGAGTGAATAGGCATCTACTAGGCAAGCGCGCTCCAACCTATACCCTGTCCAACCGTTTTTCTTTTTGACAGCTCAGTCTCACTCACTCTCCACTCTCACTAGAGATTGAGTGAGACTGAGCTGTCAAAAAGAAAATAAACGGTTGGACAGGGTATAGGTTGGAGCGCGCTTGCCTAGTAGATGTCTATTCACTCTTGCCTTGAAAAATGTTTGTGGCTGGGAGAGTGTTCCAGACCTTAAGGTTGTCACTCACTTATCAGCCTGGCACCCAACCAGCTACTAGTCTAGAGTTAGAAAGTAGCCGATTCACCCCCGTGCCTCGGAGAGCACGTAAAGCCGTCGGTCCTGCGCCTGATCTCACTCGAGTCGTGTCGGATTTCCGCCCCATCGGACTATGAGAGTGAGGGGATAGAGAGTGCACCTCTCGTGCTTGTCCACATTAATTGTGCACTATAATATCTCCCACGTAGATTGCTGTAGCCGGATTAGGTCGGGGGACTCTTACTAGTACTTTTACTTCTTTATCAACCGATAGACATCCATCTTTGTTCACCCGACTCACAGCATCGCATTGTCCGCCCGCGCTATTACTTCGACTTTGCTCGACTTTTAAGAGTCGTACCGTGATGTTGAATGACCTATAACCTTCCTCAAGAATTGGGCTATCAAATGCAAAAATAATTTTTCAAATCCGACTGGTAGTTCCAAAGATCCGCTTCTGCTTTAGGTAGATATAACCAAAGTCACCGACATAGCTTAGAGCCTGTCCAGATGAGGCGTTTTACGCGCGAGTGAACTCGCGCGTTTCAATTTATATTGCGTCCAGATATCACGTTTTACGCGCGTTCCTACACTGGGAGGGATTCAGTTATAAACATGGACTCGGATACAGCGGTTGTGTTGTGGCTTGCATACCGTCGATGGAAACGTCGTAAACGAAGAGAAAGTAATATTATTAAATAAACTATTGTTTACTTACCTAAAGCTTTTTTCTTTTCTTCGGAATCGTCAGGTTCACAAAAAATTTCGACTATTTCTTCCCAGTTCCTACGTTTTATTACTCTATTGGAATAGTCTGAAGATTCCATATCCCATATGGCTATTCTTTTTTCAATTTCGTCTATAAAAAGTTCGGTATCGAAGTTATCACGCTCCATTTTGAATACGTCCACTCGCTAGGGATTCGCGCGTAGTACTGGACGCAGTAATGGCGCCCGAGTATCTCGACTCGCGCGTAGAACGCGCGAGTCGAGAGTCTCGCGCGTAACCAGCGTCTTACGCGCGAGTTACGCGCGAGTGAGGAAACGCGCGTCATTATCTGGACGGAATATATGTAGCTCTAGTATCTCGGGAACGCGCGAGTGTCTACGCGCGAGTCGACTCGCGCGTAAAACGCCTCATCTGGACAGGCTCTTAGGGAGTCGCGAAACTGAAGTGAAATGGGCGGAGCACATAGTTCGAAGAGCTGATGGTCGTTGGGGCCCCAAGGTGCCATGCCGGAGTGGCGACTCCGCGCCGGGAAGCGCAGTGTTGGCGGACCCCCCATTAGGTGGACCGACTACATCAAACGAGTCGCAGGGAGCCGCTGGATTCAGGCGGCGCAAGACCGAAACCTGAGGAAGTCCATGCAGGAGACCTTTGTCCAGCAGTGGACAAACATACCTGTTTCTGTATTGGTCATGTATATCGAAGTCGTATAGGACGTCAGACGCTCTGTTGGTGGCAAAGAGCATATTTTCCTCATGCGGCTTACTGTCAAAGTGTTCGTTTTCTGCATTCCTGTCGAAGCATTTATTGCAAACCCCGCAATGGTAGGTGTCATCAATCTAAAAAAAAAACTCATGAATTAAGGTGGAAGACAAGGGTCTGCCCACGAAATTCAAATTTAATATGGTTTTCCGCAATTTGTAAACTAATATGACAAAGTAGGCTTATGGCCTTCTAATTGCGACAATGGCAGTATCATCTTCACAGGTTTACATAAAAATCTTTACTTGAAAGTGACCAGTTTAAGAAATTAATCAAAACACTGAGTTGGATGTGAGTTACTCACAAATTAGTCGATATTTTGATTAATTTCTTAAACTGGACACTTTCAAGTAAAGATTTTTATATATACCTGTGAAGATGATACTGCCATTGTCGCAATTAGACTGCCATAAGCCTACTTTGTCGTATTAGTTTACAAATTGCGAAAAACCAAATTCAATTTGAATTTCGCGGGCAGAACCGTGTCTTCCACCTTAATACAGTTTATTAAACAGCTCAATCAGGAACCGTGAAGTGGTTCTAAAATTTGACTTAAACGTACCTACATACATAGAAGCAGTGATAGCCTAGTGGTTAGGACTGTGGCCTCCTATTCGGGGGGTCGCAGGTTCGATCCCGAGTACGCACCTCTGACTTTTCGGAGTCAAGTGTGTATAAGCAATTAAGTATCACTTGCTTCAACGGTTAAGGAAAACATCGTGAGGAAACCTGCACACCTGAGAGTTCTTCATAGTTCTTGAAGGTCTGTGAAGTCCGCCAATTGGCATTGGGCCAGCGTGGTGGACTATGGCCTATAACCCTTCTCTGAGAGGAGACCTGCGCTCAGTAGTGAGCCGTTGATGGGTTGCTAATGATGACTGAGCACTACATCCTAGTAATATTATAAATGCCAAAGTTTGTGAGGATGGATGTATGGATGGATGGACTCTTTCAGGCCACAACAAATGAACCGATTTGGCTGAAATTTGGAATGGAGATAGCTCATATCCAGAATTAACACATAGGCTACATTTTATCGCGGAAAATTAAAGTTCCCATGGGAATAAAACCTTAATCCACGCGGAAGAAGTCGCTGGCATCATCTTGTGTTCAAATGATTATTCGTTCGGTATAATAATATAACGTACGTACGTATTCGTTATAATAATATAACGTTTATTTCAGATAAAATCCATATACCATATAATAATCACAATAACCTAAACTTTAATGATAATAACAAATAAACTTTATTAACTATGTTATTATAATATATATAGCTCGATTACCACTCACTGATTCACTCACTCACTCACTGATTGACAGGGTTGTTCTCCTAGAAGGAGACGGAAATCGATATAATGATGTTTGGGCGATGTGCTTGGGGGGGGGATTCGAGTTGGGGAAAATTATGACATTTCGGAAAAACAAGATGGCGGCCGATGTGAATCTTGCAACTCTTTTGTTTTCCGACCGATTTCTTTGAAATTTTGGATTATTGTAGAAATTAGTAAACGATTAACAGAAAAAGTGAAAAAAATTAAAAAAACAAGATGGCGGCCGAGCTGTGACGTCTCAAATTTCCGACCCCTCTCCTGTAAAATTTTGTATGAAAAAAATTTTTTTCACCCATGGTGTCGTATAGAGCTCAAAAAATGTGACTCGGAGAAAGGTGGAGAGAGCTGATGAGTGAGGAGTTCAGAGACGGGCGAGGGGCACGGCCAGGGTATAGAAGATAGGTGGAGGGTGCTCGACCAAATGTCATTTGAAACCTCGAGCAGTTGCCAGTGAGTTGAAAAAAAATTCCAAAATGGCGGAAAAAAAATGGCGGCAAATTTTGTCCGTCTCTCTCTCGGAGACTATAAAAGATGGAGGAGCGGTTTCTCGACAAAAGGTGATCACAACCCGGAGGTCTACCTGGTGAGTAGGAAAAAAATTCAAGATGGCGGATTTTTTTTTTTACATACAAAATGTATGGGGAATATTGAAGGGACTAGAAGTTGGGAACTATGCAAGACATTGATTTTGATAGATTCACTTCATAGGGCTTTTTTTCTTTTTCTTTTTTTTTTCATTTACATATACTTGCTTTTTTTCTTTTTTTTCTTTTTTTTTCTTTTTTTTTCTTTTTCATTTGTGAATGAGGAGCACGGCCAGGTTATTGCAGATAGGTGCGGTGTGCTCTAACAAATTTTTTGGCAAAAGATGACCAGAATCCGAAGGTCTACTTGATGAGTAAAAAAATCGCGGTCCGCTTTAGCGGGCCGCGCACCCACGCGCCCTACTTTTAGGAATAACACTTCCCGCGAGCTGCTTTAGCAGCTCGCGCACCGAGCGAAATAAATAAAGCCGAACAATCGCGGTCCGCTTTAGCGGGCCGCGCACCCACGCGCCCTACTTGTAGCAATAACACTTCCCGCGAGCTGCTTTAGCAGCTCGCGCACCGAGCGAAATAAATAAAGCCGAACAATCGCGGTCCGCTTTAGCGGGCCGCGCACCCACGCGCCTTACTTTTAGTAAAACACTTCCCGCGAGCTGCTTTAGCAGCTCGCGCACCGAGCAAACGCTAGTTATAATATATATAGCTCGATTACCACTGACACACTCACTCACTCACTCACTCATTGACAGGGTTGTTCTCCTAGAAGGAGACGGAAATCGATATAATGATGTTCGGGAGATATGTTTGGGTGGGGGATTCGAGTGGGGAAAAATTATGACATTTCGGAAAAACAAGATGGCGGCCGACGTGAATCTTGCAACTCTTTTGTTTTCCAACCGATTTCTTTGAAATTTTGGATTATTGTAGAAATTAGTAAACGATTAACAGAAAAAGTGAAAAAAATTAAAAATACAAGATGGCGGCCGAGCTGTGACGTCTCAAATTTCCACCCCTCTCCTGTAAAATTTTGTATGAAAAAAATTTTTTTCACCCATGGTGTCGTATAGAGCTCAAAGAATGTGACTCGGAGAAAGGTGGAGAGAGCTGATGAGTGAGGAGTTCGGAGACGGGCGAGGGGCACGGCCAGGGTATAGAAGATAGGTGGAGGGTGCTCGACCAAATGTCATTCGAAACCTCGAGCAGTTGCCAGTGAGTTGAAAAAAAATTCCAAAATGGCGGAAAAAAAATGGCGGCAAATTTTGTCCGTCTCTCTCTCGGAGACTATAAAAGATGGAGGAGCGGTTTCTCGACAAAAGATGATCAAAACCTGGAGGTCTACCTGGTGAGTAGGAAAAAAATTCAAGATGGCGGATTTTTTTTTTCCATACAAAATGTATGGGGAATATTGAAGGGACTAGAAGTTGGGAACTATGCAAGACATTGATTTTGATAGGTTCATAGGGCTTTTTTATTTTTCTTTTTTTTCATTTTACATTTGCTTTTTTTCTTTTTTTTCTTTTTTTTTTCTTTTTTTTTCTTTTTCTTTTGTGAATGAGGAGCACGGCCAGGTTATTGCAGATAGGTGGGGTGTGCTCGAACAAATTTTTTGGCAAAAGATGACCAGAATCCGAAGGGCTACTTGATGAGTAAAAAAATCGCGGTCCGCTTTAGCGGGCCGCGCACCCACGCGCCCTACTTGTAGCAATAACACTTCCCGCGAGCTGCTTTAGCAGCTCGCGCACCGAGCGAAATAAATAAAGCCGAACAATCGCGGTCCGCTTTAGCGGGCCGCGCACCCACGCGCCCTACTTGTAGCAATAACACTTCCCGCGAGCTGCTTTAGCAGCTCGCGCACCGAGCAAACGCTAGTTATTATAATATATATAGCTCGATTACCACTGACTCACTGACTGATTGACATAATTGTTCTCCTAGAAAGAGACAAAAAACGATACAATGATGTAAGGGAGATATGTCCGGGTGGGGGATTCGAGTGGGGAAAAATTATGACATTTCGGAAAAACAAGATGGCGGCCGACGTGAATCTTGCAACTCTTTTGTTTTCCAACCGATTTCTTTGAAATTTTGGATTATTGTAGAAATTAGTAAACGATTAACAGAAAAAGTGAAAAAAATTAAAAAAACAAGATGGCGGCCGAGCTGTGACGTCTCGAATTTCCGACCCCTCTCCTGTAAAATTTTGTATGAAAAAAATTTTTTTCACCCATGGTGTCGTATAGAGCTCAAAGAATGTGACTCGGAGAAAGGTGGAGGGAGCTGATGAGTGAGGAGTTCGGAGACGGGCGAGGGGCACGGCCAGGGTGTAGAAGATAGGTGGAGGGTGCTCGACCAAATGTCATTCGAAACCTCGAGCAGTTGCCAGTGAGTTGAAAAAAAATTCCAAAATGGCGGAAAAAAAATGGCGGCAAACTTTGTCCGTCTCTCTCTCGGAGACTATAAAAGATGGAGGAGCGGTTTCTCGACAAAAGATGATCACAACCCGGACGTCTACCTGGTGAGTAGGAAAAAAATTCAAGATGGCGGATTTTTTTTTTCCCCCCATACAAAATGTATGGGGAATATTGAAGGGACTAGAAGTTGGGAACTATGCAAGACATTGATTTTGATAGGTTCATAGGGCTTTTTTTCTTTTTCTTTTTTTTCATTTTACATTTGTTTTTTTTGTTTTTTTTTTCTATTTTTTTCTTTTTCTTTTGTGAATGAGGAGCACGGCCAGGTTATTGCAGATAGGTGGGGTGTGCTCGAACAAATTTTTTGGCAAAAGATGACCGGAATCCGAAGGGCTACTTGATGAAAAAAAAATCGCGGTCCGCTTTAGCGGGCCGCGCACACACGCGCACCTACTTGTAGTAATAACACTTCCCGCGAGCTGCTTTAGCAGCTCGCGCACCGAGCGAAATAAATAAAGCCGAACAATCGCGGTCCGCTTTAGCGGGCCGCGCACCCACGCGCCTTACTTTTAGTAATAACATTTCCCGCGAGCTGCTTTAGCAGCTCGCGCACCGAGCGAAATAAATAAAGCCGAACAATCGCGGTCCGCTTTAGCGGGCCGCGCACCCACGCGCCCTACTTGTAGCAATAACACTTCCCGCGAGCTGCTTTAGCAGCTCGCGCACCGAGCAAACACTATAGCCTAGGCAATGGGGCGGTCTGTTGTATGGAGACCCCCACATCAAATCCTCAGTCGATGAAATTTGGCGAGGTTGTAGTATGGGATGACCCAAAATTTACACAAAAATATCCAAAAAAAAATCCATGCGGAAGTTGGGTATTTATACCTAAAAGTACAAATAGCTTAATATTTTGAACAGAATAATTTCTCCGTCCAATTTTTTTTTACCAAACTAATTATTAGCCTTAATAAGAGGTACTTGATAAAAATCCAAAACTTTTTTCAAACGGAACTGTCATTTTTTAAAGAGGTTTCCTTTTTTTGTCCGTAATTTCGACCAGAAAATTGCTCAGTCAATTTTTTATTTTCAAATGTCCTTAAAATGTAATTTAGCATAACGTGTAAGAAAATCCAAAAAAAAATCCATACCAAAATCTATTTATCTTACTTCAACTGAAAATTGTTTATAACTCGGAATGAAAAATTTCTCTATCCAATTTCTTTTTTTTAACATAGTAGGTAGTCACATTTACACACTTATCCTAAATATCCAAAAAAAATATCACGAAGAACATCGATATTGAAACAGAATTTTTTGAAATCTAAACTGCGTTTTCGCGATAATGTACCTTAATGCTTGAATCATTGGGTATAGTTTAGCGTGCGCGAGCGAAGCGACTTCACAAATAATATATTACTACATGACTTCTACGATGCTAAATAATAAACATAAATGTGTACCTCAACATTAATTTATTTATACAACCACTAATTGTAGCGACTTAGCTTCCAGATAATGAATGAGCTTTTCAATAGTTTAATTAAGGGCCCTTAAACATAATTTGTTTCTCCGAATTAGTTTATTTTGGGAAAATTTAAACAAAAACAACATAAAATTGCCATAACAGCTTATATTAACTAATATTCATTTCCTTCACTGAAAATAAAATAATAGGTATGTATCTGCTTCAAACAACCAAAAAATAACATCTTTATTTTGAAAAAGTATAAAAAATTATGAAGCTCTATAATGTTTAAAAACAATTGTTTTTTGGCAAAAGCTTCATTGATTACTTTGTTACCAAAACCTTTTTAACCGACTTCCAAAAAGGAAGTGGCTCTCAATTCAGCACTTATTTTTTTAACTTATGCACGGTATTTAAGGAAAACCCTAAAAAAGTGACATACTGTTTTTATTCAAGATTCCTGTATTATGAATGAATACAATACAATAAATAAAAAGAGCATGACACTTTTTAGGGATCCTCAAACACCGTGTGTTGTATGTACAGCGGTTTCTTCGAGATTTCTGAACCGATTTGGATAATTTTTATTTCACTTGCTAGAAGAAATTCGCGAGATGGTTCCCCAATACTTTCTGGATCCAACTTTTCAATTCTAATGCCTCATTCTGAAGTCGGGCGAGCATAAAAACACGCCCAATGTCAACATAATGTGTAGAAACTAAAAACTTTTTTTTCAACACACTTGCTCATAAAGTGGCTCTAATAGTCTAGTTGACAAGTTCAAAATGGTACAAAATAGAGATACTGATCTTAAAATTATGTGCGATAGCTCATTGGATCCGGAATGACGCCTAGAAAAATGTTCCAAAAGCGTGTATTAGCACATAAAAAATTGCAAAAGTTATAAACAATTAAAGATAAAAAAAAAATGGCATTTCGTTTTTTGCCAATATTTCATAAACTATTAATATTTAAGAATTTTCAAGAAAAGATTCTAAAAGAAGAGGAAATTTTCAATAAAAAACTCCGAACTCCCGGAACTCTATCTCCATTATTTATAATTTTAATTTAACGCTGAAAATAGGTCTGCGCGCGACATTTTTAGGTTGCGCGCGCGGCGTCAAAAGCGAGTACGGCACATTAATTAATTTATTTAAGGTATTGAATATTTATTTAAAAATTTGAAAAAATTATGGTGTGTTTTGAACACTATAAATAATTTATTCTCGTTGGAAATTTTACTTAAAGTTAATTTTTCAACAAGTTAAACAATTGTTAACTAACAAAATTTTCTCGAACTTCCGTCTTAATTGTAAGTGAAAAAAAATTGTGTGAGTCAGCTCACGACGCACAACTGGAGTTTACTTCATACTCAACGTTGAAATTTCTACCCTAACGTTGAGTAAATAAGGTTGGTCTTCGCTTGAGTTGTCGAATGCCCGCGCTACGCCTTTCACAACGTTGCAAATCTCCACCCCTAACGTTGAGTAAACAAGGTTGGCTTTCGTTCACGTGTAGATTAGCGCCATCTTTCGGCTTATGTGTAAACTATTTGAATAGCCACGGTGTTGTACTCCGTACGGTGTTGTGAACGAAAACCAACCTTATTTACTCAACGTTAGGGTAGAAATTTGCATCGTTGTGAAAAACGTGACACGGGCATTCGACAACTCAAGCGAAAACCAACCTTATTTACTCAACGTTAGGGTAGAAATTTCAACGTTGTGAAAAACGTAACAAGGTCATTGATAAATTGATTTTACTGTCCGGATTTTTCTCATACCGGGCTGCTAAAATCGATTCTTAAGGAGTAAACTCCAAAAAATGTTTAAATAATTGTCGTAAAAAATTTCAATTATATTTATGTACAACTTCTTTATTTGATTTGTTCACATCGGCATTCTCATTACAGAAAATACATTTGGAATTGTAATCAAACTCTGAAGATGGTTCTTGTGAATTAAGTCTTTTCTTTTTTAAAAATGATTTGATCATATTATCGTTTATGTATGCTTTTCTGCAAGAGACGTGTAAGTCTAATTCTTCTAATCCGTGAAGCTTATGCTCTAATCCGTCGCCCCTTTTTTTATGCTGCATTTTTTAATCGTTTCAACTCCTTTTTTTTTCACTGTAACTTTCTCTAAGCCGGCAAAGCTCTTATTGCACAAAATACAAAATTTTTCCATAACGATTACGCGTACAACAAACAAATTTGCTAATAACAATGGTCGCCTTGGTCACTAATGGCCGTCTCTAATTTCTTAGTCGAACGAAATACGAGTAACCACGAGTAAGTATACTCGGTCATACTCGGTTGGTTCGGACGAACTGCGCGCGCAGAGATTGCGCTCGTTGGACATCTACAGGCTCACGTCGCCGTGGGCAGACAAAGTCGGGTCTCGTGACGTCATCACGCTCCTGCTCACTCCTTGTTATGGAGTAACATCGGCACAAAAATAACGTCGAATTGATTACCTGCTCTTTTTTTTGGAGTCAGTTAAAAATAGCCATAACAACTTATAAAATAATAATATCCATTTCTTTCAAATTCAAATTTATTTCACGTAGGCCAACCTGTGGCTCTTATGACACGTCATGATTCTACCACTGGTTCGGAAAGTAGATTCTGCTGAGAAGAGCCGGCAAGAAAGTCAGCTCTTTTCAAAATTGGTATGTTATGCAGAAAAAATGTACCTAAACCTAACTAAACTCGCTCCTAAATCATCAATTTTCGGTGTGAAGAGGTGACGAAAAATCATTTTTATAGTACTAAAAAGAAAGATTTTTCACCAAACCAAAACCAAAAATTGGAGATAAAGGACCAATCTCTGTGTAGTAGTTTTTAGTTCCATTGTATTTTGTTCGAATTAGTTACAAAATGATCCGAAAACTCCAATAGTTTAACGGATTTGCATTAGCGCCCTTAAAATTGTGCAGTAATGTCGCTATGATATGGATTTCGTGCCCCTTTTTGAGCGGGATGGCAAATTATTGTGTTCTCGTGAGTGAGAAATAGAGTGATAGACGCGCGACGTACTTTTGACGACTTACTATTTTTTACATAATTACAAATAACTTAAAATACAAAATTGCAAATTATTATACACTCTTAAAGCAGTTTTTGTCTCAGCATTTAAACTAGTTTTAGATCTGCGTGCGATTTTTCGCTTTAATACCATGACAATATGGTTCAGAACCATTTGACCGACACAGTCACTGTAGTTGTCAACAGTTTTTGATTGAAAATTGAACTGTCGACTCTACGACATACATTCGATTATCGAGTACTGGCTCGCGTCACAAAAGGCAGATACTAATGTCAGTCTCGTCACTGAATAGATAAAGTCTCGTTATAGTCCGGGAGCCAGGTACAAATTCGGTCAATTATTTCCTCTCGAGCGAAACTTCGTGAAACGCATTAGGGATTTATATTATGAATATTCGCGACCGTCAGCTGCGACTCCGTGGGTGGGGCGGGCAGTGGCAGCCTCCAACGCATGGAGAAAAAAAAAGTTTTTTAGTCATTTCCTCCCATTTGAAAATTTGACAGATTATAGTTTACCTAATATTTTGAAGGAAAACTAACCATAACATGGTGGACCATGCTATGGTCAGCTGACTTTATTTCTTTTCTATATATCTGACAAATTTTCAAATGGGAGGAAATGACTAAAAAACTTTTTTTTTCTCCATGCGTTGGAGGCTGCCACTGCCCGCCCCACCCACGGAGTCGCAGCTGACGGTCGCGAATATTCATAATATAAATCCCTAATGCATTTCACGAAGTTTTAATTGGGAGGGACTTGGTCATGAAAATCTGTCACTGGCTCCCGGACCATTACGTCAACTCACCACGCTCCTGCTTCCCTTGATGGATTAAAATATATAAAATATTTCTTTCTAAAATTTTATAGTTTTTAATGCGCTTGATTATTTTTTTGGATATTTTGATACTTGATACAAAAAAAATAATTGTAATCATATCAATAAAAAAAATGGATGGAGAAATTTTGCACTGTGAGTAAAAGGGTAGTTTTTGAAAAAAATATAGTCTCTTGGTATATTGTTTGGATTTTCAAGTTGTAGGTACAAAACGGCTATAAAAGGACATTCCAGTGAAAAAAATTCACAGAGCAATTTTTCGCTGCAAGTTACATTGAAAAAACGTATTTTTCAAAATTTGGTGGTTTCGACTAGGAGTATATTTTGGATATTTTATATTTTGTTTCTAGACTTTACATGAATGTTTCAGGTGAAGAAAGTTTTGACCGAGCATTTTGCCGAACTGAGATATTAAGCATAAAAGAGTTTAGGTAAAAATACCTAATTTCCGTTCTAATTTTTTTTTGGATATTTATAAAATACGTTTAACTACTGATACTTTATCATTCTGTAAAGTTTCGTCGCCTGAGGAATTGATGTTGGGGTCCACTAGCTTCATTGCCTAGACTACTAGTTATAATATATATAGCTCGATTACCACTGACTCACTGATTCACTCACTGACTCATTGACACAATTGTTCTCCTAGAAAGAGACAAAAAACGATAAAATGATGTAGGGGAGATATGTTCGGGTGGGGGATTCGAGTGGGGAAAAATTATGACATTTCGGAAAAACAAGATGGCGGCCGACGTGAATCTTGCAACTCTTTTGTTTTCCAACCGATTTCTTTGAAATTTTGGATTATTGTAGAAATTAGTAAACGATTAACAGAAAAAGTGAAAAAAATTAAAAAAACAAGATGGCGGCCGAGCTGTGACGTCTCAAATTTCCACCGCTCTCCTGTAAAATTTTGTATGAAAAAAATTTTTTTCACCCATGGTGTCGTATAGAGCTCAAAGAATGTGACTCGGAGAAAGGTGGAGAGAGCTGATGAGTGAGGAGTTCGGAGACGGGCGAGGGGCACGGCCAGGGTATAGAAGATAGGTGGAGGGTGCTCGACCAAATGTCATTCGAAACCTCGAGCAGTTGCCAGTGAGTTGAAAAAAAAATCCAAAATGGCGGAAAAAAAATGGCGGCAAATTTTGTCCGTCTCTCTCTCGGAGACTATAAAAGATGGAGGAGCGGTTTCTCGACAAAAGATGATCACAACCCGGAGGTCTACCTGGTGAGTAGGAAAAAAATTCAAGATGGCGGATTTTTTTTTTACATACAAAATGTATGGGGAATATTGAAGGGACTAGAAGTTGGGAACTATGCAAGACATTGATTTTGATAGGTTCATAGGGCTTTTTTTCTTTTTCTTTTTTTTCATTTTACATTTGTTTTTTTTTTTGTTTTTTTTAATTTTTTTTCTTTTTCTTTTGTGAATGAGGAGCACGACCAGGTTATTGCAGATAGGTGGGGTGTGCTCGAACAAATTTTTTGGCAAAAGATGACCAGAATCCGAAGGGCTACTTGAAGAGTAAAAAAATCGCGGTCCGCTTTAGCGGGCCGCGCACCCACGCGCCCTACTTGTAGCAATAACACTTCCCGCGAGCTGCTTTAGCAGCTCGCGCACCGAGCGAAATAAATAAAGCCGAACAATCGCGGTCCGCTTTAGCGGGCCGCGCACCCACGCGCCCTACTTGTAGTAATAACACTTCCCGCGAGCTGCTTTAGCAGCTCGCGCACCGAGCGAAATACTAGTTAATATATATATAGCTGCTGGGGCTGATTGACTGACTCACTCATTGATCACCTCTCCTGTAAAATTTTGTATGAAAATTTTTTTTTTCACCGATTGTTTCGTATAGAGGACAAAAATTCATTCGGAGGAAAAATATGGAGAGAGCTGATGATTGAGGATTTCGGAGACGGGTGAGGAGCATAGCCAGGTTATTAAAGATAGGTGGGGTGTGCTCGAACAAATGTCATTCGAAACCTCATCCAATTCGCAGCGAGCTGAAAAAAAATTCAAAATGGCGGAAAAAAGATGGCCGCCATACAAATTTCGTCGGTGTCTATCTCGGGGAGTATAAAAGATGGAAGAGTGGTTTCTTGGCAAAAGATGATCAGGACCCAAAGGTCTATTTGATGAATAGAAAAAAATCCAAGATGGCGGATTTTTTTTTCTCCATACAAAATATATGGCGAATATTGAATAGACTAGAAGCTGAGAACTATGCAAGACTTTGATACGGTTCCTTATCAAAATTTGTTTTTATAAAAGAATTCTCATTCTGACAAATGATGAGATATGATGATCGAGGGTTTGGAAGGTGGGTGAAGAGCACGGGCAGGGTATTGAAGATAGGGGGGAGGTGCTCAAACAAAAGTCACTCGAAACCTCATCCAATTGGCAGTGAGCTGAAAAAAATTTCAAAATGGCGGATTCAAGATGGCGGCCATACAAACTTCAACGGTGTCTATCTCGGAGAGTATAAAAGATGGAAGAGTGGTTTTTTGATAGAAAATGATCAAGACCTAAAAGTCTACTTGCCGAGTAGAAAAACCGCGGTCCGCTTGCGGGCCGCGCACCCACGCGCCCTACTAGTTATAATATATATAGCTCGATTACCACTGACACACTCACTCACTCACTCACTCATTGACAGGGTTGTTCTCCTAGAAGGAGACGGAAATCGATATAATGATGTTCGGGAGATATGTTTGGGTGGGGGATTCGAGTGGGGAAAAATTATGACATTTCGGAAAAACAAGATGGCGGCCGACGTGAATCTTGCAACTCTTTTGTTTTCCAACCGATTTCTTTGAAATTTTGGATTATTGTAGAAATTAGTAAACGATTAACAGAAAAAGTGAAAAAAATTAAAAAAACAAGATGGCGGCCGAGCTGTGACGTCTCAAATTTCCACCCCTCTCCTGTAAAATTTTGTATGAAAAAAATTTTTTTCACCCATGGTGTCGTATAGAGCTCAAAGAATGTGACTCGGAGAAAGGTGGAGAGAGCTGATGAGTGAGGAGTTCGGAGACGGGCGAGGGGCACGGCCAGGGTATAGAAGATAGGTGGAGGGTGCTCGACCAAATGTCATTCGAAACCTCGAGCAGTTGCCAGTGAGTTGAAAAAAAATTCCAAAATGGCGGAAAAAAAATGGCGGCAAATTTTGTCCGTCTCTCTCTCGGAGACTATAAAAGATGGAGGAGCGGTTTCTCGACAAAAGATGATCAAAACCTGGAGGTCTACCTGGTGAGTAGGAAAAAAATTCAAGATGGCGGATTTTTTTTTCCCATACAAAATGTATGGGGAATATTGAAGGGACTAGAAGTTGGGAACTATGCAAGACATTGATTTTGATAGGTTCATAGGGCTTTTTTATTTTTCTTTTTTTTCATTTTACATTTGCTTTTTTTCTTTTTTTTCTTTTTTTTTTCTTTTTTTTTCTTTTTCTTTTGTGAATGAGGAGCACGGCCAGGTTATTGCAGATAGGTGGGGTGTGCTCGAACAAATTTTTTGGCAAAAGATGACCAGAATCCGAAGGGCTACTTGATGAGGAAAAAAAATCGCGGTCCGCTTTAGCGGGCCGCGCACCCACGCGCCCTACTTGTAGCAATAACACTTCCCGCGAGCTGCTTTAGCAGCTCGCGCACCGAGCGAAATAAATAAAGCCGAACAATCGCGGTCCGCTTTAGCGGGCCGCGCACCCACGCGCCCTACTTGTAGCAATAACACTTCCCGCGAGCTGCTTTAGCAGCTCGCGCACCGAGCAAACGCTAGTTATTATAATATATATAGCTCGATTACCACTGACTCACTGATTCACTCACTGACTCATTGACACAATTGTTCTCCTAGAAAGAGACAAAAAACGATAAAATGATGTAGGGGAGATATGTTCGGGTGGGGGATTCGAGTGGGGAAAAATTATGACATTTCGGAAAAACAAGATGGCGGCCGACGTGAATCTTGCAACTCTTTTGTTTTCCAACCGATTTCTTTGAAATTTTGGATTATTGTAGAAATTAGTAAACGATTAACAGAAAAAGTGAAAAAAATTAAAAAAACAAGATGGCGGCCGAGCTGTGACGTCTCAAATTTCCACCGCTCTCCTGTAAAATTTTGTATGAAAAAAATTTTTTTCACCCATGGTGTCGTATAGAGCTCAAAGAATGTGACTCGGAGAAAGGTGGAGAGAGCTGATGAGTGAGGAGTTCGGAGACGGGCGAGGGGCACGGCCAGGGTATAGAAGATAGGTGGAGGGTGCTCGACCAAATGTCATTCGAAACCTCGAGCAGTTGCCAGTGAGTTGAAAAAAAAATCCAAAATGGCGGAAAAAAAATGGCGGCAAATTTTGTCCGTCTCTCTCTCGGAGACTATAAAAGATGGAGGAGCGGTTTCTCGACAAAAGATGATCACAACCCGGAGGTCTACCTGGTGAGTAGGAAAAAAATTCAAGATGGCGGATTTTTTTTTACATACAAAATGTATGGGGAATATTGAAGGGACTAGAAGTTGGGAACTATGCAAGACATTGATTTTGATAGGTTCATAGGGCTTTTTTTCTTTTTCTTTTTTTTCATTTTACATTTGTTTTTTTTTTTGTTTTTTTTAATTTTTTTTCTTTTTCTTTTGTGAATGAGGAGCACGACCAGGTTATTGCAGATAGGTGGGGTGTGCTCGAACAAATTTTTTGGCAAAAGATGACCAGAATCCGAAGGGCTACTTGAAGAGTAAAAAAATCGCGGTCCGCTTTAGCGGGCCGCGCACCCACGCGCCCTACTTGTAGCAATAACACTTCCCGCGAGCTGCTTTAGCAGCTCGCGCACCGAGCGAAATAAATAAAGCCGAACAATCGCGGTCCGCTTTAGCGGGCCGCGCACCCACGCGCCCTACTTGTAGTAATAACACTTCCCGCGAGCTGCTTTAGCAGCTCGCGCACCGAGCGAAATACTAGTTAATATATATATAGCTGCTGGGGCTGATTGACTGACTCACTCATTGATCACCTCTCCTGTAAAATTTTGTATGAAAATTTTTTTTTTCACCGATTGTTTCGTATAGAGGACAAAAATTCATTCGGAGGAAAAATATGGAGAGAGCTGATGATTGAGGATTTCGGAGACGGGTGAGGAGCATAGCCAGGTTATTAAAGATAGGTGGGGTGTGCTCGAACAAATGTCATTCGAAACCTCATCCAATTCGCAGCGAGCTGAAAAAAAATTCAAAATGGCGGAAAAAAGATGGCCGCCATACAAATTTCGTCGGTGTCTATCTCGGGGAGTATAAAAGATGGAAGAGTGGTTTCTTGGCAAAAGATGATCAGGACCCAAAGGTCTATTTGATGAATAGAAAAAAATCCAAGATGGCGGATTTTTTTTTCTCCATACAAAATATATGGCGAATATTGAATAGACTAGAAGCTGAGAACTATGCAAGACTTTGATACGGTTCCTTATCAAAATTTGTTTTTATAAAAGAATTCTCATTCTGACAAATGATGAGATATGATGATCGAGGGTTTGGAAGGTGGGTGAAGAGCACGGGCAGGGTATTGAAGATAGGGGGGAGGTGCTCAAACAAAAGTCACTCGAAACCTCATCCAATTGGCAGTGAGCTGAAAAAAATTTCAAAATGGCGGATTCAAGATGGCGGCCATACAAACTTCAACGGTGTCTATCTCGGAGAGTATAAAAGATGGAAGAGTGGTTTTTTGATAGAAAATGATCAAGACCTAAAAGTCTACTTGCCGAGTAGAAAAACCGCGGTCCGCTTGCGGGCCGCGCACCCACGCGCCCTACTAGTTAATATTAATATATATATAGCTGCTGGGGCTGATTGACTGATTCACTGACTGACTCATTGATCACCTCTCCTGTAAAATTTTGTATGAAAATTTTTTTTTCACCGATGGTTTCGTATAGAGGAAAAAAATTCATTCGGAGGAAAAATATGGAGAGAGCTGATGATTGAGGGTTTCGGAGACGGGTGAAGAGCACGGCCAGACAAAGATAGGTGGGGGGTGCTCGAACAAATGTAACTCGAAACCTCATCCAATTCGCAGTGAGCTGAAAAAAAATCCAAAATGGCGGATTCAAGATGGCGGCCATACAAACTTCATCGGTGTATATCTCGGATAGTATACAAGATGCAAGAGTGGTTTCTTGGCAAAAGATGATCCAGACCCGAAGATCTACTTGATGAATAGAAAAAAAATCAAGATGGCGGATTTTTTTTTTCATACAAAATATATGGCGAATATAGAAGAGACTAGAAGCCGAGAACTATGCAAGACTTTGATACGGTTCCTTTTCAAAATTTGTTTTTATAGAAGAATTTTCATTCTGACAAATGATGAGATATGATGATCGAGGGTTTGGAAGGTGGGTGAGGAGCACGGGCAGGGTATTGAAGATAGGTGGGAGGTGCTCAATCAAAAAATACTCGAAACCTCATCCAATTGGCAATGAGCTGAAAAAAATTCAAAATGGCGGATTCAAGATGGCGGCCATACCAATTTCATAGGCATCTATCTCGGAGAGTATAAAAGATGGAAGAGTGGTTATTTGATAGAAAATGATCAGGACCTGAAAGTCCACTTGACGATAGAAAAACCGCAGTCCGCTTGCGGGCCGCGCACCCACGCGCCCTACTAGTTAATATATATATAGCTGCTGGGGCTGATTGACTGATTCACTGACTGACTCATTGATCACCTCTCCTGTAAAATTTTGTATGAAAATTTTTTTTTTCACTGATGGTTTCGTATAGAGGAAAAAAATTCATTCGGAGGAAAAATATGGAGAGAGCTGATGATTGAGGATTTCGGAGACGGGTGAAGAGCACGGCCAGGGTATCGAAGATAGGTGGGGTGTGCTCGAACAAATGTCACTCGAAACCTCATCCAATTCGCAGTGAGCTGAAAAAAAATTCAAAATGGCGGAAAAAAGATGGCCGCCATACAAATTTCTTCGGTGTCTATCTCGGGGAGTATAAAAGATGGAAGAGTGGTTTCTCGGCAAAAGATGATCAGGACCCAAAGGTCTATTTGATGAATAGAAAAAAATCCAAGATGGCGGAATGTTTTTTCTCCATACAAAATATATGGCGAATATTGAATAGACTAGAAGCTGAGAACTATGCAAGACTTTGATACGGTTCCTTTTCAAAATTTGTTTTTATAAAAGAATTCTCATTCTGACAAATGATGAGATATAATGATCGAGGGTTCGGAAGGTGGGTGAGGAGCACGGCCAGGGTATTGAAGACAGGTGGGAGGTGCTCAAACAAAAAATACTCGAAACCTCATCCAATTGGCAATTAGCTGAAAAAAAATTCAAAATGGCGGATTCAAGATGGCGGCCATACCAATTTCATAGGCGTCTATCTCGGAGAGTATAAAAGATGGAAGAGTGGTTATTTGATAGAAAATGATCAGGACCTGAAAGTCCACTTGACGATAGAAAAACCGCGGTCCGCTTGCGGGCCGCGCACCCACGCGCCCTACTAGTTAATATATATATAGCTGCTGGGGCTGATTCACTGACTGATTCACTGATTCATTCACTCACTCATTGATCACCTCTCCTGTAAAATTTTGTATGAAAAAATTTTTTTTCACTGATGGTTTCGTATAGAGGAAAAAAATTCATTCGGAGGAAAAATATGGAGAGAGCTGATGATTGAGGATTTCGGAGACGGGTGAAGAGCACGGCCAGGGTATCGAAGATAGGTGGGGGGTGCTCGAACAAATGTCATTCGAAACCTCATCCAATTCGCAGTGAGCTGAAAAAAAATTCAAAATGGCGGAAAAAAGATGGCCGCCATACAAATTTCGTCGGTGTCTATCTCGGGGAGTATAAAACATGGAAGAATGGTTTCTTGGCAAAAGATGATCAGGACCCAAAGGTCTATTTGATGAATAGAAAAAAATCCAAGATGGCGGATTTTTTTTTCTTCATACAAAATATATGGCGAATATTGAAGGGACTAGAAGCTGAGAACTATGCAACACTTTGATACGGTTCCTTTTCAAAATTTGTTTTTATAGAAGAATTCTCATTCTGACAAATGATGAGATATGCTGATCGAGGATTTGGAAGGTGGGTGAGGAGCACGGCCAGGGTATTGAAGATAGGTGGGGTGTGCTCGAACAAATGTCACTCGAAACCCCATCCAATTCGCAGTGAGCTGAAAAAAAATTCAAAATGGCGGAAAAAAGATGGCCGCCATACAAATTTCGTCGGTGTCTATTTCGGGGAGTATAAAAGATGGAAGAGTGGTTATTTGATAGAAAATGATCAGGACCCGAAGATCTACTTGATGAGTAGAAAAACCGCGGTCCGCTTGCGGGCCGCGCACCCACGCGCCCTACTAGTATAATATATAGCTGCTGGGGCTGATTCACTGACTGACTCATTGATCACCTCTCCTGTAAAATTTTGTATGAAAAATTTTTTTTTCACTGATGGTTTCGTATAGAGGACAAAAATTCATTCGGAGGAAAAATATGGAGAGAGCTGATGATTGAGGATTTCGGAGACGGGTGAGGAGCACGGCCAGATTATTAAAGATAGGTGGGGGGTGCTCGAACAAATGTCATTCGAAACCTCATCCAATTGGCAGATAGCTGAAAAAAAATTCAAAATGGCGGAAAAAAGATGGCGGCCATACAAATTTCATCGGCGTCTATCTCGGAGTATATAAGAGCTGCAAGAGTGGTTTCGTGGCAAAAGATGATCAAGACCCGAAGGTCTACTTGATGAATAGAAAAAAAATCAAGATGGCGGAATTTTTTTTTGATACAAAATATATGGCGAATATTGAAGAGACTAGAAGCTGAAAACTATGCAAGACTTTGGATACGGTTCCTTTTCAAAATTTATTTTTATAGAAGAATTCCCATTTTGACAAATGATGAGATATGATGATCGAGGGTTTGGAAGGCGGGTGAGGAGCACGGCCAGGGTATTGAAGATAGGTGGGAGGTGCTCAAACAAAAAATACTCGAAACCTCATCCAATAGGGAATATGCATGATTTTTTTTTAATTTCTTAAATTAATCATTTACATCTTTATAACATATAAAAAATATAAATAGGTTTGAAAATAGTCAAATAATTTTTCAAAGTGAAATTTAAAACATTGAATAAATTTGAGCCGTTCAAACGCCACCATTAGCGCGCGCTTTTGATGACGTCATTCGACATGTCCCGTGTTTGTTTACTATAGCGTTTCAGTTACTTCATACTTATTTTCAGTTTTAATTGCTACACAAACCATGGAAGAAGTTAAAAAACCTTCTTACAAGTATTGTATGGTACCTAAGTACAAAAACACTATTATTTGTACACCCGATAAAGTGTTTTTTCGTATTCCACGAGATGCGAAAGTACGAAAAAAAAGTGTAAGAAAATTGTTCATGTAAATCGGAATATCGTATTTATCTAATACTTATTTACAAAAAGTATATCTTCTTCTTCTTCTTCTTTATCAACCGATAGACGTCCACTGCTGGACAAAGGTCTCTTGCATGGACTTCCACAGGCCTCGGTCTTGCGCCGCCTGAATCCAGCGGCTCCCTGCGACTCGCTTGATGTCGTCGGTCCGCCTGGTGGGGGGTCTGCCAACACTGCGCTTCCCGGTGCGGGGTCGCCACTCCAACACCTTGGGACCCCAACGACCATCAGCTCTTCGAACTATGTGCCCCGCCCATTTCCACTTCAGTATCGCGACTCGCTGAGCTATGTCGGTGACTCTGGTTTTCCTACGGATCTCATCATTTCTGATTCGATCCCGCAGGGACACTCCGAGCATAGCTCTCTCCATCGGTCCTCAGCCTACTTATGAGGCCCTTAGTTAGCGAAAACAAATTGATTTGATATTATCGTTTTACTTGTACTTCTAGAGTACGGAACCCAACTAGAGTACGGAACCAAAAAGTATATAAACATATCAAACTTAAGTGAGCTTCAATAACATAATATTACGTATAAATTATCATGATAATAGACGTAAATTAGGAGTTTAGGAACACAGATGGTTATTTAATTTAAAGGTTATGTTTTGTTTTAAGTATTATTTAAACATATAAGAATAAAAATCTATGTTAAGGACTAAAATATACCATTTAACATAATAATTATATTGCAGCTTTCACTCCTTTGATCTCTGCGCTCGTAAAATCGAGATTTGATACAAAATATGCTGACATCATAAATGCATCTATTTTGTAGATTATCCGATTGTGCTTTGACAAAACCAGTTTCAGTCATCGACCTAGATTGACTACAAATATAAATTCACAAGTAATCACACAGGAATACAGTTTTAAACAATTTTTTTCACAAACACTGTATGAATATCGACGCCGTAAATCAACCGTAAATCAAATGACGTCACATTTCGTTTGGACCAATGGCGACGCGTTTTGTAAGTTTGAATTTCCCTCCTTTATTTTTCACTTTCTATATAATATTTTCTGGGTTTAAATAATAACTAAATAAAAAAAATACCTTTTAAGTATAATGTTAAGGCAATAAAGAATCTAGAAAAAAATATTTGAGACAAATTTAAATTTTATGCATATTCCCTATTGGCAGTGAGCTGAAAAAAATTTAAAAATGGCGGATTCAAGATGGCGGCCATACCAATTTCATCGGCATCTATCTCGGAGAGTACAAAAGATGGAAGAGTGGTTATTTGATAGAAAATGATCAGGATCTGAAAGTCCACTTGACGATAGAAAAACCGCGGTCCGCTTGCGGGCCGCGCACCCACGCGCCCTACTAGTTAATATATATATAGCTGCTCGTGCTGATTCACTGACTCATTGATCACCTCTCCTGAAAATTTTGTATGAAAAATTTTTTTTTCACCGATTGTTTCCTATAGAGGACAAAAATTCATTAGGAGGAAAAATATGGAGAGAGCTGATGATTGAGGATTTCGGAGACGGGTGATGAGCACGGCGAAGTTATTAAAGATAGGTGGGGGGTGCTCGAACAAATGTCATTCGAAACCTCATCCAATTGGCAATGAGCTGAAAAAAATTCAAAATGGCGGAAAAAAGATGGCGGCCATACAAATTTCGTCGGCGTCTATCTCGGAGAGTATAAAAGATGCAAGAGTGTTTCTTTGGCAAAAGATGATCAAGACCCGAAGGTCTACTTGATGAACAGAAAAAAATTCAAGATGGCGGAATTTATTTTTTCCATACAAAATATATGGCGAATATTGAAGAGACTAGAAGCTGGGAACTATGCAAGACTTTGATACGGTTCCTTTTCAAAATTTCTTCTCATAGAAGAATTATCATTCTGACCAGTTACGAGATATGATGATTGAGGGTTTGGAAGGTGGGTGAGGAGCACAGCCAGGTTATTAAAGATAGGCGGGGGCTGCTAAGAGAAAAAATACTCGAAACCTCATCCAATTGGTAGTGGGCTGAAAAAAAAACAAGATGGCGGATTCAAGATGGCGGCTATACAAATTTCATAGGTGCCTATTTCGGCGAGTATAAAAGATGAAAAAGTGTATTTTTGATAGAAAATGATCAGGACCTGAAACTCTACTTGCCGTGTAAAAAAACCGCGGTCCGCTTGCGGGCCGCGCCCCCACGCGCCCTACTAGTTAATATATATATAGCTGCTCGTGCTGATTCACTGACTCACTCATTGATCACCTCTCCTGTAAAATTTTGTATGAAAAAATTTTTTTTCACCAATGGTTTTGTATAGAAGACAAAAATTCATTGGGAGGAAAAATATGGAGAGAGCTGATGAGTGAGGATTTCGTAGACGGGTGAGGAGCACAGCCAGGGTATCGAAGATAGGTGGGGTGTGCTCGAACAAATGTCACTCGAAACCTCATCCAATTGGCAGCGAGCTGAAAAAAAAACTCCAAAATGGCGGATTCAAGATGGCGGCCATACAAACTTAGTCGGTGTCTATCTCGGAGAGTATAAAAGATGCAAGAGTGTTTTTTCGGCAAAAGATGATCAGGACCCGAAGGTCTACTTGATGAATAGAAAAAAAATCCAAGATGGCGGATTTTTTTTTCTCCATACAAAATATATGGCGAATATTGAAGAGGCTAGAAGCTGAGAACTATGCAAGACTTTGATACGGTTCCTTTTCAAATTTTTTTTATAGAAGAATTCTCATCAGGACCTGAAAGTCTACTTGATGAGTAGAAAACCGCGGTCCGCTTGCGGGCCGCGCACCCACGCGCCCTACTAGTTAATATATATATAGCTGCTCGTGCTGATTCACTGAATCACTCATTGATCACCTCTCCTGTAAAATTTTGTATGAAAAAATTTTTTTTCACTGATGGTTTCGTATAGAGGAAAAAAATTCATTCGGAGGAAAAATATGGAGAGAGCTGATGATTGAGGATTTCGGAGACTGGTGAAGAGCACGGCCAGGGTATCGAAGATAGGTGGGGGTGCTCGAACAAATGTCACTCGAAACCTCATCCAATTCGCAGTGAGCTGAAAAAAAATTCAAAATGGCGGAAAAAAGATGGCCGCCATACAAATTTCGTCGGTGTCTATCTCGGGGAGTATAAAAGATGGAAGAGTGGTTTCTTGGCAAAAGATGATCAGGACCCAAAGGTCTATTTGATGAATAGAAAAAAATCCAAGATGGCGGAACCTTTTTTCTCCATACAAAATATATGGCGAATATTGAAGAGACTAGAAGTTGGGAACTATGCAAGACTTTGATACGGTTCCTTTTGAAAATTGGTTTTTATAGAAGAATTCTTATTCTGACAAATGATTAGATATGATGATCGAGGGTTTGGAAGGTGGGTGAGGAGCACGGCCAGGGTATTGAAGATAGGTGGGAGGTGCTCAAACAAAAAATACTCGAAACCTCATCCAATTGGCAGTGAGCTGAAAAAAAAATCAAAATGGCGGATTCAAGATGGCGGCCATACCAATTTCATCGGCATCTATCTCGGATAGTATAAAAGATGGAAGAGTGGTTTCTTGGAAAAAGATGATCAAGACCTGAAACTCTAATTGATGAACAGAAAAACCGCGGTCCGCGCACCCACGCGCCCTACTAGTTATTTATATAAGTTTATTCTAATTAAGGTACCATCTCGGCTGCTTCGTGTAAGCATGCATACCTATCCAGCGCTCCATAAATGGATTTTCCCATTTAATAGTCAATGTTTTCAAAATACTGTTGGAGCTTCCGCGCATTCTGCTCATCATATACCAGAATGTACCAGAAGAAATGTAACTTTTCATATTATGTTACCGAATTCATTTTGGAACACAATATGAATTTCCAACAAACTGTCTAGTAAGATGTTTTAATGCACTGTAAATATGTTTATTAATTCTGTTATGTATTAATAACAAGTAACTCACCAATCTTACGATGCTCAAATCAAACTTCTTCATTGGTTGATATTTCTCCAGATTCCTCAAATGTACATCCGAATCTATATGTTCGAGTGTGCTACTGATCTCAGTATCACAAATTACACACCTGTGAGTATCACCCTTCTCTACTAAAGTGTTCCACTGACTCAATGTTAGTAGCATGTTAGAGTTTATTATAAGTCCATATGGAGTTTCTTGAATGGATACTGGTAAATTCACATCTGAAAAGGTGAGATACAGCTCAGAATTTGTTATCTTATGTAACTAGAATTGGTTAAAATAGAAAATTTGATGAAACTGAACAACTAAAATTATTTTATGATTTGCTGCTGGGCATAAGTCTCGTGCATAAACTTCCACAGGCTTCGGTCTTGCATCCTGAATCCAGTGGCTCCCTGTGATTCATTTGATGTTGATGGTCCAACTAGTGGGGGGTCTTCCCGGTGCGGGGTCGCCACTCCAGCACCTTGGAACATCTCGCAGGAATACTCTGAGCAGTTTTCTCTATCGCCCGCTGCGTGACCTGTGAGCCTCCTTATGAGGCCCACAGTTAGCGACCATATCTCGGATCTGTAAGTCATCACAGGCAATATGCACTGTTCGAAGACTTTAGTCTTCAGGCACTGAGGGATTTTGGACAAGAAGACATCTCAGAGCTTCCCGAATGCTGCCCAGCTGAATTGGATTCGGCGGTTGATCTCTTTCTCAAAACTAGACCTACCTAGCTGAACTGTGTGTCCCAGGCATATATACTTGTAGTATATAGACAGTAGACATCATTATGTCTACATTGCTCATACAGCAAATAGTGGGTAGAAGCAAAACACAGAAGCGCATAAATACGGGCACCACTAGGTGGGGGGAGTCAGTCGTGTGTAAGCCACGTACAGAGTAGTACGCGAGTGGAGTGTAGTATCAGTAGTGTGTGTCTGTGTGTGTGTTTTTACGTACTATAGAATACATGTGCATTCTATAATACTCATCCACAATAGGGTATTTGACTACTTTTAGAAAATCATCTTAAATTGTTAATAATGCTATGCTGAAGCTAACAAAACGTATATTTCGGCATAATTTTCAGTATTTTCCATATAAATCGAGAAATAAATTCAAAAAATAAGTTGCCGCCGAAACGTTCCATTTGCTCTCATGACGTCACAGTTCACATTTCAAACAATGACAATTCCACAGCCCATAGGTGGTGTGGACTGTGACGTCATTCGAGATCACGGAACGTTTTCGATCACGTGACCATGGCCGGAACTATAGCAATTTTATTTTATGTTTTCTAATTAAATAAAACATTAATTTTTAGTTTTGTCGTATGGAATAATGTTTTTAGATAATAATCTTTTAGGATGACACCAAATGAAAGGATATTTTTAATATAGTCAAATACCCTATTTCGAGTGCAGAGTTCTCAACAATTACTTTTGTAATAAAATTTTTACTAATTTTGTAATAATTTTTTTTTTTGTAATGTGTTTTTATTAATAATAAATGAATATAAAAATATTTACTGTTGCAACTTACCTGCAGTGTCACGAATCTTAACCCCCATTTCACCATTTGTATTCGTTGTTTGTATCTCAAACTCTGAAAATGTCCCATTGTACTTCCAAGCATCTTCACGGAAAATTGTGCCATTGATTTCGTAAACCTTATCATATATCGGTGGGGTTTCATAGCCTTTTGATACACAATCTAATACTAATGGCTTGAGAACATCACAATCGACATATATTTCTGGTAGCATATTGTTACAATCAGATGTCATGTTGTCTTTAGTACTAACAGTTCCTTTTCTGAAACAATGAAGGTTGACAAGATATAACCTACGCTTACGCTTTTTTTGGAACTTCACCTCATTGTGGAAATAATATTATATTCTATTCTAACAAAGTTGCTTGGGTTAAATCTGCATGGCATCCGGCTGCCCACAAGATAGTATAAAAAACTAATTACAATGTAATAGCTGTATTATAATACTGTAAAATGATTATTTGGAAAAGAGCAACTGCTGAGTTTTTTGCCGGCTCTTCTCAGCAGAATCCGCTTTCCGAACCGGTGGTAGATTCATGATGTGTCATAAGAGCCACAGGTTGGCGTAAGTGAAATAAATAATTTTGAATTTTAACCTAAGGACCTTAGGAGTCATCCATAAATTATGTCACACAAGTTTTATGGTCACGTATTTGTCAATTTTATATTTCAAAAGTAATTAAATTAAAACACCAGTTTTCTTTTTCTTTAATAAAATATTAAAATAAAGTTGGAACAGTTGGATAGCAAGCATGCAATCGCCAACAACTTAAACCTACATAAGCCTTATGAATATAGATCGAGTTACTAGTAGTATTAAGTAGTAGTAGCTTTTGGTTTTTTTCGCATTTTAGTATTTCAGATTTTAACACAAGACATCACTTGGCTTTTAACCCCCCTGTCTTTTGTCACAATGTCTCATTTTGTTGCTCAAAACCAGCTTTACTGATATGAATAATTTTTTTTGCTCTGTTTGCTTTAACTCAGGGGTGGTTTAAAAATAAGAAAAAATAGGGAAAACACAAAAGAACTGCTGAAAAATCGAAAGGACCCAAATTGTATTGTAAATTTGTTTAGGACGCCCCACTTTTATCAGATCTGAGTAGCGAAGCAGCGAGTTACAGTTAGTCACATCACACTAATATTATTAAGGCAAAACTTTTTATTTTATGTGTGTATGTTTGTTACTCATCCACACAAAACCTAGTGGACGGATTTGGCTGAAATTTGGAAAGGAGATAGTTCATACCCAGGTAAACCACTTGGGCTACATTTTACCCCAGAAAACCAAAGTTCCCATGGGAATTAAGAACCTTAATCCACGACTTAGTCACGGGCATCATCCACTATACTTCTAAAACAACACAAATGAAGAGATGATAGAGAATATGATGAAATTAGACTACAATATGCATAGCTCTTGAAATCTCTACCAGCGACCCTAGTCAGTGAAAGAGTGTGTAAAGGTAATACTAAGCAATTTTTCTCTACAGCCTGAATATGAAAGTACAAATAAGCCTGAGTACTTACTGAATATGAAATAAATAGGTACTTAAATCTTTTATTTTATATAGAAACACATTAAAGATCTTACAAATTTGGTTCTTGTATCCCAACTTCAGACACGATAAGAGCACATAATATCACAACTAATGCAAGTACAACGAGTACAACGAAGATATTAAACAAAAAAGTAACTATAGACCAAAAAATCATGGTATTTTTCGATCAACGGCAGAAAGAGTAATTTGCTCATTGCTGTTTCTCATTAATCTTGCAGTAGGTATTAAGTATTATGGTATAATGACACTTTATAAACTTAGATTCGCATTTCAAATCTCAGCTTTCCTACAACAAGCACTTGAAACTTGAAACTCAACTCAAGTTTTCGTTTCGTTGAACAAGACTCAAGAGTTGCTCAAGAGAAAACTTTTGAAGTGTGATTGAGTGTGATTTGAAAATGAAATGAGTAATTCCCCCGGCCCATTGTATTATTTGTATTTGACACAGAGTACGTGGAGTACATTATGTATCTGCACAGATTAGGATATTCGTCTGTGGTGTGATTAACACAGCATCGAACAATACAGTGCCACAAGTCATGAACTTAATATACAAACAGAACTGATAACTTGGAAAATTTGTATTTACGAAAATGAACCTTATAGCAAGCATGTAAAGTATATTTCCTGTTGCGCATTACACAGAGGCTAATCCGAGCCGAGAGGGATAGTAACAACGGAGGCCGTTTGTCTCGTTCTTTTCATCTTGCCAGCCTAAAAAAATGATTTTGATCAAAGATTTTGGCTAATAAAATCAGTTGAGACACATGTTTTAATTTTATTTTAACATTTTTAAGTCACCGTATTTAATTGCATTAATTTCGAAATTATATATAATTCGAAAATAAACATTAAGAAATATCTATATATATAAAAGAAAGTGGTGTTAGTTACACTATTTATAACTCAAGAATGGATGAACCGATTTGGCTGAAAATTGGTGGAGAGGTAGCTTAGAACCAGGAGACGGACATAGGATACTTTTTATCCCGTTCGACCGCGTTTACGTCAAGTCACTATAAAACGTGGTATAACAAAAACTTATCTGACATGGAATTACAAAACGCAAATGACAGTGGAATAACAAAACGTAAATGACAGCTAAACGTAATTTTGTCTTTGGTTAAGTATGGTAAAAAAATTGACAATTATAAAAAGTGTTATAATAAAGCACTACTGATATTATGAATGCGAAAGTGTGTTTGTTTGTTGGTTTGTCCTTCAATCACGTCGCAACAGAACAGCGGATTGATGCGATTTTTTTCATGGGTATAGTAATGGATGTAGTAGTGGTTCCTCAGACCGGGAGAGCTACTATTTATCTCGGATAATGAAAGAGTTCCCGCGGGATTTTTAAAAACTAAATCCATGCGGACGAAGTCGCGGGCATCAGCTAGTATCTATATATTTCTTAACAAAAAAGAAAATATAAATTTTTATCTAGTCTATTTTTTTCGAGCGGCAACCCGTTAAAACGTGAACGCTAAATCTACAACTATGTTGACCATGATTTTTTAAATTCTTGTATTGTGTGATGGGTCGAATACGTACGATGCCGATTCCGATTACGATGGTCTCTTACTCCTTACTTTTGTACTATTATTATTATTTACATTTATTTCATTTATATCATATAATTTACATTTTTAAATATTTGATTATAAAAAAAAACATTTAAAAATATAAAAAATAGCGGTCCACCGGCCTCGGGAACAGGGTCCAAGCAACCGGCGGTCAGGGCCCCAGAGAGAGGAACCTCCTGACTATGCGAGCCGTGTCCAGGAGAACAGCCTTCTGGATCTGGCCCTTGATCCAGCTACCCAACGAGAGCCTCGAAAGATGTTGGTCGAGGCTCTTGGCTATAAGACCATTAGCGGTGACGACTATCGGTACAATGATTGCTGAGTCTACATTCCACATGGCGACAACCTCGTGCGCCAAGTCGAGATACTTGGTGAGTTTCTCTTTCTCGGCTTTCACGAGGTTCTCGTCATGCGGGACAGCAACATCAACAATCATTGCACGGCGCTCTGATCGATCTATCACCACTATGTCAGGCTTATTGGCTACAATAGTCCTGTCTGTAATGATAATGATAGATCGATCCCAGTACAGTGTGATATGACCATTTTCAAGAACTGGGTCGGGCACATACTTGTAGTACGGTACCTCCGATTCCACAAGATTGTATTTCAAGGCAAGTTGCTGGTGGATAATCCTGGCCACTTGGTTATGTCTGTGTAAGTATTCGCCGTTAGCTAGATGAGAACAACCAGAAACAATGTGACGGATAGTTTCTCCAGGACGGCGACATGCCCGACATATGTCTACCGTTCCATCCTTCACTATGTATTTTCTGTAATTGTTCGTCATCATGACCTCGTCCATAATTGCACACACAAACCCTTCGGTTTCCCCAAAGAGGTCACCAAAGCGCAGCCAGGCCACGGACGCTTCAAAGTCAACATCAGGCCCGTGGAGGGCCCGATAAAAGCGTCCGTGAAGCTCCTTACCAGAGTAAAGATAGATAGAGTATGGAAAATACCTATAAACGTTCGAAACGGCTCACTCACACAAACATGCGCATCGACGAGACCAAATACCGGTCCTCAGTACTGACAGCACTGCGAGGTCCGCTAATTGTCTTGTCAGTACTGGTTATAATTCTACTGTGTCCTTACCTTGCCATACAACCCTGCGGTCATTGGTACTGAGCACCACAGGTATGCGCCAGTTCTCTTTAGCCAAGGAGAGCGGCGTCAGACCCCTGTCCACTGCGACCACATCGCGGTGCATCTCCGTCTCGGCGTGGAGAAAGTACTCCCTGAGACTGCACACCTCGCGGTTGTGGAGGGTTTTGGCATTCAAAAGGCCTCTTCCCCCACACTTCCGCGGGATGTATAGCCTCATCACCGAGGAGCGCGGGTGATGCATCCGATATGCGGTCAGCAGCGCACGAACTTGTCTGTCCAGGGCGTCAAGCTCAGTCTGAGTCCACCTGAGTATGCCGAAGGAATACATCAAGACCGGCATGACCCAACCGTTGAAGGCGCGCACCTTATTGCCGCCCGACAAAAGGCTTTTCAGCACTTTCTTCAGACGGCCAAGGAAACGCTCCCTCACCGACTGCCTCATGTCGGCCTCTCTGATACCTAACGCCTCCGCCATGCCCAGGTATTTGTAGGTTTCAGTTGGGGAGAGCGATCTGAGGTATATGGAATCCGAGAGCTCAACACCCTCAGATTCCACAATCCTCCCTCGCTTTACATGCATGACCGCACATTTGTCCACACCAAATTCCATCCTAATGGAATCACTAAAGGCTTTAGTTACCTTCAGTAACTCTAGTAGATGAGATTTGTTGGGGGCAATGAGTTTTAGGTCATCCATGTAAAGGAGGTGTGATATAACCTGACCACCTCTCCTCAACCGGTAACCTAGCCCTGAATTCTCCAAGAGAGTACTCAGAGGATTCAGAGCCAGGCAAAACCACAAAGGACTGAGGCTATCGCCCTGGAATATGCCTCGCTCAATCCTTATAGGCTCCGCGCTCCCCAGGGTCCGGCGACACCCTGGATAGTGAAGGACTGTCCTCCACTGTCCCATACACGTCTGTAGGAAGGCGCGTAGTACTGTGTTTACTTTGTACAGTTCCAGCACCTTCATGAGCCATGTATGGGGCACAGAGTCGTAGGCCTTCTTATAGTCTATCCAACATGTCGACAGATCCTTTCCGGAGCGCCGAACCTGTTGACAAATGGCCATATCAATGAGGAGAAGCTCCTTAGTACCACGGGAGCCATTCCTACATCCGTTCTGAGAATTAGACATGATGGATTTTGTATCGATGTGATCGTTAATTTTCGTTCTCAGAATGGATGTAAGAAGTTTATACAATGTTGGTAGGCACGTAATCGGCCTATAATTTTTGGGCTCCGTGGTACTACCTGACTTATGGAGCAGGAGGGTAATACCTGTTGTCAGAAACTGGGGTAGCGACTCTGACTCTAGAGATGATTGGAATTGGGATGCCAAACGAGCGTGCGAGCTGCGTAGCCACTTTATCCAAAAGTTGTGCAGCCCGTCCGGCCCAGGGGATTTCCAATTGGGCAGGTGACGGGCTGCAGTGGTCACGTCTTCAGGGGTGATAGTAACTAGGTCCATTTCTGGAATTTGATCGCACGCTCTTTCTACATCCCACGTCC